>JAQFVV010006208.1:1700163-2103568 GCA_028023455.1 Epiperipatus broadwayi
GACATTTACTTAAAAAATAATTGTATTCCTTTGGGCTCTTACAATGCTGTTTTAATAATGATAAAATGTATAGCAATAAAATAGTAATATTAAAAAAATATTTTTTTAAAAGATATTTTGATTTTAAAAATATAAAACACAAATTTATGAAAGAAATGATATGAATAGGTTTTTTTAAGAGTTTATATTCAAAAATTAAATTTTAGAATTATGGTTTTATAAAAAATATTGGAAAATTAATTCTTAATTGAGTAAATAATTATTAAAACAACAAGACCATATTCAACCTATGAAAAGACCATCATTTTTGTAATAGTTTTTTTTCATCGGTTGCTTTAACAAATTACTTTCTTTGTATCAATGCTCAATAAAAAAAATTATAGTTTATTAATGGCGAAACAAATAATTATTTTTTTTTTGTAAAAAAAAGCCCTCTAAACAAAAATGTTTATCGTGAATATCATGTGACAGCATTACGGACAAATTATACATTTACATGAATTTTATATATATATTTAATGAGTTTTTAAATTTAAAAAAAAATGATTCCATGGATTTTGAACTAGAAGCCCAATCAGATTCCAAACATCTTTCCAAAGATAAGGACATATTATTTGCAAGTTAAATCTAGAAAAAAAATTTTTAGTACTAGTTGATTAGCCACCGCATGCCACTTGATGGCTCTGTTGCTAGTCAAAAACCAATAGATATAACATTACCAGGCTGATTTACAATTTTGTTATTATTTATTCAAAAACAAATAAATATAACACTTTCACCTGTTTGTTTGTTTTTTTGATAGGGATTTAACATTTATTTTTCTTAAAAACATTTTTAAAAAAAAACATTTTTTTTTGGAAAACATTTGTTTCTAAATTACATTTTTTAATTTCATTAGACATGTCAGTGTGTAGTTCTGGAATGTGAATGGAGGGGACAGCTGTTTTTGATGATCCAAAGGATTGGCCAAAAGATGCAATACTCTGATCAAACATTTTTAAATTACATTATACATTACTTACACCTGCAATGCCTGTTAAAATCCTTTTTGCACATATTCTTTCAAATTTCTCAGTATAATTCCAATTTCTTAATTCTAAAATATGGTACATATATTTGAGTTGATTCAGATTATTCAAAACTCTGAATGTGAAGTTGTTGGATTTTCATACAATCTTATTAATTAACTCTAGCATTAAAATTTGTTAACCCTCCCTAGTGTTATTAATGTCTTGTATGTATATTAATTATTAAGCATTTCATTTTGAATGTATATCAGCCATCTAAATATTAAATAAATCAATTTTTAAAACTAAACCAACAGTATAGATATAATAATACAATTAATTGCTTAAGAGATATGATATTGAAACAAACAAATGGAAGGTTGAATATAATAATTTATTCAATGGATCAAACTAAAAGGTGATCCATCCAGAAATCATTGGTTTTTAATCTGCCGTTATGTCTTATAGAACAAATTAAATGAATAATTTATTAAACTTTAAAAATAAATAATTTCTATTTGACATCTTGATGGAAATATTCTGAAATTGTTTTCTTGTTGTGAATTTTAAATTTTACAATAAATTTTATGGGAATAATATTTACAAAATTATTATACTAATTTAACATGCAAAAATTTTAACAATTGTGTTTTATAAACCTTAGATTTAAAAGCTATGGATTCTATGACACTTAGATTAGCAAATAGAATAGAAGACATTAAAAAGGGTTCAGACTTGTAGAAAACTCTTTAGTAAAAGGAAGTTTTAAATAATAATTGGTGAGAAATATAATTAATTTCAGGTAAGGAGATGTACTAAATCATGGTATTATTTGGAGCTTCTTTGTAATAAAAATAGTTCTCTGAAATGAAAAACAATTAATTCCTTGATTAAAAAATTCTCAATAAGATTAATTTTATTAAAAATAACGATAGTATATTAGAAGTATATGACAATAAAAAGTATGTTGCTAGTCTTTTTAAAGATTTTTTTTATCTATATGCCTACGGTAGAGTGATTTGAGTTTTATATCTATTTTTAATTCTTTTGTTTTGACATTTCTGATGCCCAGTTATTACATTTGATTATTTCAAAAAGGTTAGTTTTTCTGGCTTAGATAATTTAACTTCAAAATTTTCTTAAACTTGTTTTTATATCAGTTTTAATTTACGTGTTTTATTTTTTTTTTAGTGTGCTATTTCGTAAATGTTTAAAAGTTAGTGTAATTGTGCTCATTTTTAAAAATAATCGTTAGTTATTAGTATTTATAGGCCCATTTCGATCATCTCTGTTATTGAATGTCATTCTTGAATATGAACAAAGTGATTTCTACGCATCATTTGATTTTCTGCTAGAAAGAGTACTTCAAATCTCTTTATAGTCACGTTCATGATTTAACATCTTCATTGAATAATGGTCTTAAGATGATGTCGGTATATTTGGATTTATCTAAAGCATTTGACTCTGTTTATCATACATTTTTTCTGTATCATTTATATTCGTGTAGTTTTCAGGTACATTTTGCTTTGTAGTTAAAAAACTTATCTAAAAGTTCAGAAACAGGCAATTAAAATTCATGGTAGTGTTAATGTTCTTAAATTGATTAATCATGGAGAAATTTGAATTCGGTCCTATATTATTTTTGATTTATATAATTATTTTTGCTTTACCTTTAGACTCTATGATTTATAGTTTGCTGTTAATATTATTCTGTTATGTAATGCTATTTTATATAATCTTCTTGAACAGATGATTAATAAGGATTTGGCTTTAATTATAACTGTCAAACAATCAATCATAAAATGAGTGACATTCTTTCTTCATATTAACTTAATGTCACTATTTACAATAGATATGTTCATTATGAGAGTATTTATATTTGTGGTATTATTTTTATTGATAAATATTATTATTTGACTTTTTTTTTTAAATTGTAGGTTATCTTAATCAAAACAAATTGCTTATTTATTTTTGTTTTATTATTTAGTAAAATTCTTGCATAGGTCTGTTGTTGACTTTTTGTGGTATTTGTTATCAATGTGTATTGTCTTATATCTCTATGTGGGTGGTTGTATTGTTTATACTATCTTCATGATATATTTTCAAAAATTATACTGGTCCTATTATTTTTGATTAATTTATATTAACTTCTGTGTGTGATATTTATAATAATTTTTTGTATGTTGTATTTCAATAAACTTTATAAATTTGTCATTTTTATTTATTTATTATAAAGTGTTTATTGTTAATACTTATTTAGCCAAAAATTTTCATTTCATTACCAGAGTTTAATTTGGAAAGTAACTATAGACAATTCATTTACAATGGCATCAGGTTGTTTAATCTGTTTACTCACTAAATGTTCTTTATTTCGTATATTTAAAGTGTTTGTAACATTGATTATTGTATTATATGTAACTATTTTATTATTAATAATAAGAATGATATGTTATAACTATTTTTCAAATGTTTTAAATCTAAATATTTAAACTTCATACATATTAAGATATTATAATTTAGGGACTTTGAACTCAGACTTTCAATCTCCTTTCAGATATACACTCCATCTTATAAAACTGACATACATGACAATATACATGTGAAAAAGGTAAATGATTTTCAATATATTTATTTTGGGCTGAACTAGCACTCATCAGTTGGTTCGGATTATCACCTCCCATAAACATAATCAGTACTCAGTTTATATTAAAATAGCCAAATCTTCAAACTTTAATGAACAGGCTTCAATTCTTCTCCACTCTCCAACTTTTCAGCAGTTCATATCATTGAAAATCTGATGATGGCAGATTCAAAGTCCTTGTTTGCCAATTTCATTGTCATTCTGACTCTTCATATGTAGGACCCCAAGATACTTGCTAGATATAATATATGGAGTTTGAACACAGACTTTCAAGTTCCCCCATATGTGATTTTTTCCATAAGTGAATATTTATAGCAATTTTATTATTATTGTTGTTGTTTAGTGTGTAGATTTTTATTTGATGGCTGAACTATTAGCAAATATTATAACAGAGCCTGTAGCAATTCCATTTATGAGATAGATTCACTAGTGACTTTATTACATCCTTCAATTTTACCATTGTAGCCAAGTCCATTCCACCAAGGAGATAGACTCACTGATCACTTAAGTTCTTCAATTCTGCCATTGTAGCCAGTCCATTCCATCAAGGAGATAGACTCACTGGTCACTTAAGTTCTTCAAAGTCCATTCCATCAAGGAGATAGACTCACTGGTCACTTAAGTTCTTCAATTCGCCATTGTAGCCAGTCCATTTCATCAAGGAGATAGACTCACTAGTCACTTAAGTTCTTCAAAGTCCATTCCATCAAGGAGATAGACTCACTGGTCACTTAAGTTCATCAATTCTGCCATTATAGCCAAGTCCATCAAGGAGGTAGACTCACTGGTCACTTAAGTTCTTCAAAGTCCATTCCATCAAGGAGATAGACTCACTGGTCAATTAAGTTCTTCAATTCTGCCATTGTAGCCAGTCCATTCCATCAAGGAGATAGACTCACTGGTCACTTAAGTTCTTCAAAGTCCATTCCATCAAGGAGATAGACTCACTGGTCACTTAAGTTCTTCAATTCTGCCATTATAGTCAAGTCCATCAAGGAGGTAGACTCACTGGTCACTTAAGATCTTCAAAGTCCATTCCATCAAGGAGATAGACTCACTGGTCACTTAAGTTCTTCAAAGTCCATTTTATCAAGGAGGTAGACTCACTGGTCACTTAAGTTCTTCAATTCTGCCATTGTAGCCAAGTCCATTCCACCAGGGAGATAGACTCACTGGTCACTTAAGTTCTTCAATTTTGCCAATGTAGCCAAGTTCATTCCATCAAGGAGATAGACTCACTGGTCACTTAAGTTCTTCCATTTTGCCAATGTAGCCAAGTTCATTCCATCAAGGAGATAGACTCACTGGTCGCTTAAGTTCTTCAATTGTGCCATTGTATTCATAAATCCATTTCCATCATAGATATAGACTCACTGAACACTTTATTAAGTCCTTCAATTATGCCATTGTAGCCTTAAATTCATTTCCATCCAGAGGATAAATTCACTAGTGGCTTTATTAAGTCCTTGGAATTCACTAGTTGCTTTATTAAGTTCTTGAATTCTCCTATTGTAATCATAGATTTGCCAGTCATTAATTATGTAGTTTATAGCTTATATTTATTCATATTTATCTATCTCAATAGCTGTTAAATTTTATTTAAGAAACAAATGAATACAATGATCATAGGTTGTCCAGAATCTGTTGACGAAATTCCATAAGAAAATCAAAGCCAACTGACTTTCTTGTTATATTGTGATTTAGTTGGAAGAAAATTCTGATACTCAACTTGTGGATACTCAATTAAATATTATTATGAGAAATATTACTGGCACATTCAAATGTAATGGCTTTCTATTCCTTTTCATATATTTTTCTGCCAGATATGGAAGGAGAAGTTGCCTCAGAAAATCTACAGCAGATTAGAAATACCATAACTCGAGCATAATTTCATCATCTAAGATTCAATCAATATTCCTCTTTTGGATGTTCAACCAAGAATCTACAATCAAAAAATTATTGATATGAAAGTGATATTCTTATGAGGTTCCAACAAATTTTTTATAAATTTAATAGGTATATATTACTTATTAATTTTATTGTTCCCCTCTACAGTTATTAAATTTCTTGTTTATAACATTGTAGCAAACTAAAAGAATCAAGTAATGTTATTTTGATATTAACCTTCCTATTCAGGAAAAAAATAAGATGTCTACAGTTAGCATAGAATTGAGGTTATTAAAATATATAGCCACTGTTATGATCCATATAACTATTTAAGCAGATTAGTGGGCTTCAGAACTTTCTAATTCCCCCCCCCCCCCAATTTCAAGTTATAAGATTATAGAATGAATGAAATGTAATATTGACATTATTTTTTAGTGCAGTTTTTATTAGTAATTCTTAATAAGACAGTAATCAGCCATGATATGCACTGTTTAATCATCTTATTAACTCTATGATGTTATATAGTGTAACAGTATAGATTTTCTATCAGAAGAGGTGATGCATCTTACTACGATCAGTCTTAGGGTCTTTGAATAGGTTGCTGTGAATGACATGAGGAAGTACCTAACTGATGATTGTATCTACCTCCAATGTGCTAGCTCTAAATTTACACATTAAATTTAGACACAATTTAAGCTAGTTCATCCATGCCTCACCCCTCTTTTGGATTCCATTACACCTCAGAATGTTTCTTTCAGCTCTCTTCAGGGGTGAATTTACCTTATGTAGCAACTATCACCCCTCTCTATAGATTTGCATGGACTTAAAATACATCCAACCCTATTACTTTGTTACATACAATAATAATACATATGTGTGTGCATGTATCAAATAAATTGATGGATGGGTGTATTATTGATTTGGTAAACTAGAGACCAATTTTAATTTAAATCTCAAACTGACAATGTTTATTTGATAACAAATAAAATTTCAAACTTTTTAAAAATGTGTGTGTCAAGTATGTATCTCTACCATATTAATGATTAAATGTGTTTATTACTCCACTTCTTCCCCTGGTAGATATACATGACAAGACATGAAATATTTGCAAAGCAAGTAAATTTACCAAAAAAAAAAAAATCACTGATTCATTATTACAACGATCGCCCCAAAGCTGGCTATCTAACTTATTATAATATATATATATATATGTTAAAACGAAGATTTGCACGGGTTAAATATATAAAATACATATTTTGCGGGTTCATCCGTGTTAAAAACTTTTAATATTAATATACTGGCGTTTCGACTTGGTCACACAAGCCATCCACAGAGTTATAAAAGGTAGAAAGACGGTTGTAGAGGCGCTACAATCACTGATTTGAATAAAATGTTAAAATTCCACCAATAGCAAAAAATGTTAAATTTAGGAATGTTTTTTATCTTTCCAAATAGGAGGAAGTTTACATGTATCATCTCGCTTATATCATCTCGCTTATTGATACAATCTGGCCTTTTAAGTATCTCCTTCTCTAATTTTGCATTGGTAGAGATTATCACATCTGGATATGATCCTGGTACTAGAAAAATCAATTTTATGACGTGAATCTATAGTATGGAGTGAGAGTGCTGATGATGATGAGTGTTGTTTAACTGCATTAGCATGCTCATCTCTCCTAACACTGATGCGACGATTACTCATACCTATGTAAGAAGCTTTACACTTTTTACATGAGATTTGATAGACACCATGAGATTCAAGAGGGATTGAATCCTTAGGCTTGGTTATTATATTGCTGATCTTTTGATGAGCAGAAAATGCTGTATCTATATTATAGCGTTTTAATATACGTCCGATACTGTCTGTAGTTCCTTTTACATATGGAACACAAATCCTAATAGCTGATTTATCATCTTTTTGTTTCCTATTTTGTCTATTTTGGGCTTGAAATAAGGCTTTTTTTATAAATTTGTAATTATAACTATTTGCTAATAAAACACTATTAATATGATTTATTTCTTCTTTCAGATGTGTCTCATCTGAAAGGTTTATTGCTCTATTTAAAAGAGTTTTGGCTACAGAAACTATCTGAGTTGGGTGATGATGAGAATGGAAATGCAAATATCTGTCTCTGTGTGTATCCTTTCTGTAAATAGAAAAAGATAAACTATTTGGTGTTCTGGTGACTAGAACATCAAGAAAAGGGAGTTTTCCATCAGACTCTGTCTCCATTGTAAATTTAATATGAGGATGCATATTATTTAAATGTAAGAAAAAATTATCTAATTTATTTTTTCCATGTTGCCATATGACAAAAGTGTCATCTATGTATCTGAGCCAAATGAGAGGTTTTAAAGATGATGATAAAGTATTGCTACATTTACATTTATTTCTTAGTAATAAAATACATCCTTTACTGTGGACTAGTTTTGATCGTATTGCAAGTTTTAGATCGTTTAAAGATTCGGAATTTGTAACAGCAAAGCAAAAGAAAAATTTGCAAATGCTAATTAGAACATAATCCCCAAACATTATATATCCAAATCAAAAAACCGTTTATAATTTATCGAGGAAAGCCCTCTCTACAGATGAAATTTCGGTTTTGGAAAAAGGTTTCAATTTTGCTTTAACACCTTCCCGGATACCTTTTGAGAAAATTTGTTTGTAATGTTGAATCAGCTCTCGATAAAATTGATTCTACATCGGCTGATTTGGCTAGAGCTGAGATTTGTAATATTTTTTAAAAAGCTAAGCTTCCTAAAAATAATATTTCAAAGAAAGAAAGACAAGCATTAAATAATATAAAATCGGACAAATCAATTGTTGTACTTCCAGCTGACAAAGGTAATGCTACAGTTGTAATGGATCGTGACATTTACCATGATAAAATTTTAGATCTGCTTAATGATAAAACTTATAAACTATCAAAAAGAGATCATACTACGTATTTGGAAAAAACAACAAAAGCTATTATTAATAAATCACCTATTGAAACAGAGATAAAAAAATAAAATAATCCCTCGTGAAAAATCTTGTGTCTGTCCAAAATTTTACGGACTTCCAAAAATTCACAAACCAGATACAACTCTTCGTCCAATAGTAAGTGCAATAGGTTCTCCAACTCATATTTTAGCCGGATACTTATCGGATTTCATTAAACCTACAATCCCATCTATTAAATCATATATTAAAAACTCTCTTCATTTTATTTCTGTTTTAAAAAGTTTAAAAATTAATGCTAATGACATTCTGGTCAGTTTTGATGTCGTGTCTTTGTTTACAAACATTCCAATTGATGAAGCTTTAAATATAATCTCACAACGTTGCAATTTACCAGACCATATTATTGTTTTAATTAAACATTGTCTCTTAAATACATATTTTGTTTACAATGGACAGCATTACAGACAAGTTTTTGGTACTCGTATGGGCTCACCTATCTCAGGAGTAATAGCTGATTTATTCATGGAATATATAGAAACTCGTGCTTTAGAATCATCATCTTTAAAGCCTCTCATTTGGCTCAGATACATAGATGACCCTTTTGTCATATGGCAACATGGAAAAAATAAATTAGATAATTTTTTCTTACATTTAAATAATATGCATCCTCATATTAAATTTACAATGGAGACAGAGTCTGATGGAAAACTCCCTTTTCTTGATGTTCTAGTCACCAGAACACCAAATAGTTTATCTTTTTCTATTTACAGAAAGGATACACACACAGACAGATATTTGCATTTCCATTCTCATCATCACCCAACTCAGATAGTTTCTGTAGCCAAAACTCTTTTAAATAGAGCAATAAACCTTTCAGATGAGACACATCTGAAAGAAGAAATAAATCATATTAATAGTGTTTTATTAGCAAATAGTTATAATTACAAATTTATAAAAAAAAGCCTTATTTCAAGCCCAAAATAGACAAAATAGGAAACAAAAAGATGATAAATCAGCTATTAGGATTTGTGTTCCGTATGTAAAAGGAACTGCAGACAGTATCGGACGTATATTAAAATGCTATAATATAGATACAGCATTTTCTACTCATCAAAAGATCAGCAATATAATAACCAAGCCTAAGGATTCAATCCCTCTTGAATCTCATGGTGTCTATCAAATCTCATGTAAAAATTGTAAAGCTTCTTACATAGGTATGAGTAATCGTCGCATCAGTGTTAGGAGAGATGAGCATGCTAATGCAGTTAAACAACACTCATCATCATCAGCACTCTCACTCCATACTATAGATTCAGGTCATAAAATTGATTTTTCTAGTACCAGGATCATATCCAGATGTGATAATCTCTACCAATGCAAAATTAGAGAAGCCATTGAGATACTTAAAAGGCCAGATTGTATCAATAAGCGAGATGATACGTGTAAACTTCCTCCTATTTGGAAAGATTTTTTTAAAAAACATTCCTAAATTTAACATTTTTTGCTATTGGTGAAATTTTAACATTTTATTCAAATCAGTGATTGTAGCGCCTTTTATAACTCTGTGGATGGCTTGTGTGACCAAGTCGAAATGTCAGTATATTAATATTAAAAGTTTTTAACACGGATGAACCCGCAAAATATGTATTTTATATATATCATTGTCAAATTCTGATGATTACTGTTTTATCTTCTTTGGGATCCCTATCTATGTATAGTTTATAGAAAAGGGAACATTCATATAGGAAAATTAATCATTCACACCAAATAAACTAAATATGTCTATCGTTAGTTAAATAAACACTTAACCCAAACTGCCCTGTAATAGTGCATGTACTTAATAAGGAATAGTATCAGAAAATTGTTACCTTATCCCATAATCTGTGGTGGTATTGTAATGGTCAGATTCATATGCTTCGTTAACATAGTGCAGAATTCGACCACCACACTGAAAAGCAGCACCATAGATAGTGAAGCTACTAGTAGTACTGAGTTTGAACATGGTTTATTGGTTCCACAATACACTCTATGAAACAATGCATCTGATGCTATATTAGTAAACATTTCTTTCGGTATGGGAATCAGGGAGATGCGAGAGACTCAAGACTTTATTTTCGACTTAGCTATATACAATATTAATATTAGACATTTATATTTTAAATAATTGAGAAGATACTATATTGAATAGGTGTTGAATAAATAAATATATGACAGCAGATGTATGGTTTGAAGTTACTTAATTAGAATATTTAATACTAAAATCATTTAATTAAAAACATTTGATTATATTATATTTTCAGTAGCGGTGATTACTCCGATACTGTTATATTTTCAAAGACATACAATTATTTGGCTGATATAATCTAGCTACCTGAATTCCTGAGCAAGTATTTCAAGAACATGCCTTCGGGGATTTAATGTCTTTGAAATGCATGAGTCTAAATTAGGATTGATAATACCAGCTGTGGACATATATTTTATTTAATGAACTAAGATATTTATAAGTGATTATGGACAGACATTTATTTGAGAGTGAATTTATGTCATTAATGCAGAGATGGAGTCATATATTGAATAATAAAATTAATAATAAGAAACACACGGTACGTTTAGAACTGCAATGCGAGGGTGGCAGTACATTAAAACTGCGAAGCCAATGGATGAATTTAAAACAATGGGCTGGCATTTGCCATAGGCCCAAAAGGTAAGATGTCACATAAGCATAATCAGGTGCAAAGGGTTCATGCCACACTTACTCCCTGAATGCATGATGGGAGTCAAGCCCTACAGGAACATTCATTATGTCCACTTGTGTAGAATGACTGGGATTCAGTGAATCCTGTAGAATCCGGAATATCCAAGGCTCATAATGGGTTATCACATCTCTAAACCATAACACATGTATAATTCACGTATTTTGTTAAGATTTAATATAAATTTATGACTCAACCCTACATTACCAACATTTAATAAATATTATTTGGCTCTCAAAGAAATGCACTTAATGGATTTATTTAAATTAAAGTGTAAAAAGCAATATGTAAGTTGGGTGGGTATTAAGAACTAATATGTCCACCACTTGCTATGTAATAGACTCCTGCATTTACAATAAATGAAGCAAATGCATGTCGATTTATATGAAAATAACAAAATAATTTAATAGAAGTAATATCAATTATATGCTTTGCAGGACATCCACTGTTTCGTGCAATCATGTATTTGTATTTTAGAGAATTATGGAGATTTCCAAGCTGACTAGCCAACATGAGTATATATAAAGAAATATATTAGTAGGTCACTGTACAAGATGGAAACTGTTTAGATTAGGATTTATATTTAAAATTTGGAGAGGTCCGGTTGGAAATCTTAGAGGCATGCTATCGTTAGATAATAAAAAATGTAAAATTAGAAATACGTACCCAAGAAAAGACAGAATTAGGTAAGCTAGATTATTAAAAGATATTTACATAATAGATTTATAATGAAATTAATAATTGTACAATTTATATAGAGAGAGTAAGCTATAGCTTGAATAATATTATAGTATTCTAAAAGACCTTGGGTACAGGTACCTGTTTTATAAGAAGCCTTCTGATTTCATGGTCAGTAGCATATTGTTCCTGAGTTCAAACAGTAGCAGTTCTTTCCAGCCTTCAGGTTATTAATTCATTTTAATAGCAGCAGCAGCTTTCCGATGATTTGGTCAGCAGATCCTCTTCGTTTATTTTGCGAAGGGCACATGTGGAGGTTTGGGCATATGATCGACCATCTCCAGGGGGAGAATAGTCTGGGTACTTCCTACTCGATCATCTTGTAGTGGACGAATTAATTTTAAGATTTGGATTCTCTCAACCAAGCAAGAGCACAGCCAAAGTCTAACTAAAAGGTTCTTAGAAATCCAAAATGTCCTCTTTTCTTTATCTTATCTTTTAAATTTTATTCTATTTTATTTTTAGTTCCATTCATTTGCCCCGAGGAGAATCAATGCATTTTTATAAGTTTAATTAATTCAGAAAGCTGCATTCCTATTGTTTTGGTTTATTTTACTTTTTAACATTTTCGTAATTAAAGCTTTTAGGGAATTTTCTAATTAATTAATCTATTATCTCTCACCGACCATTACTTGCAAAATTTCAAGTACAAAAGGGAATATACAATTGTTTTTTTTTTTTTTTTTTTTTTTTTCCCACCCCCCCCCCCCCCCCCCCCCCCCCCCCCCCCCCCGGCCCCCCCCCCAAACCCAAGACTACTTTTCTTTAAATTACAATCTAATTTCCAAAATTATTATTTAAAATACGATTTTTAAAAACAGCAATAAACTAAGGAACGTTTATAATTTAAAATAAATAGTTAAAGTTATATAAAATTATATAACTAAAAGAGAATTTAAATCATATCAGTTATTTTTATTTATTGCTTTAAATTTGTTATCGAAGTGTGTGTGTTTATGGCGAATTTTACAGATATTTATACATTTTTAATATTGCTACACACACAATTCGATACCAAAAAGTTTAAATTTGGGTAGGATAATGTGATGGATGAGAAACGATAGAAAAAGGTAAAACTTAAGATTCGAATTCGAATCTCACTGTTTCAGTATCCAAATGTCAAGTCACTACAGGGAATTAATCTAAACTTTATTTACATTTAAAAAAATCTTATCTAACTTAACTTTCCCCCTATACTATATTACTTTTCAACGTAATGGACTATTCCAAATGTAAGGGTGTTGAAACTTCCAAGTGTGAGAATGAAATAAAAATAAGAAATTTATAAATGTATATATAAAAATATATATAACACATGATAAATCAATTTCTTTTCAAATTACCCTTATTAAAGTCCTTGAATCAATTAAAAACATCTCTCATGGATAGTCTATCTTTATTCTCATCATTCTACTCCGATAAATCCTCTAGCACTCACTCGAATTATCCAGCAACACCCTTAAAATGATGTTCCCATTTCTGCTGTTGTCCTCCTCAGACATTTCAGATTAAGCATTTGGTGCTTCTTTAGGCATTATGTATACAAGAGAATCAAATGATCACACTCTAGGCTGGTTTGGTAGCACCTCTATTCTATGGTGACTTTATTTAACCATAATACATTGTTTAGTGCTTTATAATAAATTCAATTTTCTCCAATTTGTTATTTGGTATTTAGAGAATTATATAAAAGAAATTTTACCTCATCATCTAAGTATATACATATATATGATGGCAACATATTTTCTTTCCTCTCATTCAAATAATAGTACAGTCTGTTATTCCCAATTTGTTATTTGGGTATTTAGAGAATTATATAAAAGAAATTTTACCTCATCATCTAAGTATATACATATATATGATGGCAACATATTTTCTTTCCTCTCATTCGAATAATAGTACAGTCTGTTATTCTTATTTATCAATTAATTTTTTAATTCTTTCATTAACTTGTTAGAAAATTATCAACTTTCTTTATTTTAAGCATTAATTGTGATTTCCTTCAACTTTTTACACTATAAAAATTATACAATTAAAATGAGATTTTCGAACACGTCATCCATCTTATCTTACATTCTATGGTTCGATTCCAAGATATTGGTTGGGTGCGTTTATCCTATCCTTTAATAAATAATGAAAGAGAGTGAAAATGAACTAGGTCTACTTTTATACTGGACTTGGTTTCCTTTGTTTGATATACATGCTTTTTCATTTCCTTTTTAATTGCTATGTTTGTTTATTGTTGCATATATATATATTGATTGTATATAAGGTTAAAGTTACGTAATAAAATTATTTAGCAAAATCACATAGTAAAATTCTACTCTCATTTTCTAACACTTGGTTGTCTAGGTATTGACTTGACACTAGATCATCATCATAGTTACAAAGTCTAAATCTTAAATAATGACATTTACACATTGACAAATGACTTATTATTAGTATAGGTATATATATGAAAAGACTTTTAATTGGTTTTTACATTCCATTGAAAGATGGCATTTATTTAATTTTAACACTATCTTGATTTAATAATTACTAAAATAAACTTTTAATGCCTATAAATATATATGTCTGTTTGCATAAAAATATGATAATGCATATCAAACCTATTCTCTCAGTCCATGTTTTCAATGTATTTGATGTTGTGGATACATAAGGGCTCATTCGAACAGGATTGTAAGCTACTCTTACAATAGAGTATGCAGAAAACTCTCAAACCAAAGCACAAGATAGAGACTTTGAAAAGATAAAAATGGTTGTTTTATCTTTGTACCTAAATTAAATTATATAGGCCAATCTAAAGTATTTTTAAAAGAAGACCATGAAGATCTTATGTTTTTCACTTTACTTCCATTACATTTATATTATTAACCCTAATGAAATTTTCAAATTTACAGCTGGTTAATATTAGATGACATTAGAATAATTATAGAACTAGGAAGATGATTAAACAGCATGTCATAGCTGATTACTGTCTCATTAAGGATTACTAATACAAACTGTCTAGTAAATAACATCATCAATTATATTTATTCTAATATCATCTAATATTATTCAGCTGTAAATTCCAAAATTTTGCTGGAAGCCATGGAGCTTTGAAAGCGCTAAGCATAAATGAATATTGATAGACATAGCTTCTCTAACAAGCGTAAAAGTGCATAATTTTTGGAATTAATAATATAAATAAACAGAATGGAAGTAAAAATAAAGAATAAGGTATGCTCTAATGTCCTATAAAATAGAATTTAGGTGCAAAGATAAGATGGTTATACTTATCTTTTCCAAGTCTATACCTTGCACTTTGATTTGAGAGTTTCCTGGATACTCTATATAATATCGTAGATCTAATTAGATGATTACACAATACATGCTACAGGTGATTACACTCTGATTAAGATTATAAAATGGGTAAGTGTAAAAATCGGAAATATAACAAATTTTTAAAATATTTTCAAAAGTGTTCACTTTTGTTTTAAAATAATTCTGTTGAATGCTGTTGTTAGATGATATAATTTCAGTTTGTATGATCATTTTTAATTGGTACTTTACAATATAATTAATACTTGTTTATAAAAATATACAGAAAGATCTCTTTAATATATATATATGTTCACTAGATGGAGCTTATCACTAGCTCCAAACAAGCTTTAATTATAAGTGCCAACAGAGAAAGAATTCAAAATCTCTATCGTACTATCCTAATCTCCGGACCAATTGGTTTCGAGCTTAATGGCTCACCTCAGTGAAGAGTTAGGATTTCAGAAACTAGATCTAAAACTCCAACTAAGAACACTTATTTAATATATTACTATCAGGCTTTTGTGATGTAATATAGCTTTAGCTATTAATATATGGTGAAACTGAAGGGAGTTCAGACCCATATAGCTATCTGGTTTGTAAAGCTAGATTTGAAGAAATTTATGTTTCTGAAAAATTCGAGTTTTCAAATTGATAGTAATGTATTAAATAAGTGCTCTTAGTTAGAGTTTTAGATCTAGTTTTTGAAATCCTAACTCTTCATTGAGATGAGCCATTAAGCTCGAAACTAATTGGTCTGTAGATGAGGATAGTACGATAGAGATTTTGAATTATTTCTCTGTTGGCACTTATAATTAAAGCTTGTTTGGAGCTAGTGGTAAGCTCCATCTAGTGAACATTTTAGCACAAGCTTAAAGGCAAGTTGCACAATTTGTGACTTGTTTTATTAATTATTATATATATAAATTTATATATATATTCTAACCCAGTAAGTTTATTTATTAGAAATTTCTTTATTTATTTTATTTCTAACCCAATATTTTTATTAGTTTATTTTATTTGCACTTGTTGTTAAGGCAACCAAAATAAAGCAACATATCCATTAATTTTCCAATATGATCTAAAATACTTTTCATATAATACAATTGTACACTCAATTCTCTTAAGCCATGCCACGATTGTAATAACAACAATAATTGATCACTTATTAATTTAAAAAATAATTATAATAGTATTAATCTCAGGGTTCTTTGTTTCATGTAAGGAAATGCTCGGCGGTATTGTGTTGTCGCATATGACTGGCATTCTGGTCGGCTATAGGAAACATTTATTTTACTTAAATTCAATGTGTCTTCATCTCTCATATCAACTGCTATATTATTTAAAGAGATGATAATTCTATTCAATAATGACGTATAATTTTGAATAACACAGCCCTTTTTTCCAGAATCTCAGTCAGAATAATAAAAAGACAAGGGTGCTTTTGTGTCCTTCCATCATCCATGACAACACAATCATATAACTAAGATTTATTACTTAGACAATTTAACTAAATGGGAATGGAATAATGTGCAACCAAAGTTAATGGTTTGGGAATAAATTCTTTTTTTTTTTCTTTACACAAAGGTGAATGTTTAGTCTTAAGTTTTCAACTCCATAAATAATTATCATTAAACTAAAATATAATGACATATTCCGATCTGCTTAACTTTATTTATCTGGTATATTAAGTTTTTAAGAATTTGGAATGATTTCGGACTCAAGAAAAGGTTTTGCAAATATTGTGCAAACACATATATTTAGCATATAAAAAAAAAAAATTAATCTACAACAAATTTTAACAAGACTATAATTTATTATTATCACAAAAAAAAAATATGAACATTTATTCAATAATCCCATAGTAATACAAAATATAAAATATAACTGACATTAATCTGTATACTCTTTTGGTTATGGACTAGAGGTTACTACTTCTCCTGTATGCAATCATATGGATTGATTAACTAAAAGTACATTTCATTACCAATACATTGTTTATTACATTTTGGTAACCTTGTAGAAGCTTTTATTCAAAATTATTGACTAACTATTTTTTTTTTTTTTTTTTAAATGATTAATCCCATCATATGCAATACGCAAAATATTAAATTTATTTCTAATACATTTACTTTATTTATGGTCTTTAATGGGATAACCTATTCTAATTATAGGCCAGTTATCAGAAGTTACACTTACCATCTTACATTTAACTTAATGCTAACTTAAGTTACGATACAAATTTTATTCATACGTATAATTTTAAATATGAGTATTATTTAATTACTAACCAGAATTAAATATTGCATTTGAATATTCCTTCAGTAATTAAGCGTTTTAAATTACGCAAATTTAATTACTTTCTCCATTGATTTACTTGTCAAATACTAGCAAGATTTAGCAGCACAATACAGATATTGATCTTAGTTACTAACGCACTATTTATATTAAAGTGGATCTTGAGGAACTAACACCTCCAATATAACCTTTATCTTGCCCGAACTTTCAAAATTAAGCACAATAATCAACACCTTCCATGGTGGAGCTATCTTTATTTTCACATGAGGAATATGGAATAACCACGAAGGTCTGTAGAGTAATCTACTACATTAAAATATTTTGGTGGTTTCTTGCCTCTTACTTGGGCATACAACGAACACACACCAAATACAATCCTCTCCTGGGATTTAAATGAATGAAGCATAATAAATGCTAGATAAATTCTTGATCGTCCTATCTATGAGAATCGATCACTTGGGCTATAAACATACCCGAACATTATATTTAAAATCTTCCTCTCATGGAAAACAAAGCTTTTGGGGAGATCATTTTTCATCCCACAAAATAAATATATTATAATTATTACCTATGCGAATATTAAGCATATACCAATGCTATATCTGGGCAGGATAAGTAAATACACTGATTATAATAAACTTATGTTACCGTGTATACTTTGATCAACATCTGAAATCAATGGACATCATAGAATAAAAGTATAATAATTTTAATTTTAATAAAGGAACATTCAAAAATAGTTGGTAGCATATTATCTTAAACTAAATAAAGTGGATGTGTTATTTAAGAATAATTAGGAATAAATTCCTTAATTAATACAGTATAAATTCGTCTCAAAACTTTAACAAGAAATATTTTGTTATATCATTTTTTTCTTTTTTTTTTTAGTTACTTCTGATAATTTTCAATATTTATTTTACCCCTTAAATATCTAAATATTTTTTTCTTTTACGTATCTAACATACAAAATTTCTACCTACAATTGTATGTAATAATTAAAACATATTTTATAGATTTTTTCTTTCGTGTTAAATATCAACTTAACCTAGAATAATTATATTAAAACATACCTTTGTCATTACAAGGCTATTAAATATCACTTGACCATACAGACTTTAACCTATGTGATATAACAAAAAAAATACATATCATTTATAACTTAGTTTTAAACAATCATTAATTAACAAGTGCATACTCTCTCATTAGACAATGTTTTTCTGTTGAGCAATTGAAGAGCTTTATCCAGTCATATTTCACGAAGCAAGTTTAAAAACAATAAACACATGGTATTATTTCCTTTAAATAAAAGTTTTCTCTTATTTTGTGCGTTTAATAAATTAGGTAAAGAAAAATATAGCAGAATTGAAGATTAATTCTTACTTGAATTAAACTGCTACAATTTTGGGATCCATAGAAAATAAAATATACATATTATAACATAACGAACAGTTGACGATAGACGATAAACATACACAATTCTTTTCTTTTTTATTATTGACGATACATACAATTCATATTAGCTAGCTTACTTATGGACGGAAATGCGCAATTTTTCCGAGAGATTATTCTGATAATAACTGCAGCTGATTTACATGTATAGGAAGTTTTAATAAATCCAACTGATGTGTAATATAATATATCATTTATTTTTATCATTAAGTCACTAAGATATTTGGTTTTGTTCATACTTTAGGAATTATAAATTTTTTAACGGTAAATTCTCCGTAAGAATGCCCCTATATAACTCTTCCTATATTTACTCTGAGAAAGTTTATATTTTTTCCAAAAAAAAATATACATGTGCATAATTTAATCTTATTTATCATTATTATTATTTCCAGACAATTCTTGGTGAATAAAACATATTTTAACGTATGTAACTACATTACTTGTAAAGGCAGACAATATTGAGAAAGAGTGCGAAAATGTTTCTAGTTGATTTTCCTTGGTTTCAAAATATTTCTTTCAATTATTATTTTTTTTTTTCTATACCAAGAAAATATTAACAAGTGATACAAAGTTACTAAATAATTATTTCTCATTTGGAAATCATTTATCTTCCTTAATTTAGACATAATAACACTTTTCGTGATTCCCTTAGTTAATTCTGTCATTTTTGAACTTTAGCGCTAGACAATAAATTTTTAAGTATAAAAGGTCTTTAAATAGGTAGATGGCACAGAAAATCAGGATATCCTATCAAAAAAATTTAGCCACACATTATATTATTAAAATTTTACTTTGATTACATTTATTTCTGCAAAATAAAATGAAAAAAATTGAGTTACCAAATTTCAGCACTGTTCCTTCCTTGAAAACTAAAAGCAGACTATATATTTTTTTTTCAAAAAAAATGATCTTGACTTTAGCGACCTCTTCCAGAAAAATAATCATTTGATTATAACATAAACAAAAGAAAGGAAAAACTTATTACAATCATATAGTTTTCAGTATTCTCTACCTGGATTACAAAGTAATTTGACAATATAAAAAAAAAATAATAATAAATACATTAAATTAACAATCAGTGATGTATAATTCTTTAAACATTATTTTCTTCTTTTTTACAAAAAAAAATTACCAGAAGTTATTGTGCTTTATGATAAGACACTCATCCACTCTCCCCTCTACCCATCCAAAATCAATTACTGTTTAGCTTTTATACCATATTAATTTGCTCTAATTATTAATATCTCAATTAACTTATTCATGTTCTCTCTTTAAAAATGACATTGAGTTATTAAATCTATTAATTATTCACCCAAAACATGCCAAAGTGAGTGAATAGCATACTTTATTAATCAATTATTACTATTGTTATTTTATCTTTTTATTTCTTTAAAGAATAGCATTGTTCTCCTGCAGAAATAATGCCAAGTAAACCAAGTGTCAATAACACTAGGTTACAATATAAAGCAAATATCTGTATTAATAGTTATTATAAAAATATAATTACTTCAAGCAATATTAATTCAAAATACAGTAAATAAATCTTTTAAATATACTTTATTCAGAAGTACTTTCGTTGTCAACTATTCAAAGATAATGTTACAATAATACGTCATATAAACATTTTCCCCATAATTCATTAATTTTATAATTCCCACAATTCACTAATCTTAACATTTGCTGCTTGTCTATTAATTAAATGTTGTTTATATTTATTAATTAATAAAGCTTCCCTAATTTTACGTTTATTATGGTTTCTTTCAATCCCCGTAATTTTAACATTACTATAATCAAAATCAAATCCATAATTACAAATTTTATTATGATCAAAGAATACAGAAGACAAAATATCCTCATTTTTATCAAAAAACAAATAAAGTATATTTAAAAGATTTACTTACTGTGTTTTGGATTAATATTGTTTGAAGTAATTATATATATATAAATAAATATTAAAAAAGACAGTACTTAAAACATTAATATCACGGAATTATGGGAAAGTTGACATCATGAAATTATGGGAAAGCTGTCATTTTAAAAGTATTAGTTGATAAAAACTACAAAGATAGTTGAAAGCACTTCTAAATGATGGTTATAGATATATTTTTATAAACTTTTAAGTACTGTATTTTTTAATATTTATTTATAAATTTACGTATATTATTTTGAAGAAATAAAGACATCGATTTGTAATATTATTAATATATATATAATTTGTTATTAGCTCCTAATGCCTACAATATTCCATCAATTGTAACTAAAACAATGCTTAGTGGTAAACCTCAAAATCCTTCATATACATTTGGTCAAAAACACAAGCAATTTCATACCAGTTTAGAGGTAAGATGTAATCAAAATATTTTATGTCTAAGTAATGTTTTATTGCAATCGCATGCTTCTACTTTTAGATGTCTCTTGCAAGGACCCTTCTGCATCAATCTGCCAAATGATGTTATTGCGTGAAATCATGGTTGCACATAGCACATTTTTTGTAGAGTGTGCTTCGTGTATTTGTCGATTTTTGTAAAGGCTGAAAAGTTGGAATAATGTGAAATTCTGTTTTCTTTTTAGGGAAAACAGCGGTAATGTTTGAAAGAGTTTACATGCAAGTTGCTCTAAAGACACAAGTTTATGTGTGGGTTAATAAAAGTGTTTACTTTGCCACATCCCAAAAAAGTGTAGCAAGTGAAGGCAAATGTCAAGATGAGGCTGATTTTTTGGATGCAAATAGCCATTACGGGCATTTAAAATCTACAAGTTCTGAAATTATTTCGTGATGCAGTAAAATGTAAATATTCCATTTCTGTGTCAAACTGCATATTTCATCATGACAGCATTGTGAGTGCATAAAGCTTGAGTGTAAACAGTTTTTAATTAAATTCAGCATGACCCAGCTTATCCATCATCCGCATTCACTCAATCACACACTGTGCAACTTTTTTTAAATCTCTTGAATGAAAAAATCTCTTTTTTTTTTTTGCAAACTAAGAAGTGGTGAAGGAAAAATGACAGAATTGTTAAAATGCACCACTTCAATACGATTCTGGTGAGAATTTACTGAAAGTTAACTCAATGCTATTAAGTGAGATTATATCTAATACGGTTATATCTTTTCATAGTGACTTCGCTCAGCTCATGTTTTGTGGTTTTATTAGTATATAAAAAAAATTTCATCTTAAACAATTACATAATCTATTGTTATAAATATATGCACCGACATACTCTCATAAGAGAAGCTAAAATTTCTTGAAAATTATTATCAAAGCTAAGTGTTTTCGAGGGCATTAAATGTCCTCATAGTCATATCCTTGGAATGTGCTTAATTGCATGAGTATGTATATATAGGCAATAGATTATTCAAAATGCATGTAAATTACTATTTCTTAGAAGGGGGAAGCAGGTTTCCTTCCTATTTATGGCATTAGAATTGTTTAGCCATATACCATGCTTCTTTGACCTTCAACCTAGTGTCATTTTGCTCAGGGCTTAAATGTATGGCCATGGTGATTTGGTGCTCAAAAAGATCAATTTAGCTGGATTGACTCTGGGTTGTTTAAAGATATCTGTTTTGGGGTATGCATGAGATTCACTGTAATTACAGTGCTGCACCCTGCGCTTCGATAATAATTTTATGCAATTATAGCCTTTCTTATGAGAGCATGTCAGCACATACATTTATAATTTACAGTTGTCTAAGAAAATTTTTTTAAATTTTATAAATTACAATACACTATAAAAAACTGATTCTAAAACTTGGCTGAACAACACGCACTCTTGCTCAGTGAGTGGAATTTTTCCAAACATGAGTGAAATACAAAATTATTCCTGTTATAGAATACAAATTAGCTATGCTATCTACAACCAGGACAAAATTGTTTCACCGTTAAGCAGGCCGGTCATGGGTTCGAACCTCTGAAGCCAATGATTGTAAGAGAAAGATCAAGGAGGCGTATTTTATTATCAATGATAACGCGATCAGTAGATGCGACACGTGTTTTGCTATTTCAAGAAAACGGACAAATTAATTTACATACGCATTTGCATACATTATTATTTAATAATATTTCAGCAATGGTATATTATCTATTTTGGCCATGAATATGAGGGAAAACCTCAAAAGTACTAAGTCTAGATTAATTTAATTGTTTTGTTACTACTTACAGCTTCTTCTTCAGCGGGTTAAAAACGCTTATATATAATAAATATTTTATTTCACCATTATCTTGTAATTAATAATACACTAATGCATTGAAGGTGAAACTATTCCACATAACAATTTGTTTAGGCTGAGCGCTTTCAGAGTTTCGTTACTTCACAATCATAGCCTTGTAGATTGTCAATGTAATTGTATGCAAATATATGCAAAAAAATTTTTTTATATTATCCATTTTCTGGAAATGGCAAAGCAAATATCCTTTCTATTTATAGAGTTGGTGTTGCTGGTAATGAAACAAGCTTCTTTGATCTTTCTCTTGATGTCATTCCTCCTGTACATAATATATCAGCTTTGGAGGGCTCAAATCTATGGTTAAGCTCTTAGTAATGGTCAGAAAATATGAACTGCCTTCCTTTTTTTTATTGCTCATATGTATGTGTATCTGTGTTGAGCCAATCTATTGCCAATTGTGGCAAGAGTCTCACCATAGTAAACAGCACTACACCCCATCTGAAGGCACACAATTCTATACACCAGGGGGGTTGCTTCAATGTTTCTTATGTCTTTAGTATTATTGATAAGCCTATTGGTGTTTGGAGTTAATAAGATCATAATGGGATGTAAAAGGGCTCTCAAAAAGGAGAGAAAATAATAAAATTTCACACAATATCGTTATTCCTGAATACATCATAAATAAATGGAACAATCTATCATTAAAACTCAATATAAAATTCAAATGCAAAATTTCCTTTCTTGCAGCTAAACATTGTGTCAAGGCTCCTCCCCCTTTAGACAAAGTTAGCTTTGTAAACTTAGGCTGATCCCTTAGACAACCCGAATAGAGATAAAATAATTAGGCAAATCACAAAATCTATTCAATTTAAACATATCAAAGCTGCCAATAACAACTGAGAATATATGTAGATGCCACAAAGTGGTCATAATATGTCTAAAGGAAGCTTCAAAACAAAGTAAAACTCTCCATATAATAGTGCCATCTAAAGGAAGATAAAGGAAATATATTTGTCTTAACAAATAAAGCCAACTTCATGGAAAAAATTATTGTTCAGATAAACAAATTGAAATTTAATCTTCTCCCAAATTCCAATATAAAGCAGAACAAACACAAATTTATTACTGGTATATTGTGCAAGATAAGGCTTTTACTAAAGGCAAATACTATAAAATCTACCTGACAGCTCCAACACCACCATAAATGTTCACCAATGTCATATTGCGCAAACTAAATTTCCTGCTTAGATTAATATTAGACTTTGGTGGCTCACATTACTGCAGCCCATTAAAATAATTAACCAGTAGCTAATGGAACAACTACAATTAGGATGCTTGCACCATTAAATTGTCCTTTGAATTTATAAATCTAATAAAAATTAGGGATTTATCACAAAATAGCTTCCCTTGACATAATCAAGCTATATGGCTCTATTAATAGAAACAGTCTATTAACATCATAAAATCAGAACTCCTGAAAACTAACTACTCACTAATATGAATTAAATTTTATAATAGACCGTCTCTTGATTGGCTTGATAACAACATTATCACCATGTTTGATGGACATTACTATATGACTAATGGATGGCCAATGGGTCTACCCATTGATGGGATTATGTCAAGTATATATCTCAGTCACATTGAAAAACAGCTCTTCCCTAAATACATCAAATACTCTCAAAATTATTTACACATGATATGTAGATTAGATGATGTATTTATATGTGGCCTGGAATCTTTAATTAATGAAATAAAAACAGACTTTGAGGCAAAATCTGCATTTTCGTGGACTATAGAATGGGAAGATCACCAAAGGGAGCTAAAATACCTAGATATCCAACTCCAGAGAAATAATTTCCAGGTAAATTATAAGATGTGACCCAAACCTTTAGAAATCAGAGATTTTACACACTACACATTCATCTCACCTCACTCTCCCAAATATGGCAGTCTGTCATCATTTCTTTACAGAAACTACCATCAATGCAAGTTTGAGAAGTTGCTCAAAAAGTCAACATTGAGCAATGGCTTAAAGTTCTAACTGGCATGGGCTTCAAAAATAATGACTTCACATGAAGAGTTGAACAATTTTATAATAAGAAAATCAAATCCACCCAAAGATGACAGATTTTGGATACTGTTTCCATATATCCCACAGATAGCTAAAAGCAGTAATAAAGCTTGTTCAAAACACATTGAGTAAGCTATTACCCTTCTACCACAACTAACAGATTAATAAATCTAAAGACACACTCCACATGAAACAAAATTTACAACCCATATATAAAATTACATGCCCCCAAGCAGGGTGCAGCACTAATATTACAGTCAATCATGTACATGCCCCCTATTTGAATTTTCCCATCATGGATATCTTTACAGATAAACCAGAGCATCACCATAACACCATGGCCATACATTTGAGCCCACATCTGCCAATATAGCATGCATCAAGCAAAATAACTAAACGGAAGGTCAAAGATGATATACAGTTATCAACTCTATTGCCATAAATAGGAAGGAATCCTGCTTTCCCTTTTTAAGAAATGGTGATTTATGTGCACTTTGAATAATCTATTACCTATATATACATATTATATAATTACACACATTACAAGGCTATGACTATGAGGACGTTTAACACCCCCAAAAGCTCTTAGCTTCAATAATAATTTTCATGCAATATCTTTTCTTATAAGAACATGTCAGTGCATATATTTATAATTTATACGGTTGTCCAAAAAAATGTTATTAATTTTATAAATTATAATCTATTGTTATACACTATTGAAGATATAGATGTATATTTTTGGATATCATTTGTTTTATTGTTGGGAAATACATTCTGCGTCATTCTAAAAAAATCTTTTGTCAGAACAAAGTTTTTTCCAAGTAATAAACAAATAGGCAGTAGACATCTCTTTAGTATAAAAGAAAGACTATAATAATTGTAATAAGTGCACTTATACCAACAATAGAGAAACTTATTATTTCTATAAATTAAAATCATAAAAAATCAAGTCAGATGTCACATGACTTAATTTTAATAAAGCTCGTATTTACAAATGTTATATATAGAGCTCACAAAATAAGCTCTTAGCAAGCTTTGAGAATATCCTAAACCCCAGACCAGTTTCTGCTTCTGGTGTCATCAGTGAGGTACCAGGATATTCATTAGATTAAAAATACTAGGACAAGCCCAGCACTTTGTCTAATGTATAACTATTGAGAAGAAAATCTGAAATTTTCAGACATCCATATGTCTAAAAATCCAGCTATCAAATAGCCATATGGGACTGAACTAAGTTCAGATACACCATATATTAATAGCTTTAGCAATATAAAATTGCCAAGGCCTTAATAGAAAAAAATCTAATGAATATCCTGGCACTTCACTGATGACGCCAGAAGCAGAAACTGGTCTGGGGTTGAGGATATTTTCAAAGCTTGTTAAGAGCTTGTTTTGTGAGCTCTATATATATATATATAACATTTCTATAAATTAATTATGGCTTAGCATTTTTGAGAATTTATTGAATTCTTATATTCATAGCAAAGAATTCCATAAGTCCTCAAAAGCACTGAGTAGTAATTAATTTATAGAAATATCAAGTTTCTCTATTGTTGCATATAAGCACACTTATCACAGTTATTACATTCTGTATAGAAGTATCAACAGCTAACTTAATTGCATATAGAAAGACTATAATATAAAAATAAATTTATTTACAAATATGCACAGAAATGGAGCAATTAAAAGTAAATATATGATTCACAAATTAAGTATACTACAGTTACAGTTAGCGACACATAATAACCTTCAGACTTAAATCAATTTCATTTTCCAACAAAGGTGAGACAGTCAGTAGAATCTTCATTGGCTCAGATATGATCTACTAATTTAGACACATCAATTTTTCTTTTTTAATTATTAATTTGTGCTCTTTTAATAATTTTTCATTGGGAATATATATCCTTCCACATTCACATAAAATGAATTTCAAAATTTTGAGATTTGTATTTTTTCTAGGGTATTATGGTGTTAGAAAGCTGTTTTAATATTATGTTGATTGCGTATTTTCTTTACTTTATTATACCCGGTATATATGGAATACACTATAATATTTATAATAAGCCTGTGTTTCAGTTATTACATTGTAGAGATGTCTGCCCATCCTTGCATATGTATTAAATGGATTATGTCCTGTATATGTGGGGTTCAGATTGACCTTGGGTCAACATGGGTGTGACAAGAATCTCGGCTTCAGGGTGGCCTTCGAGCATTCCATCATCAGATTTTCAATTGGATGGATGGTTGAAGAGTTGGAGTGTGTAGTAGATTGGAGCCTGTCCATTAAAATATGAAGATTGTCTATCTTAATATATATCTGAGCACTTATAGTATATATGTGTGGGAGATGATAATCTGGACCAACTGATGATTGCTGTTTTAGCATGAAATACGTATATTGGTGATTATTTATCTTTTCAGCACATATGTGCTTGAGGGTATCAGTGTTATTAGATAGAGTGGAGAGTGATGGGTCATCTGAAAGTCTGTGCTCATATACCCTATATATTATAATATTTATTGTTTTTTTCTCATGTGTCATAGCATCAGCCGGGAAGCGAACCCACTAACCCGGGACAACTGCTTGTAAAGCGGCTGCCGCTGACCTCTTGACTTTTATAGTTGTTGTTTTTTCATTCCAAAAAGCAAACCATTTAGGACATATATATGTAATATTCAAATCAATGCATATATTAAAATACAGTAAAACTCATATAAATTATAGTTATTTTATTAGAAGTACTTTCAGCTATACATCTTGTAGTCTTTATCAACTATATAACATTGAATAATCAAAACGAGGCATCCTTTCACATTACCCATAGTTCAATTTAGTTTAGCTTTCCCATAGTTCTGTTATTTTAACATTAAATGATTGCCGATTTATTAACATTTGACGATTTCTTAAAATCAACTTAGCCTCTTTTATTTTACTTTATTGTAGCAATGTTCACAATATATATTGATTTGAATATTATATATATTTTGGAAAGAATGTAGACATCAAACTTTAATTTATTAGATATATATATGTCACAAAATGTTCACAGGTGAAAATGTACATTTTTAAAAATAAAAGCAGCCGTAAGTTGGATAATATCATAATATACAAACTATTCTTAATGGAAGTGTTTTCCTGAAGGTTTATGATAATGATATTTTAGTCATATTTATATATTGGATTATTTCCACCATCCTGATATCAAGTATTTTGAATGTCTTTAGAAAAATTTAACTATCTTTAAATACTCCAATGACATTCAACTATTAGTAATGGCACATAGGTTAGTATATGCACATGTTTTGAAAGGTATTATTCTCCTCTCTTCTTCAGGTGTTGCTGGCCTGACAGTGACAGTGCTAGCATGGCCGTTAATACCTGAAAAAGAATACCTCTCAGAATGTTGTGCATATACTAACATAAACAAGGCAAAACTCTCCATACAGTAGTACCACCCTGTGCCAACCAGATGGATTCCAGAAGGCTTGTGCATAAAACCCCTATCTAATGCCTACTCATCCAATATGTGCTAGTATAAGAGATGGTGATCATGTGGTGCATATACTAACCTGTGTGCTACTACTAACAACTGAATATAATTGAAAATTTAAATAAAAGTTAAATTTTTCTAAAGATATTTAGTACTTAATATTAGATGATGGAAATAGTCCAATATATAAATACAACTAAATTCTTAATGGAAGTTTATTTTATTTGGATTTTTCTTTTTTCCAAGTCTCTGGCTTGGGAATTAACTTCTTTCATTCTGTTCTATAGTGATAATATAACTCCATTTTTGTGTAATGTTAGATAACGATTTTTCAGTTTGTGTTGTTTTTCTGCAAATTGAAGTTTTGATTTTATATGCTGGAGTCCTATCACAAGAATATCTAGTGTAAATTTATTGAAGGAGAAATGTTGTTGATGCAAATCAGAATGTCTAGCATTTCACTATATAATCAAACAGCAAATGTATAATCAACATAGCAAAGCCAGATTTTGGGGGAAGACGGAAGAATATTTATGGCTGTGCTTTCAAGTTCTTCCATATAAGTATATAAATGTGTGCCACTACATTGCACAACTCATGTTTTAAAATAGAAGAAACGGATTTAGAATTTAAAAAATTTAAATAGTATATATAATTAAGAAGAATTATAAATAATATTGATATTCTTTCCTCCCATAATCAAACATGATTAAATAAAAATCTCATAATTATAGAGGATTTGAACGCAGACTTCATGAAGTTTGGTATAGACTTATTAGATATATATATATTAACTGATAATTTTAGTATATTGCGAGTTAACTAAAAAAGAAAAGCGTAATAAAATATTGATCATATAAGTTTATTATAGCAAAAGTTACCTGATCAATATTTAGTTACTATGGTTTTATATAGAAGTTATTATGACGATTCTGATCATGGAAGAAGGATTTTTTTCTTCATTAAATAATCATTAAAATGTTATATGTTATCTCTTTCTTTTTTGTTGAAATTTGTCGTTAATATCTTGTTTGGTAATACAGCATCGATTGATCCACGCCATAAGATGGTGCTGTTGTTACGCTAAAGCACATAAATATGCTGTTTACAAGGCCGCTAAAGATGTTGAAGTGCACCCATTACCCTAACATCTCTAGTATGTCGAACATTATTAGCAATGAGTATGCAAGACTCACTATAGACATTACTCTTAACTATTGTACAGCGTATGATGTGAAGTTGTCTTTATTTTGAATGACCAAAAGTATATTATAACGTTTTTGTTTTTGTTTGGCTTGGGTGTATTTTTTTTTAGTTTGGTTTGTAAAAATTGTAACGCTTTTCCAAACGCCCCTGGTTTCATTGTCAGGGGTCAGAATTCAGGAAATGAGGAATATTAGTCACAATTCGGCAAAGTTCATGATCAAGTCGCGCACTTTCCGAGACTTTTTTCGAGATCAAAACATTTCAATGGCAGACGATTGTCCGGCGTTTCGATTTGCCTACTACAGAAGCAGATGCGGTGGTGGTAGTTTAATGAGAAAATTAATTTTTGATGTAATTGTTGTTTTTTAAAATAAATACACGTTAAATGAACCCAAAAAAAATGAAATATATGAAAGTTGTTTAAAAAATCACGAAAAAAATAAAGCAAAAAAAGTTTCTTTTAAAAAAAAAGACCGTAATCAAAAGCGGAAAAAAAAAGTTACTTTAAAAAAAAAAAAAGACCGTAATCCAATTTTGTTAAACAACAAGTTTTTTTTTAAAAAAAAAAAGTTTTAAAAAACGTATGAAAAAAAATCAATTTTGAATCAATTTATTTATTTAAAAAAAAAGAAAATACGGTCCAAAAAAAATTCAACCCCCCCCCCCCCCCAAAAAAAAAAACACGATAACATTACAAAATAATAATAATCAAATCAGCCTGGTAACGTTATATCTATTCATTTTTCACTAGCAACAGCGCCATCTTATGGCATGGATCAATCGATGCTGTATTACCTCTTGTTTTACTTTCAAAAATTAAAACTTTATTTACACATTAGAGTGGATACAAAAGAAATCAATGATAGGATAAAATTATGTCAATAAGAAAATTTCAATGTATACATATAAATGTGGTATGCAAGCCATGTATATAGAAAAATCAAAAGTTGTTTTAGATCAATAACATAGTCTCAAGAGCAGCATAAGAAAATAATGATAGTTAATTAATGCAAGTATGAAAGAAATATAAATAAAATCAAATATTACATTAATGACTTAAGGCGGTGTGTCATAGGCTTAATTAGCTAGGAATATAAAGTAAGTCAAACCTATGTATAAGGTTTGGAAATTCCATTGATTAATGATTATCCTGGCCCAAAGAGTAACGAGGACTATAACAATATTTACAAGTTGATATAGGTAAGTTAATTATCTTGTTTTATGGTTTATGCATTAGCAAGTAAAGATCTCACATACAATGAGTTAGCGTTAATAAAAAGAAACGCGAATTGATTATTTTTAGAGAGATTTTGACTCGGTGGATAAATAAGTAGTCAGATTAACTGGAATGGTATCCAATCAAAAATAAATCAGAAATGATCAAAGCTATTTAAAATCAGTTTTGTTTTCCCTTAAATTGCAAAATTAGTTAATCGATTCGTTAAAGTTGACGATAATCGGTAAAAAAAAATTATTTCAATAATAAATGATATTATTTGCAATTTATTGATTTATTATCTTTAAGAAGCATCAGTTTGATCATCTACAAATATAAGGGAAAATAACTTAATATTGCAGTCCTTTCTTAGGACTGACTAATAAGAAAATAATCACCAAATTTAAATTTTGGATGATGGGGTCAAAATTCTTGGACTTTGCCATCAAGCTAAATTTAGATGCAATTCCAACAAACCATTTCTTGAATCTCAAATGCGGAATCCGCAAAATCGACTCCATATGCCCTCTATGTAATAGATCAGAGTAGTCGATGAATCATTTAATTCAATCCTATCCCAGACTATTCAAATTAAGGGAGGTGATTAATGCAATGCTATGATCAACTTTGACCTAATTATGTCAGTCATGAAACATATGGCCATGGGAACATTTGGCCTCATAAGGTTATCTCTCTTTGTCATCCATACAATATGGGTCGTCCACTGTAGAATTGTCTTCTTTTTTGGAAAACTAAGAGCCGATTCAATATTCATATCTAAATTACTCAAAATCAAAAAACAGCACAAGCAGTACACATCCAAAAGAATGCTGGAGAAGATCTGGTCCCTCTTTAAATTTCAGCATATGGACAAGTAGTCCCTGGAGAGCCTTAGGCATTCCTAGAACCAATAGAATCTACTCCTTACTTTGTTCCTTTCCTTTATTTGCACTGTGTACACCATGTAACCTTACCTCCAGCCACATTGTGGCCCATGTATCAAAGTTACACCATCCTCGAAATCAAACATCATGAAACCAAGATTTATCCTGATATTACCACTTGCTGCTTTATTGGACATTTTGCCATTGCTTAATTTTAGAGAAGTCAATCTATATGTTTCATTATAATTCAACCCTTATGTACACCTTGAGTTTAAATAAAGTTCATTTTAGAAATAATATTAGATATATATACATTACCAAATCTTAACATTATAAACGACCTCGTCAAAAGGAATCCTATTACAATATATATATATATTAAAACAAAAAAAGACTTATAAATCCAATAAATAATATTATATTTCAACCAGAGGACTGGTTTTCATCAGAAAGAAATATATATATATTGTAACGGTAAGCATCCATTTGAACAATTGGTAATGAATTCAGTTAACAATTAAACTTGTTAACAATTAAATAATAATAAAAATATATTCTGCAATTAAATTTTTGTCTAGGGGAATTTAAAGATAGCTAACGGACGGACGACCATGGACATGGTGTTAGTGACAAAATACAATTTATTTTTTATCGACAAGTAATTTCTAGTCACAAGTAATGATCAAATTGAATATGCATAAAACAAATTTCCATACACATTCAATTATATTGCTTGATCGTTACCCCTCTCCACCTAATAAGTTATTACATTAACGAATAAATAATTAGCTTGGTTCGGATGAAAAGTGACAAACAATAAAATTAATAACAATAACTTTAATTAAAGACTGATAATAATAATGATAATAAGTATTTACATATTTACAAATTAAGACTTATATGTCGATCACGTATTAGAAAAAAAAAAGTTTATAACGTACAATCTCTTTGAGGATATCTATAGAAAGTTCAGTTGATTTACTTTAATTTCTTTGTGAGGTCACATACACATTTTATATCTTTAAACATGAGAACATGACCATTAATCTTTAGATTTTAATGTTTATTTCTTTGATTCTTTCCGAGGCAGTTTTCTTCTGAGAGTTTCTATTGCAGTTTTCTTCTGAGCATTTTTTAAAATAAGTAGATTCACAGGTTAATATATAGAAATATGTTTCCATGGAATAATAACTTTAGATGACTAGTTTTTTCCTTTCTTCAGCAAGTAAATATTAGATATTTCTTCAGTATCCAATAATGATGAATAGATAGAGCAGTAGAATCAATATTAAATTTTAAGATATATTGTTTGTCTAAAGCTCTTTGTATATTCAGCTACACCATTGGAAAGATCAGGGAAAGCATCCTGGAGAATTCTCTACTCCATAACTGGTTGAATCTTCAGGCGCCATATTGAATTTAAAAAAAAAACTGATCTGAGACACAATTTTCACAATAACTTCAGTTTTAATCATGTTAGGTAAAAAACTTTACATTGATAAAAACTAGAAGAAAAAAACTAAGGAAAACAGTAAGTCTAAGACAAATAGTGATTACCATTTAAAAAATAAGGGAAAAAAGAAATTTCAACATCCAACATAATTATTACTTTATTGTTTGTTCATAATTTCTAATTTATCATTAACTAAGTTTAAATAACATCTTCATTGATAATTTCTTTGAATTCCTCGTAAAATTATCTTTCAAACCATATATAATACTTCTTATCTCAGATAATCCATAGCTTCAGAATCTCCAAAACTATTCACATAAAAATTCTTCATTTTTATCTTGTATCCCAAAAGTTAACAAATCTCAAAGTTGTCTACAAGAAAAAGATTCATCCTAATAAAAGATACAAAACAAATCATTTCCAGAAAATGGATATGCATTTGTCATCATAGCAATTGGCTTCTTTTTTTTTTCATATGTCAAATGCATTGACTGGGAAGCAAACCTGGCCAATTGCTTAGAAGGCAGCTATGCTAACCACTAGGCCACCAACGCTTGATAGTAATTAGCTTCTTGTCTATCTAAAACTAGAAATTGTAAGCTATTGTCTGTATCACTGATAAAATGAGTTTCCTCTCTTCATTTTATATTTTTTGTTTACATCAGTGATGTTTATATTCTTTATGCTCATCAGTGATGCTATATTGTTATATTTATTGTCCCACAGAGATATAATTTATTTGCATATAGCTCATTTGTTAATTATACACTTGAAAATAATGTGATGCAAGATGTGGGGAAATCACTGACTCCACAGCAGGAATATCAAGGCATAGGCAAGAATCAGAATTTGATTCTTTTCCTGCATACAATTCCATGTGGTATATGCATAACCATTACCGCTACACCCACACCATTTGAAATCTCTCTATTGCGTTTTAAGTGTTTATATTTTCACATGGTATGATGCTCAGTAAATTTTGTGATTGCTTTATCAACTGCAACCTTTCATCTGATAATCAGTCTTAAAATTTAAATTGCAAACACACTAATATAAATATAAGCATACTAATAAATAATCAAACCTTTTGAGAATCATTACGTCTATAAAATAGGGTTGTCCCAAGCTTGGATCAGAGACCCAAAATTATACTGTACAAAAACCACTTTTGTTATACTTAAATACAAATTTATATACTGTATAATAAAGAGCATAAATGATTTAATATTATATGCTACACACACACACACACACACACGAATATGAACACAAATTAATAAATTATACCATTTATCAAATAATTAAAAATAAATTTAAGATATTATTCAAAAAATTAAAATTGTATACTTATGACTGATATCCCACAATTACGTTTATATCCCACTGAAGGCCTTGAATGTGAATCATCAGCATATTTTTAATCCACTTTAGTTAGATAATGAGGCACATAAAAATTTTCTCCTTTAACGCCCTTGTATAAATTAGTAAATTGACCAAAATAGAAAAAAATTACATGCGCCTATTAACAAAAATATTAATAAAAAATTCAAATTTTATCTGATTTCAAATTGTGATACATCTTTTTAAGATGGAATTAAGCAGCAACAAACATCATGCTTATAATTTTTGCGCAATTTAAAAAAGAAAACAAAATTTCAATGAATCAGTTGCGATGTGCAAATGGCACATTACAAAGATTCAGCCCGATAAAACACATGATATAAACTAAAAATCTATAAAATTTCATTGATTTCTTGATAGTAAGAGACATTAGGACAAAGTAGTGTTAAAATTCTTTTCCCGCCTTTCTTAAAGCTTCTGTTGGTTACCATAATTTGGTGTTTTAAAAGAAAAAAAAATCTTTATTTTTAAAAGAATAAAGTAATAACATATTTGATCTTTACATTGCTTTTTCTTTTAACATTTTAAGAACACATATAAAATTTATTCTATATATATATGATTTTAATATTTTATTATACATACTAACAAAAAAAATATTTGCATTAAAGCAATGCCTGTAAACTCAGACGTGATGGTTACAATGTATATATATATTTTTACAAGAAATATCATATTTGATAATTGTATGTCATTCATAAATTCTAATAAATAAAATCTATTTTATGCAAAATATGATTTGGATCTGTTCTAATTTATAGTCATTGATGTTTAACGCTTTGACACAATTTCTCTAGGTCCGGTTCTGCATCTTGTTTAGAGATGACACAATTTCTCTATGTCTGGTTCAGATATCTTACTTAGAGAATTCACTTGAAGATATTTCACTGTTCTAATTTATATATATATAATAACAACTATATTATTTATATGTTTATAAAACAATATAAATATTAAAAGAAGTGGTAATTTGGAAAATTTTATTATTTAGAGTCCTGGACCTGGTGCATATATGGTTACTGAACCAAGTATTTATAAAAATAGAGCCCCTGCTTTCTCCATGATTCCTAGAGTCAGTTCATTCAAAGATCAGAGTTTAGGTCCTGGACCAGCAGCACATTATCCTGAAACTGTAAGTTATTTTATATTTTAAATAATTTGATTTTTAAAATAAAATTAAAAAAACTAAACATATGCAATCATTTCGTTATAAGAGCAGCTATTAAAATTTATTTCAAAATTATTTTAAACAAATACGTTTTATATATTATAAATAAACATTTTATTCATCATAGCATTTAAAAAAAAATGGAAAAAAAAGGTAGAATGACATTTTTGTGGAAATAAAAAGAATCAGGATACTTTTATATATTTTTTTTTATATCCTGCAATTATAAATGTATAAGTATTTATTTATTTTTCATGTGTCATAGCATCGGCCCGGAAGCGAACCCGCTAACCCGGGACAACTGCTTGTAAGGCAGCTGTTCTGACCTCTCGACCACCAACACTTGACAATGTATAATTAATTAAATAGCAATATTGCCAATCAACCATTTTGACTTTAATAATTAGCTCAAATTTGATGGATTACTTTTCATCAATTATCTATATTAGGTGCATTAATTCACTCTATTTTTAGAGTCATCTAGTAGCCTGAGTAATAACTGTCAATACTAAATTCTAAGATAGTATGAATATTTATAATTCCTCAAGCTTACAAAAGGGATGGCTCTAAAATAAATAGAATGAATTGCTGTCTATAATATAAAAGCAGAAAATAAACAATCATTTGATATTTTGTTTGGCAATGACTAACAAATTGTTTTTATAAATACATATATCAGTACTTACGTCATTTGTCTGATTGTGAGATTTCACATGCGAATTATTCTAGCAATATTTATTTTGAAAAATGGCCACCTATGACTTTATTTAGTGGAAATGAAACAAACATGCGTTTACAAAATATTGTTTATATTTCTTAGCATTACTGCAGCGACTTGAACTTCCTTACCTCTAACCACATTACATTACGAATGGCAACTCTCTTTTGATAATCCTGAATGAAACACTACCATTAATTTGTCCAAACTGTGGACATAAAGTGTGTTATCATGGCCATGAAATTAGTAGCAAAATCAACATTTTGACTAATAACTTTCTCCTCATGGGAATATTATCTAATATTCACTTACAAAATTAATTCATTTCCTTTTTAGAAAATCATAAACATTTTTAATTCAATCTTTTTTAAAAGTAAATAAATTAATACTAATAACACCAATAAAATCCAAAATTCATAAAACAGGGATATTTGAATTTTTATTTTCCCAATTAATAAATATTAGGGAATGTTGGACATGTAGGTGCTTATGTGTTAGGCTAGTGGTAACAAATATGTATATAATTATTTATTCATAAATTTGATAAATTATATAAAAAAGAAATATCTGTGAATGTTACACACTTAAAGATGGTTGGATGATCAGTGAAATGAAACACTATAACAATTATTATTCATAATAAGCTATAATAATCAAAAAAGCAAGTCATATATAACGTGACATTACTTTTATAAGCTTGTATTTACAAAAATGCAATACAGAGAGCGTACCAATAGCTCAAACAAGCTCTTAATTAATAAGTGCGGTATGAGAAAATATTTAAAATATCTATCCAGAACATTCTCATCTCCAGACCAACTGGTTTCGAACTTATGGCTCACATCAGTGGAGCTAGAATATTCGCTCACTAGATCTAAAATATCAGCTCAAAACCCAGCACTTATTTCGTTTGTAAATTTAAGTAGAAACTCTGAAATTTTCAGACATGAAAATGTCTTTAAATCCAGCTATCTAATGTAAATAGCTATATGGGACTGAACTAAATTCAGATCTACCATATTTAATAGCCTCAGCATAGCCAAAGCCTTAAAGGTAAAATTATAATAATTAATAAAGCAAGTCATATATAACGTGACATTACTTTTATAAGCTTGTATTTACAAAAAAGCAATACTTATTAATTAAGAGCTTATTTGAGCTATTGGTACACTCTCTGTATTGCATTTTTGTAAACACAAGCTTATAAAAGTAATGTCACATTATATATGATTTGCTATTTTGATTATAATTTTACCTTTAAGGCTTTGGCTATGCTGAGGCTATTAAATATGGTAGATCTGAATTTAGTGCAGTCCCATATAGCTATTAAGTTAGATAGCTGGATTTAAAGACATTTTCATGTCTGAAGATTTCAGAGTTTCTACTTAAATATACGTACAAAATAAGTGCTGGTTTTTGAGTTGATATTTTGGACCTAGTGTCCGAATATTCTAGCTCTCCACTGACATGAGCCATAAGCTTGAAACCAGTTGGTCTGGAGATGAGAGTGTTCTGGATACAGATTTTAAATATTTTCTCATGCCGCACTTATTAATTAAGAGCTTGTTTGAGCTATTGTTACACTCTCTGTATTATAATAAGCTATATTATTTACATAGTATTACAAAGCATTAGGCCTAGTCATTCATCATCTCTCTACATTAATTATCATAATGAGATTGTATGTGTTGTACATCCATGTTTTTATTTTTCTATACAGAGGCAAAACTCTTCATACATAAGAGCACTATTCAGTGCAATCCCAAGTAATCAATGGGTGCAGGCAAGTTTGTGCATAGAATCCCTATCTAATGTCTACTCATCCAGTATTCCCAGACTGGTTTCTAGCTTGTGGCTTTCATCAGTGAGGAGCTTGAATCTGAGAGCACTGCATCTAGATCTTAGGATCTAATGCAACCCTCCAGCAGTCACCTTTTACCTTATTAGCTAACTATAAACTTTGACATCCAAAATGAAAGCACAATAAAGTTTTCAATTCAAGTTTATTAGCTTGGATAATCATATAGATCTGAACTTAGTTCAGCATCCATATTTTTGATGTCTTTGGCTTGCACTGAATGGCACTACTGTAGACCTTGTGATGTTTTTATTTTTTAATAACATGTTCAACAATTCTGTTTTTAATCTTGGCTTTTTTATTTCTAATTTTTTATTTATTATTTGTACCTCCATCTTTTTTTCTGAAATAAATAATGATCATACTTTTGGTTGCTAATAAAGATGATGGTGATAATAATGAATAATGTATTTATTTATTGGAGGTGGGGGGGTGTTATAACGTAACTGTAAAGAAGTAAATTTTGAATATTTTTACGGATTGTTTTTTTTTATATGCAATTCTATTAATTTTTATTTTATGATATAAGCACTGATAGGTTTCTGAGGAATTAGTATTATATTAAGTAAAGGTCAAATTAATGATATGATAGTCTGCATTTTGAGTTAGGCAGTAATTGGCTGCTAAAGATTTTTATCAAGTGCCAATAATTAAGCCACCCTTTCATAGAGGATCTTTAAACCTTTATGTGTAAAAATCATCAGAGCAAGAATATTTGTGTCAATCTTCTTCAGTCTTATTGAATGCAATGTATTACACATACTTTGAACTTAAAAGTAGATCAATGAGGTATGATAATTTACTATAATCTAGCCTCATATGTGGATAAAAAATTTTAGATCTCCTTTCAGTCAAAATTATTTTATCAACTAGTTTATTCTTACTGACTTGATCATTTATTTTGCATCATGATTGTATATTGGCTTATGCTTTTATTCCTTATAAAAATAGAATAATGACAAAAACTTCAAACTTTTTCAATATTTAGAATAAATAGAAGGATTGTTTAAGGTTTCTCATTATCACCTGCAATGTTTATACCAAATATTTATCTACTTTGATGTGAAATGTGTATATATATTCTGACCTTGCTCTCGTGCATCTTCACTTCCAGATAAAATATGATATGAAATAAAACGGGTTCTAGCTCAGTTAATAGTTAATAAATAAAATATTCAGTATTAAAATTAAAATGTTTCACTAGATCAAATTTACAATATGAATAAGGTTCAGTTTATAAAAATAAATTAAATAAATATTTAATATTTCCATGAGACTTGAAGTGAAAATACAGGTGACAAGATAGATTACATTGAGCCAATATCCTACAGGATACTACCTCAATGGTATAATAACACTATCCCCCCTTATTACTATTTCAAATAACAAACTCATAGTATTCTTACGACTTTAATAACTTCTACTCACTAAGACTAAACTAATAATTAAATCTTAATCTTCTATTTAATATTAATCTAGCTCAAATAAAATAATCTCAGGTTCATAAAGTTTATTCTAAGTTAATTTTAAAATACGGTAGTAAAATATGAGAAGGGATTTTATATCATAATCTACTACACTGAAACTAATAATAATAAATAATAGTAATAATATTCTTCATTGTTTAACTAATTCTGTATATCTTTTCTTTTTACTATAATTTTATTACCATAATAAAATAATATAATATGATCTTATATCTTCATGTAATGATATAATAAATACGTGGTAGCATTTTAATAATCTGACAAACAAAATATGTGTGGCAACTGATGGCATATAATTTAATATAATATTGTGATAACTGATTTATGACCAATAAAATAATGTAAGATTATGATTATTTAATTATAATGAATACCAATAAAATATTTAAATTCTTAAATAATTCTCTATTAATCTTTTTGTGCAAAATTATATATTTGTTTCAATTATTATGCATATATCGTGTTTTCATGCAGCTATGTGGAGAAATAAATAACTCGGACACAAAACTTTTGAAATAACAAAATTTAACAAAGTTTATTACTAACAACAAATAAATAAACAATTTATTTACACTATTTACAGTGGATATCCTTAACTTTTTTACTTTACAGTTTGATCTACCGGGTTATAAAAAAATAATAATTTATATTTCAATTATTTTTTTTTTTTTAGATTTAGGACAAAATTTAAAAAAAAAAATGTTACAAATATATTTATTTACTTTATTAGCAACAACATTTTATCCTTAATATTATTAAACTATCTTATTTTAAAAAATTCATACTTAGAAAACATTCTATAGAAAACAAAATTTTATAATGAGTATGGATTTCTCAAAATATTAAAAAAAAATTTCATCTTGCAAAGTCAAAGATGTTACACAAAATATTATCCAAAATTCAATACTAGATTTTAGTATTTATCACACAATGTTTACTAATCATAATATATTCTTCTTTAAGCCTTACTTTAGTATGATATAAGTGTAATCATCAATATATTTCTGTTAATCACTAAACAAAAAATATACTATGCATATTGTTTACATAATTTACTTTGTACTATTGTATTTTAAAAATATGCAATACTTATTTTTCTCTTAAAAAAAAATAATACTAAAGCATTTAAAATTATTATCACTTTAAAGAAAATATCTTTGTTTAGATACTTTATTTTAAAAAAGTTTATATTTCATTTCCAAAATAAAATTCAAAATATATTCTATGATTCTTTTCTTTCCTTAGGATACTTTGGATCTTCAATTTTTAAGGTATAAAGTCTTATTCCTTCTAAGCAAATAAACCAATCTTATACAAAAACGATAGCATAACCTAAGTTCTAAATTATTTATCATTTCTCTTAAACATATCTTACTGAACGATGCAGTTACATAAAATAAAGATAGCGAAAACAGATGCATAGGATTAAGGAAGAAAACTAGAGTATTACTCTTAACATATCTCAAAATCATGCTACAGTGCGAAGAGGTATGGCATTTACCTGCCTAATATCCTCTAGTACAGGGACGATGTTAAAGCTATTTCTTCAGCTTTATTAGAACATCAAATATTTAAAGAAATATAAACACTGTCCAATAAAATGTGTATCAGTCATAGGGCTATGTTAACTATGCTGATAACCACATAAAAACTAAATATTATTTCCATTTCTTATAACATCCTATTTCTTAAAAACATCATCTTGGTTTCCTGTTCACTAAGTACTTCCAAGCCACTATCTCAACATTATTTCTCAAGATTTTTCTACATCTTACATCGATAAAATAACTATCTGCACTTACAAAACAATAAATAAAATTCATTAATAGTTAAACAATCTAGCTGTTCTACAAGAAAAGTCTGCTTACTTCATTATTCTATATGTCTAATCATATACAATCTACTTAGACAAGATTTGAATATCCAATAACATGAAATTTTAAAAGAATCACATAACTATTTGTTATATGTTGGATTATATCACTAATATAAAAAAATCAAAAAAATTGTTGTATGCATATTTTCAAATCAATCCTATCTCATAATGTTTTTTTTTAAATGTTGTATAAAAATGTGTTTACATTTATAATAAAAAAAAAAACTTTTACACTTCATCCTTACAATTCATAGATGGTCTAAAGAAAACAAAAAATATACATTATAAATTATCAATAGTTATTATTATTTCCAATAACCTTTATCTAGTCATCGTGTTCAGTAGGCTTTTCTTTATCCACTTGAGCATTGCAGATATAAACAAAATTCATACCCATACACTTTATATTAAAATATTTTTAGCTAAATTATTAGATTGTTATATTCTAAAATTTTAATATTAATAAATTAATGTTTTTATGTTTTTCCTAATCTTATATAAAAATTTAGATTTAAACTAGGTTAACAAAATAAAAAGAATCAAAACTATAGTTACATATTTTCTTGACGATAGTTCCTGATAAGTCCAAAATGTTTATTATTTTCTCTAGAGTTTTTAAAATGTTCTTCTCCAAGCGCGTTAAAGTTTAAAATAAAATAATTATTAATCCATTTAGTAAAATTTAGAAAATAATCTTTGGTTTTAGTTTTTAGGACGATAATTATTAAATCATAATATCAATTAATCCCGTGAAGCTTCTTAATCTTCTCTACCAATATTCTCTGCATATCCGATGCATCAATCCATCTAATTTACCTTTAAAAATATTCGATAAACTTTTAAGTACTATTTGTATTTCCATGGATCCATTTTTTTTTATTCATCTATGTGTTCACTTTTTATCTATGTTTCCTTCTTGATACATTTAAACTTTTGTTTGGTATTTTTTATAAATTTCTTTTAAAATAAAACTTCAAGTACTTTTGAACAAATCTTTTCCAAGTACATTTTAAATAATTTGAAGGACGGATATTTTAATATCAAAACGCTTCTGAAACATATTTTCCTGGGCTCTTTCTTTAATTCTTGAAAACACTTTTAAAAATGCCACCTTCAGAAAGTATATAACACTTTACTCCTTTGAACATAATATTCTATAAAATAATTCATGAGACATAACTGTCTTATCACCATTTTAAAATAAATCATGGATAGGCTTATAAATAATAATGCATCTCCAATTTTTTCATTAGACTCCGTATGATGTCTGTGCTGTGGTTTTTTTTTTATTATGTACCAAAAAAGTTCTCCAGTTATGCATAAATAAAGCTGTATCAACAAATATTTCAAATATTTTTACAGTATTACAATTTCTATCCATTTTATTCCACAGTATATCCATTTTTTATTGCGAAGCTTAGGTTAAACTTTTAGATAAAATACGACTGATAAAGGAACTTTAGAAAATTTAACAAAGCATGTTAAACGAAATTATTAAAATATTTTTTAGTTTACACTCTCTTTTTTGCAAAAAATATTTTTTAAAATTATCAATTAGTTTTTTGCAGATAAAGTTATAAGAAAGTACTAAATAAAAATTAAAAAAAATAAAAATACTATCTCTTTGAGAGCTGCTAATATACCTTTCTTTGGTTTCAATACATTATTAATCTCCCCCGATAACTTAGTTACGACAATATTTATAGTCTGTAAGAATATCTATTCCTATTGGTTAATTCTTACTTTAGCTTGAGAACAAATTTACATATTTTTAGTTTATAGTAGAATTGAATTTCAAAATTAGAAATTATGACGTAATGAACTTAAAATATTATTTAAAATATTACTTTTAAATAAATTATTATTTTATTAAAACTATTTAAACATTTAAAATAACTTTTAATAACTTATTCCATTTCTTAATATTCAATTTATCTATTTTTATTTAAATAAAATATTTAATTTTTATCTATCTGTATTTGTCTTTATGATACTATTTAAAACATTACATACGATAGTTAACTTAATGTTTAATACTATTTACTTTTATAATAGGCAATAATTCTATCCAATTCTATAATATACCTTTTAAAATATTTTAAACTTTGTTATTATTTCAAACAAGCATGTGTGTGATAGTATACATTAAAAATCACATGATTAATAACTTTGACAGACGATTTTTAATCTATTTCTCTGCCTAGATTTATAAAATTGATACACTTATTATATTATATAAAATAATTGTAAAAAATTTGGAAGAACAATTTAGAAAATATAGAATTAGATATAATTCTCACCATCATAAAGTTTATTTTAAAAATATACTATATTAATTTTTGTTTATTAAATATGATTATAAATTTAAACACTATATTTATTAACTTATCAGTCTTAAACTATTAAAATCGAATTTTTAAATATACTTTTAATTATTTATAGCTGTGTTATTTAATATGGCCAGCTTTTACAACCATATGAAACAGTATTTTAAACTTTACATAACTACTTTTTAAATGATTTTATACTACGTATTCTCTTTAGCTTCCATTTGTGCTTTAAAGATATAATTGACTTAATATAATTAATGTATTAAAAGAACATATTCTAAAATTTAAAATTTTTAGTAATTGACTGTTATGTACTATTACTGGCCTATAGAAAAGGGCACAATATATATATAATATTTAAGCACAAGTATAGTATATATACTTAAGCCAGGTATAATTAAAGGAGATTTGAATCCAGACTTTCAAGCTCTCTTCAGTCATTCACTCTATCTAATATATATATATATATATATAATACATAACAGTAATTAACTATTATATACAGTCTTTCAAGTCACAGAAGTACTTTCAGTTAATTCCTTAACCCTCCTCAACTGTCATTAAATTCAAAAACCATAATGGAAGCAAATGTCATCAATTCAAATCCCACGATATTTGCTTCCTTTATGTTTTTTAAATTTAACGGCAGTTGAGGAGAATTAAGGATTAGCTGAAAGTACTTTTGTGGATTAAAAGATTATATATAATAGTTAATTACTGTTATATTTACTATTTTTATTGTTATTACAATAGTTTTTAATTAATGGGTGCATTAAAGAGAATGATAAAACAATAAAATTACCAATTATTTGTAAGTTTCTTAATGCAAATGAATATAAATAATACTACTAAATATAAATCAAACAGTCAAGCATTGGTGGCCTAGCAGTTAGCATAGCTGCCTTCCAAGCAGCCGGCTTGGGTTCGCTTCCCGGTCAACACTTTGACATATAAAAATATATATATATATAAATCAAACTATTGAACAATGACATAATGCAACAACCATGTAAAACAATTCTATCTACTATAATCATATGATGATTACTACATTTTTTCACCCAGTTGAGGGTGTTATCTGATCAAAATGTTGGTAAATTTATTTTATTTTATTAAACATGGTAGTTCCCAAAAACATGTTTCATAAAATATATATTTGTGTATAGATATCATTCTACATTAAACATTGATCTGATGATACAAATTAATTAAGTAATACTATTAATGGGTTAAGATGTGTGCTAACATGCAGCTGTAGAGAAGTCTATTCTTTATAATCGAAATATAACTGAAATCAGCTATGATTATGAGAGTAGTGTAACTTTCAAAAGTGCTTAGCATTATTTTCATATTTCAATTATATAAAATAAACTTTTCTTCAGTTGTGTATTTGCACACATTTTAATTTATTATGTGCCATGAAGTAGAAGTATAAACATCATATTATTAATAACATTAAAACAGGCAAAACTCTCTATACATATTGCCACTCAGTGCAAGTCAGAGTAATCAATGGATGCCAGAAGGCTTGTGCATAAAATCTCGATCTAGTGCCTACTCATCCAATATCCTCAGATTAGTTTCTGGCTTGTAGCTTTCATCAGTGAGGAGCCCTGGATCTGACAGCAGAGTAATCATGTTTGCCAGAAGGCTTGTGCATAAAATTCCCATCTAATGCCTACTCATTCAATATCCTCAGATTAGTTTCTGGCTTGTGGCCTTCATCAGTAAGGAGCCTTAGATCTGTGAGCACTGCATCTAGATCTTGTTTTAGATGCAGTGCTCTCAGATCCATGGCTCTTCACTGATGAAGGCCACAAGCCAGAAACTAGTCTGAGGATATTGGATGAGTAGGCACTAGATGAGGGATTTTATGCACAAGCCTTCTGGCATCCATTGATTACTCTGGCTTTCACTGAGTGGCAATACGTATAGAGAGTTTTGCATGTTTTAATAAGAGTTAAGAGCAAACATAAGAAATAGTGATCATGTGATAATAATATTAATATAAAAACTTCAGCATAGTAAATTAATGTTCACAAAACTCAATTTCTTTATCAACCAATGATAAAGAAAAATATTCATCAATTTTTAGCTTGGGCGGCTAGCAGTTTGAGAAAAATTAAATATCTCGATTGTTTTTTAAGTAGAATAGAGAACTTAGATGTTAAGGTGCAACACCAACTCTGATGCGCTGCTGCTATTATCAAATAAGATCTTCATTGAATAGAAGATGTAAAACAAATAATGTCTTCCTAAACATCTTTATTATGGTAAACTATGATATAAGCAACAGACTCATTATGTTATAAATACTATGTCAAAGATATTCTATAGGAATGCAATATTGATTGTTTCGTAGAAGATTTAGCAAAAGATAGAATGCATTAGAGAAGTGCTATTAGATATGGTGTTGAATTATTTTGGAAAGAAAAGTTTGCTACAGAAAAGGTTACACCATCCAAAATATCAAATAAACAGAATAATGTATCAATATGTTCTATATGTGGCGGATATGTCTAAATGTGCTAAAATGCAGGTATTGGTGAAACTAATTACAGATAATAAAATTAACGGCTGAGCACTTTCAATCAGTTTTGTCTTCTCATAATCATAATGGGCCGGTTGAATGAGCACAATGGAAAATGTGTATGATGAATATTTAAATTTATTCAAAGTGGGTAGAGAATCCACTTGTTTAACTCGGACATTTACATTTTCCTTATATGTGCATGAATATATTTGTAGTTTACAGATTGGAATATTAATACAAAACTTATTTTTTATCTTCCCCCCCCCTCAGAATTGAAATGGTCATATTCGTTTGCAAATGGCTGCTGCTAATAATGAAATTGAGAAAGGGGTACTTGTGAGTTTTTAAGTCAACCAAGATGGCAGCCCGTATTGATACTAAATGTACAGTTTCGAAGGCCTATAATTTACTGAAGATATGTTAAATTTAAACAAAATTAATAAATCAATTGTTAAATTTTAAAAAAGGAATAAATTCCAATAAATTTCATTAAGAAGCATTATTTCATTTCTTTTAAAACTTATAATGGAAGTGATGAAACACTTATAAGAGATGAAACGCTCTTAACATTGTCATACTTTGGTTCAATTTAGTGTGTTTTTTTATCGGCATTTCTTTTGGTAAATTGTCATAATGATCAAAACTTGGGATCTTCCCATCACAGAATGTAATGCAGTGGGCTATTTCCAAAGCTACAGGATCCTGCCCTCCAGAAAAGTGTGCATTAATGGCCATGCTATGATTGCTAGCCTTCGACATGAATAAAATGTAAATATAGTATTTATATCTTTTTTAATTTTTCTGTTAATAAGTTAATCAAAAAAAATAATTTCTTTTATTAAAAATAACAGTAATAAAAAATAAAATACAATTAAATATGTTATTGCCTAGCAGGCATTTTTTGTAAACATTTTTGGGGGCTCCCGAAACTAGATTTATCAAAAGTACAGGCTGCCATCTTGGTTTATTTGAAAACTCACAAGTACTGAGAAAGGACACTTTAAAATAAAAATTAGTATTTAAAGTAAACTTATTTAATATAATTATGTCTTTGTAATATCTTTCTGGACTGTCTATACACACGTATATATATATTCTAAAATAAAATTTATTATTAAAATTTGTAAAATACATGCAGGCTGTACATTGTTATTAATAATTTTTATTAGTCATTCATTAGACTAGAGATTACCCAATATTACAGTATATTATTATTGTTTTACTGGCAAAGCAGAGCATTTTAGTCAAGCGTTGGTGGCCGAGTGGTTAGCACAGCTGCCTTACAAGCAGTTGTCCCAGGTTCGCTTCCCGGCCAACCCTTTGACACATGGAGCACTTTAGAAAAGTTGCTTATTGATAGAAAATGAATAGTAAATTATGCTAATTAGCATAACTATTTAAAAGATGAACTGTCAGGTGAAAGTGAGCTCATAAATCAAAGAGAATTGTCAAGTTAAGAGTTATTAAGTTTTCTCAAAAGAAATGGCAGAACTAATACATATATTGGAAATCATTTATCTTTTTCACATGTAAGTGGTTATTATTAAAGTGGAAGTCAAACTTTGATAATGTGCTATCTCTAAAATATTAGAAATCTCTGCACACTCGACCACCAGTAAGAGTTTTAAAACATTAAATGAATCACTTAAGTTTAGTGTATATTTGTATATACATCAACTCTTACTGACCATAATTAAATCAAGACTTGGGTCTATTGTGTGCCTGATGTTATAATCAAATATTGAATTGTACAAATTTAGTTAATCTATCACAGGAGAAAGACAGCATCTCATTTTTAACCACCTACGATAAGACTTATATGACTTATAAATGTAAATCTATTATTATAAAGCACTGAAAATTTTGAAATTATTAAAGTGGAAGTCAAACTCCAATAATGAGCTATTTTTTAAATATTATAAATCTCCACACACTCACCCACCAGTAAGAGTTTTAAAAACTTAAATGAATCACTTAAGTTTAGAGTGTATTTGTATATACACCAATTATCAGGGTTGAGTCTATTGTATGCCTGCAAGCCCTGATTTAAGTATATCCAGTGAGAGTTGGTGTATATACAAATATGCTCTAAACTTAAGTGATTCACTTAAGTTTTTAAAACCCTTACTGGTGGGCGAGTGCAAGGAGATTTATAATATTTAAGAAATAGCGCATTATCGGAGTTTGACTTCCGCTTTAATAATTTCAAAATTTTCAATGCTTTATAATAATAGATTTACATGTATGTGTTTATGGATATTGGTTATATTAGATAAAGTGGATAACTGAGGGGAGTTTGAATATCTGGGTTCAAATCTCTTTAATTTTATAAATAAATACATATAAATATTTGCCTTTACATTCATATCTGCGAAATGTATAGGTAAATGTTAAACTTTTTTTAAATTGGCCACTTCAAGGTTTTTTTTAGTAGTTTCTTATAAATACTATTGGGAAATAAGTTTTTTTTTTTTCAAGCTTTCAAATTGCAAGACCATGAAAGTTTGAATTGTTTGTCCATTCTTAATTTACCCCTAATTAAAATAGCTAGTTACTCATTTATTGACCAAGATTAGTTGGTTCGTTGAATTAGCTGTGTACTCGAAAGAAAAATCATGATCTTGAAAACACATGACATGTTTTAATGGTATATAATATGCCGTTACATTAATATAAAATTAAAATAAAAGGTTCATAAATAAAAATAAATTTATTAAAAACTAAAAGCTAAAATTAAAAAGAGTTGTTTAACATATATATTGTCGCACAGATGGAAAAGTTTTTTTTTTTAAATAAAAAAAAGTATTTGCATGTACTTTTTTTATAAAAAAAAGTAAAGATCTAAAGATAAAATATTTTTATTAAAAAGTAACATAAATGAAAAAGATTCCTATGTAATCGCAATAAATGGAAATGATTGTTTTATTAATTAAACAAAAAGCAAACTAGCCCTTGGAGCTCTTATATAATTAAAAAGTCAGATGAAAGATATAGATAAAAATTAAAGATTGTTTCCTGCTCTGAAGCAGAATGTCCAATAGAAGCAGCAACCAATGCTCGGACCCTAATGAAAATCATTGGAACAGAAAATGATTGTTCAGTGAATTCGGACGATTTGTATAAAAAGAAAAATATTCAAATTAAGAACAGTTCCAGCTTGATTTTTGAGGAGGGTGAAAAGATGCACTTTTTACCCTCTTACTTATTTCAAATGAAGTGACTGTTGAATTATGAATGGTGCTATTGCAGACCCTGAATCATATAGATACTGCAATAAAATAGTACCAGGATTGAACCAACTAAGGCCATCTCCTGAAGAACAGACCAGTCTTCCATGAAAGTATGACCAATAAAGACTTCACAGGAATTGGCACCAGGAACCGGGAGCTCTTCTACTGTAAAGTATGAACTGTAAAATTTTAAAAAGTTATTAAGAACTTTCATCAATATTTGACAGGCTTTTAATAATCAATGAAACATAATTTTTAAAATAAACTTTTATCTCACTTATTAAGATTTCAAAATCAGTTATTAATGTTTAATTTTATATATTTGAGTTTGCTAATTTAATTGAATCATTTCCATTTTTTTATTAATATTTATTGACTAAATTATTTAAATGTGTTAAATTTAAGTTGGGTGTAGATAGTTGCATAGATTCATTAACGTTTAGTTATTTTTATTTTCATATGATTAAAATATATAGATATCAGTAAATATGACACCTCATGCTGAGTGTCCAAATGTATTTATTCATATATCTTTTAAGTTATTGGGGTCAATGCGGCACCTTATGATGAGTGCTATTGGGTTTATAGTAAATTTCCCTCTGCAATTCCATCAATAACTTTATATTTTAATCGTTTGTGTCTACTTTGAAGGGATTTAATTTCATGCTATTTGTTTTGTGGTTAGGTCGATGCTGGTGGAAGGATATATGGGTATTTATATCAATGTAATGTGAAGGGTGTTTAGCATATAGGGCACAGCCCAATTGAATGCATGATCCAAAGATGTAGTCATTGTGCTGCAATGGACACAGACCTATTTTCTGTGCCATTGACCCTCTTTTTAGCTCTATGGATAGGGACCATAAGTCAGCATATAGTCCGCTTTCCCCCATACATAGCATTTCTCTTTAATTATTGTATATACATGGTTCCTTCACCAGACAGATGCACATTCCTGTAATGGACGAGGATCATGTCCGTCAAATAATATCACACTGTCAAATGCACATTCCTGTCAGTGTGGTTTTATGCTAGCATCTTCATATTGCATTGGTTGCGACTATATACACCTGGGTCTCATTTTATGCGGTAGATAGGTTCCACAGAAAATCCGCATTTAAAAAAATCGCACAAAAATAGACTTAATTTATCTTGAAAAATAGGGAATAGGTGCTGTAATTTTCAGAATTCGCATAAAAGCAAAGCAACAACAAAAAAATACTTTAAAATTCACATTAAAAAAATAAGCAAATAAATTATGACTAATAAAAAATTTCAAATATTTGAAAAAAATTAATACAAGACAAACTTTTTTTTACTTTTTTTATTAAACAGTATTTAATTTTACATTTTTTATACATATTTTAATCATTATCACCAGCGTTCATTTGTAAACTGCTAAGAAATCAGACTCAATGTGATGTATTGTGGCTTCTCCTTAAATGAAGTCAAGAATCTCTTAGTAATTATGCCCAGAGAAACCTGTTAGCCACTTTATTTTCATTTGTGATGTGATGTACAACTAGTGCCATTTTCAGTATTGTGCTGTGTTAATAGTTTTCTGTTTCTATATTAAAAAAATGAAATCGCAATCAAAACAAAAAGATTATACATTATCATTAGAAAGATTATTTTCAGTTATAAAATCTTCGATTTTTATTTTAAAAATCTAAAAGATTATTTATTTCTATTATATATAACAAAATATGTTTTAAAAGTTAAAATTCTTTGAATATTTATTGCAATATTTTTATATGTATGTATAAATCTATTATTATTATTTATTCATTAGTATAAATAGGTTATTTACATAGAAGCTAAGTTCTAAATACAGCTCCAGGCCATATTCACATAAAAAAAGTATTTCAAGTCAAAATAACTTATTAATAATCCGCATAAAATGAGACCCAGGTGTATTTGGAAGCAGGTGTTGGTTTGGCTATGAACTTTTAGTCCGAGATTGAGTGATTGTTTTGAAAAGTTTGAGTAATCTATGTAGCAATCTATACTCAACATTATAAAACAAACTTTTATAAAATGTCCATCTTTGCAGACTTTCTTAAATAACAAATTCAATTTTAAAAAAATAATAACCAATTTAAAATGAATAGTAAAGATAAATTTTATTCCTCAATTTTAAATATTTATATATGTGTGTTAATAAGTGTTTTTTGTGTGTTATTACTGGCAGTGGCTTATTTTTTTTTATACTAGAGATATATTTTTAAGAAGTTTTATATTAAATCTTTTTCTTTATTAAATATATATAGTAAGTATATATTATAAATCTCTGTGTCTTCCTGAGTTAGTGGCATGGGCTGATGGTCGTAATAAAACATATACACCTGGGTCTCTTTTTATGCGGATTTATTTAACGCGATTTTGAAGTTACGCGATCCACGTTGGGCCAGAAGTCGAACTTTGATAATGTGCTATTACTTTAAATAATAAATTTTGCGCACTTATGTCATATTGAAAGTAATAGCACATTATTGGAATTCGACTTTCATCTTAGTAATTTCAATATTTTCAGTGCTTTATAATAGTAAGATTTTATGCAATAATGAAATTAAAATCATGATTTCCACATTTTATGTATACACACATTAAATTTTACAAGATTATAATGTAAATTTGTTCAAACATTGTGCGTGTTAATTTTGCATTTTAAATCACATTCTGTTTTTGCTTTTTAAAAAAGAACATAATCAATTATTAATCATTTAGTGTCAGCAAGTTTATTTTTAAAAGGTGAGTAATAGCAGTGGGCACAATTAAAATTGAAAATTAAAAAATTAAAGACAAAAATAAGAATTTAATTTTTAGTTGTTAGATTAATTACTAATTACATTGTCACCAGAAAACCATTAACACAACATGAGAGTGACGTTGGCGCTAGTTGTATTTGCTCTTGTGAAGAATCTGATTTTTTTACCAGTTTGCAAACGAACCTGTTTATCGGCAAATAATGATAATAATTAAAACGTGTATAAAAAAATGTAAATTACTGTAAATTATGCATAAAAATATATTGTTTTGAATAAAATTGAATATTATAGTTAAAAAAAGTTTGTCTTGTATCAATTTTTTTCAAATTTGAAATTTTTTATTAGTCATACTTTATTTCCTTATTTTTTTTTTGTGCGAATTTTAAAGTAATTTTACGTTGGTGATTTGCTTTTACGCGATTTTTGAAAAATCACAGTCCATATCTCCCCTTTTTCAAGGTAAGTTAAGTCTATTTTTGCACGATTTGGTTTGCGCGTGTTTTCTGAGGAACCTATCTATCGCGTAAAACGAGACCCAGGTGTATGTAAAAGTTGGATCTTAATAGTGTATCTGCCTACTATATAAATTTTCCAGGTTCCAATAGCTTGGTGGCGCCCTTGTATGGTAGATATGGAAAGACTCCAACACCCTTATCCACCCCGACCATTATAATGTGTTTAAGGAATTAATTTAAATCTAAATAGAATTATCAAATTATTTAAGTATATGCCACAAAAAGTTTGTATTTTTCATTGTAAAAAGTCATGCACTATTATGAGCAGTCTAGATTTGAAGGAAAACTAAACATTTAATAAATTATAATTCCTTCCCCTCTGTACTGTCAGACTTTTTGAATATTTTTAAATCAGAAGCAAAACTTTCCATGTAATTGTGGCACTCAGTGACACTACTGTATAGAGAGTTTTGCCTCTGTGTTAACAGCTTGTGTAAGCACAAAGAATTGTGATCATGTGATGTTTCATGATTTAACATTTTTAAATAAAGTCCTGTTTTATTCATTCATTTATAGTTTATGCAAGCAATAAATCATTTTGTTTATTGGTTATTTTGTACATTAAATATACAGTACTATCAAAATTACCCCAAATTTAGGACCCAACCAGACTAGCTAAGAAAATAAACTGTAAAACACTACTAAAGGTTTCATTGCTACAAAAAGACTTCTCAAGTGTAAAAAACTACAAAATAACAACATATCTATACTAAAAATTACCCACAGTTCCACTTACCTCCCATATAGCCTTAATATTAAAAGAACTTTTAAATAAATTAATTGCTTCAAAATCATAAATTCTTATTAATAAAAGTTCTTTAATTCTTTTTATTTCACATCTCTCAAAGAAGACAATCTTAGCTTCATCAAAATTAATAGTGTGCCTATATCTTTTTCATGGATATATAAAGGATGAAGCTAAGGTTGTCTTCTTTGAGAAAAATGAAATAAAAAGAATTAAAGAATTTTTATTATTAAGAATTTATGATTCTGAAGCAATTAACTTATTTAAAAGTTCTTTTAATATTAAGGGTGTATGGGAAGTAAGTGGAATTGTGGGTAATATTTAGTATTAATATGTTGCTATTTTGTAGTTCTTTATACTTGAGAAGTCTGCTTGTACAGTGAAACCATTGGTAGTGTTTTAGAGTTTATTTTCTTGGCTAGTTTGTTTGAGATCTGAATGTGGGATAATTTTTATTATTTATTCATTAGTTTAGTTTTATGCTTTTAATGATTAAATATGCAAAAATACATAATAAATAATTATTTAATTCAAATAAATGGCTGAAACAGACAGGTGAAATTATATTAATTTTGTTAGGCTTCAGTTCGTTATATGTTATTAAAATAATGAATTATTAATTACGTTTACTTATTTTAACAATATATTTGGTAAAAATTAAATAATTATAGTCAAACATTATTATTTATTTGTAATATATGTTGCTTTCTTAATAGTTTACAGGTCTTGGTCCTGCTTTTACATTTGGCATTCGTCATTCTCCTTATGTGGGCAATTTCATCGTGGATCCTGTGGATTAACATATCATTGTTATCATTATTATAGTAATCGTATCTATTAGTAATTGTCAATCATCTTAAAATATTGCTGGATTAAGTTATAGTTACTTATTCATGAAATGTCTAATGCTATTACTGAAAAATGATCATGCTAAGATATAAATAGCTATTATATTTATAACAATGAAAAAAACATGACAGTAATATATCCTGCTATATTAATAAAATATTTTTTTAAACTGAAAGCTAATTTTGTTTACTTACTTTATTTAAAAATATAGTATTTTGTATATATTCTATGTATGTAATTACATTGGCTATTTTATATATTTGGCTTTCCACTTGCAAATAAGTGTGTTAACTCTACTTTGAACACTTTTTAGAAAAAAGCTTTTCATTGTACATATATGCATATACAATCTTATGTTTTGACTGTCCTGCAGACTTCTTCAGAGCTACTTTTATTTTATATATGCATACACAATCTATATTTTGACTGTCCTGCAGTCTTCTTCAGAGCCACTTTTACTTTATATATTCATACAAATCTATATTTCGACTGTCCTGCAGGCTTCTTCAGAGCCACTTTTACTTTATATATGCATACACATTTTATATTTCGACTGTCCTGCAGACTTCTTCAGAGCCACTTTTACTTTATATATGCATACACAATCTTATGTTTTGACTGTCCTGCAGTCTTCTTCAGAGCTACATTTACTTTAATTTTTTAACGTTTTTTAAAAAATTTAAAATAAATGTGGCTCTGAAGATAGTCAAAATGTAAGATTGTATATCCCTATATGTACAATAAAAGGTTTTTGCTAAAAAGTGTTCAAAGTAGTGTGGATAAATTGCATTTATATATTACACAAAATAAAGGAAGTGGTGAATTTGGTAATATGAAAATAAAGATTGATTACGATGAGTTAGAAGAAATTAACAGTTACAAATACCTTGGTCAGATTATTAATACAGATGGAAATATAATGGATAAAATTAATCATAGAATTAAACTTTGTTGGAGTGCTTTTGGTAGAAATAACTTGATACTAAAAGGAAATATGCCTATGTGTTTGAAAAGGAAGGTTTTTAATAAATGTGTTTTGCCAGTTCTTACTTATGGATCTGAGACTTGGACACTTAATAGAAGAGCAATACAGAGACTTCAGACCACTCAAAGAAGTATGGAGAGATGCATGTTGGGAATAGCAAGAAGGGATCGAAAACGTAATGTGTGGGTAAGAGAACAAACAGGTGTTACTGACCTCATTGAAAAAATTAAAAGACTGAAGTGGAGTTGGGCTGGACATATTGTTAGAAGAGATGATAACAAATTGGCAATTGAAATTTTAAACTGGATTCCAAGAGATTGTAAAAGACCCAGAAAGAGACCACATGTGAGATGGGTGGATGAAATAAGAACGTGTGCAGGGGTGATGTGGAGAAGAGAATCTAAAGATGGATTGAACTTGGAGAGACCTTTATCCTGCAGTGGTTTGATAATGGTTGATGATGATGATGATGTTAATTTTGAAATATAAAACCAAAGAAAAATTATGGTCAAACTCTAAGAAACAGTCTCTCATCAGAAAAATCTGTTGACTTTTGTCAAATGGAACAAATTATTGCAATACCCCCCCCCTCATCGAAAAGCAGTAAATTCTGATATTACTAGACTCATCATGAAAGCTTAATATTAGTAAAATTGCCTTTAAATAGTCTATTATAAAAAATAGTTCCTTTGATGACCCATCCTAGAAAAATGAGAGGGATGACATCTTCCCAATTACCAGCTGATGAGCATTTGAGTAATTTTTCATTCTTGTTTTTTCTCACTCATTAAAAAATAGTTGGATACTCTTTTACTGACCAATGCTAACTATTTGAGTTGACTATGAACTACTTATCTGAAAGAAAAATCTTAAGTCTAAGTAAAACCTAGAAACTGTTTCAAGTTTTATCTAGCCAGAACTGGAATACAGATTATATACACAGTAGAAGGATACATTACTGCTCTACACTACCAAAGCCAGAATTAGAACACATACTATACACATAGTAGATGGATACATTATTGCTACACTACAAAATCTTTTGACTAGTTAACATATTAGTAGTAAAATAAAAAATAATTTTAATATTCTTCAACATCTTTATTAGAATCCCTGGAATAAGAGAGACATCTAAAAAAACAAATAATATGCAAACCTTTCATAAAGATTTATTGCAAGATGGAAAACAAAAATAACTGCAAACAAAGGCATAATTGCTATGTAAAACAAGATTACACATTATATTGAAATAATTCAAAATCAAGATTATACATTATACTGCAGTAATATTTAATTTCAATTTTTTATTCTAAATTTAAAAGCATTAATTTTTAAAACTTTTATTATTTCTTAAGTAACAATGCATTGTTGAAAAAAATAATAGGCTGTTGAGTTTTTCCTAGGCCTTAATCTAATCTAGAAACTTCTAAAGAAAGTAATAAAATGTCTAAAGAAAATTGTTGCCTTTTATTAATTCATTTTATCCAACCATGCTTAAATAGAAATGTACAGATTGACAAGGTAATATGTCTTGCATTATTTTGCCAATATAATGAATATTGTACTGAACCATTTCTATTTAATATTTCTTATTTTTAGTAAAGTAAAATTCAAACTAACCATCGAGAGACTTTTGAAATTTATTTTTTTTAAAAAAATGCTTCAATGGAAATTGACATTAGTTAATTTAAAAACATGCAACTCCTATTCATTTAAATACTAATTTCATTTATTTAAGAGTTATCTTGATAAAGATTTTACAGTGCTGACATGTCTATTTGATAAAATAAGATGAACCTTATTTTGAGGTAATAGTAATGTTTTCAAGAGAACGTTTAAAATATAAAATAAGTAAATACATTAATACGAGGTTTTAAGCCAATAAACATCACATGACCATCTTCTCTTATGCTTGTGTATAACTGTTGTTAAAACAGTCAAAACTCACTATATATCTAAGATCTAGATGCAGTGCTCTCAGATCCAAGACTCCTCACTGACGAAGGCCATAATCCAGAAACTAGTCTGGGGATGTTAGATAAGTAGGAACTAGATGGGGATTTTGTGCACAAGCCTTCTGGTATCCATTGATTACTCTAGCTTGCTATGTGTGGCAATATATATAGTCAGTTTTGCCTGTTTTAATATGAAGTTTTATGGAAAAAGATATGACTTCAATGCATAACAATGTTATGGAATATAAAAATGAGCTGTTTAAATTGCTGACTTTTAAAATGAATAGTGATTTCTTAATTGTTGTTATTAAGTGCTCTTGAGTGAATAGAAAATATGTTAAAACGTATTTAAAATGTTTTTTTTAAAAATGAAGGAACTGTTCATTTTCCAACATATAACCATGGACTAATTTAATGAAAATATTTCTAATAATGTTTGCTACTAGAAGAAAAAAATACTAAAACAAGCTGTAGCTAATTCTTTGAATAAACCTGTGAGTGAAGAAATGGATCCAAATCTTTTGCAGAAATTGTTCGGTAAATGTTGCTATTTTGTATCATTTGTCTCTGGAAGGTCATAAGTCCTTTATTGTTGTAAAAAAGTGATAAGATACTGATGTGTTACTTCTAAAAACAATTCACTGGCAAAAGGACATTTTTCCACATCAGATAGCTCACTATGGAGGAACTCGTATAAAGAGCTATGGGTGTTTTTTTAAATAATAATAATTTATTATTTTCTTTTTATTCTCATATTATTTTAATATTATACTGATGTGTTACTTCTAAAAACAATTCACTGGCAAAAGGACATTTTTCCACATCAGATAGCTCACTATGGAGGAACTCGTATAAAGAGCTATGGGTGTTTTTTTAAATAATAATAATTTATTATTTTCTTTTTATTCTCATATTATTTTAATATTATGCCAAGATGTTTTCTTTAATTATATGATATAATTAGGCATTTACTCTTATGATAGAGAAGGTAAAATTATATATATTTTTTCTTATTGGCTTAAAGTCAATTGTGGTGTATATGTCCAGGTAAAGACATACATCTCTTTACATTTATGAGTGGTATTTATTAATTCCATATTAATTTATTTATGGGTAAACAACCAATATATGGTTTATCAGAAGCTCATAATAGTTTTTAAATATTATGCTATAATTTCATTGTGAAGTTTTTCATATGACAAAGTATTATATTTAGCAATATTTGCCTATGCTATTTATGTCCACTTTAGTTTATAAAATTTATGCTGCTTTTATTGAATACATGCATTCCTTATTAATTGCAAATTTTTATTATCCTATTTAAAGTATTTTATAGTCATTTGACTTGCATTTATTTGATGGTTTCATACATTGCTTAATGTATGTATTTTAGAGATTGAAGATTTATTTCTCTAGTTTTTTCAATGATAATTTTTTTATCATGCCATGGTTTTGCCTAGGATATATGCTAGTCCTGTTTTAATAAGTGTGAAATGCATGTGGCTTTATTAAGTTTTGTCCTATTTATATTGTACTTTGGAGGATTTGAGCATGCTTTCCTCAATGTTTAGTATTTAATTCTCATGAGAGGATTATATTTCAATATTTTATGATTATTTTCATGCTTAGCCATTAACAATTGACCCCTAGAAAGGATTTTTCCCATGCTATATATTCCATTTCCATGGGTTGAGACCTTGTCCATACATATATTTATCTGAGAAAAAGTGTTTATTTCCAGTTATGTAGTTGTTGATCTGAAAAGCCTTTCCTTCTTGTCTCCCTCATGAAGATATTTAGTTATATTTCACCATGTAAGGTGAAGTTATGGATCTGTTAAAATTGTCTTGGCAGTGATAAGGTAGAATTTTGAAGTGTATAGTCACTTCAGGGACACTTTTCTATTTGTAGGGTTTAGTTAAGTGAAGTAATGTATGTATTGTATTGTTGTGCCTTGCCAGCAGTTTACAAGCAAACCAATAAATATGTTAATAATTTAATGTTTATTTGTGTGGATTGCATAATAAGAGATGCATATATGCAATATTATCATTATCACCAATCCAGAAATAGTTCGTTGATGGATTGGTAAGACAATTAAAGAATTACAATAATTTGTTATGTGGACATGGGAAAAATCTTGTATATTGTGTGTGTGTGGTGGGTGCATGGTTTCTGAAGTGTTTTCTCATATTTTTATTGTTAAGTAAATAATGCCAGACAATAATTTTCTTATTTGTGTTTTGTATAATAATTAATATTATCATAACACTTTGCTGGTAAAAAATCAACTATCTGTCAGTTAGGATTTAAGTTTTTCTAATTTTAGTATGTTTTGTAAATGCTATCAATAGAATAGTATAAGTTAATATGATAAGCAATAGTAGCTTACTGGACATAAAAGTGTATCTAAGATATATTTTGTTTTGTTATAATTTGAAAGTTTTAGTAAATGACTATTTTATAAAAATAGCATAGCCTGAAAAATATGTTAAAAGTAGGTTAGCAAAATAGTGAAATAGTCTTAGTTTAAAATGAGTGTGTCATAAAATAAATCACCCAAATGTTTGTATAAGTAATCGTAATTCTTGGGTGTAGGTGATTATGGTATCAATTATTTTTATTGCATCCTGTATAATAAAACAGCACCTATGTTTGCAGATGACCTTTCTTTGGCCAAAAGATGTAAATAAATTTTGTAAAATGTAAATGTGATGTTAAATGTCAATAAAAGTATTTATTATTCTTAGAATTTAGTCTTTGCTTTTTATATATGATTTCTTGAGCCCTGAATTCTTAATTATATTCCAGAAGTCTTGGTAAATCAGATAATCAATTTTATAAGGCACTGATCCAAACTAAAAAATGCAAAAGTTGCATAAGTCTTATCTTTCCAAAGATTGAAGTTGCATTTGAAAGAACCAAATATTTATTAGATTTTATTTTGAATTCATTATGCATTTCAGACTGCATATTATTTATTTCATAAACAAAGAGTATATTATTTTTAGGAATTAATTTTAAATTGTGTTGTTGAGGAGTATCACAATGATGTCAAGGGTACCCTTTCTTTCTAGATACTCGAATATTCTGGGGGGAAGACTTCAACTTTTCCAAATTTATATTTTTAAAAAAAATATGATTATTAGTTAGATTAAACATTTCTTTAATTAATTATTGTTCTTATATATTGGGATACATTAGCTTGTAAGAGAAGTATATGACTCCTTTAGTCTACTAGGATGTCATTCATTTATTCAACAACATATGATAATTAATATTCAAAATTAGTAAAGAAAGAACCCTGAGATCATTATATATTATTTCATGATTATTCAAATTAATTTTATTATAGCAAAAGTCAATAATGTGGCATTAGGAAAACAATTATAGTTCTTAGAAGTATTTGTTAGATCAGATCATGGCAATAAAATGAATTGGTGATTAATAACATCACATGATCACCACCTCTTATGCATGTGTATAACTGTTTTAAAACAGGCAAAACTCACTATACGTATTGCCACACACAGCAAGCTAGAGTAATCAATGGATGCCAGTAGGCTTGTGCATAAAATCCCCATCTAGTGCTTACTCATCCAATATCCCCAGACCAGTTTCTGGCTTGTGGCCTTCATCAGTGAGGAGCTTTGGATCTGAGAGCACTGCACTTAGATCTTAAGATCTAATGCAACTCTCCAGCAACCACCTTTTATCTCCACTTAACTACAAAACTATGAGTCTTAAATTAAAAACACCTTAATGTATTCAATCCAAGTCCATTAGCTTATATACACCAAAATGTATGGGTACTGAACTGAGTTCAGACCCATATGACTATATAAGCTAATGGGCTTGGATTGAAAACGTTAAGGTGTTTTCAATTTAAGACATAGTTTGTAGTTAAGTAGAGATAAAAGGTGGCTGCTGGAGGGTTGCATTAGATCCTAAGATCTAGGTGCAGTGCTCTCAGATCCAAGCTTGCTCACTGATGAAGGCCACAAACCAAAAACTAGTCTGGGGATATTGGATGAGTAGGCACTAGATGGGGATTTTATGCACAAGGCTTCTGGTATCCATTGATTATTCTAGCTTGCTGAGTGTGGCAATACATATAGTGAGTTTTGCCTGTTTTGGTAATTAATATTTATTCCTTAAGATATTTCAAGAAGATATAATAAAAAAGTTCATTATAAGACTTCATATCACTTGCAAATACTTATACTACTTGGGGAATGCATTTTAATATAGGGAAAGTTCCTTGATTTGAAAACTAATATATAAGAATGAGGGTTTCTCCTCTTCTTAATTTATATGTCTCCATTATAATATGTTTTTATTATTACTTTAAATTCCCTTGTATTTTAATGCATGTCTCTGCAATAAATTTTACTATAACTAATAACCCACTGAACTTAGCTGTAGGATTTCATCATCATCACAATGGTGGAGAGATTGTTAAATCTCTGACAGTTTTATATTTAGCTCATAGGATCCGCTTGATCCTCATTTTATAGATTAGAAATGGCTATGCCATCCTGCTTTAATGGCCACACTCCTTATTAGTTCGAATATATTGAAATAAATAAGCAATTTCTGCATAACCAGGTAGATAATAATTACGCCAACAAAATTAATTACAAATACAAAATTTCTAGCCCAGATTTTCAATACAGATAATCATTGTTAAAGCATGATTGACATAGGAGATTACCAATATCCCCAGATGCATTTCTAGCTTGTGGTTTTCATCAGTGAGGATCATTGGATCTGAGATTTAGTGCTCTTAGATCCAAGGCTCCTTACCGATGAAAGCCACAAGCTAGAAACTAGTCTGGAGATATTTGATGAGTAGGCACTAGATAGGGAATTTATGCATAAACCTTTTACCATTGACTATTCTGGCTTGCACTGAGTGGTGCTACTAAATGGAGGGTTTAGCCTCTGTAAATCTGTGATGTGCTTGGATTTTATGACATTTTTTATGCTTTTATATTTTTTCTTGGTTTGGATGCTTTCGTTTATGATTAATTATGTGTCCAAAAACTTAATTTCATTGGTAGTCCAGGTGTATCAATTTTATCCAATTTATCATAAACTTTAAATACACATGCTAATAATTTGTTACCTTGTTTCCAGTTATTAAATTGTTGAAAGTAAGGTATAACACCTTCTATTCCTTGAACAAACTATCCATTTTACCATAAAACAGATTTGGTGTTATTTTTATCCCATATGATAATTTATGTATATAGTTAGCAATTCAGCCATTATAATTGTGACAGGATATTTTCTGGAATGTGGATTCTTAATTGATTTTAGTAATGAATTTAGCTTTCTGAAATAATTGTAGTATATCATGCACACTAGGTACAGTATAATCTCTCTTATTAGTATATTGTACAGTATTGTGCTAGCCTCCAATACAGAGAATGGTCTTATCTGTCTTCAGTATAACAATTGGAGTGGCCCAAGACAACTCTTCTTTCAGTATTAAAATGCATCTCTTGATCAGCCTTAGGAATTGCTTCTACTTTTAACTTTAACACAAATGGGACCTTATGTGGTCTATCAATTTACTGTGCATCTTTTACAAGTTGTATGTCAAATGACAATGTTTTTCACTTTGCTTAAATTACTATAGGTGTTTAATGTGGATCTCTGGCTTTTACTGCAGTATTTTAATTCTGTTAATCTGAATTCCAATGGTTTATACCAGTTTCTTCCCAAGATATGACTGAAGTCATGTATCACATTGTAATGAGTTAGAAATTTTGCTCTACAAATCACCTTAGTAGGTACAGTTATCTTGCCACATATCTCTATTAGGTTGCTGTTCATGTCAGTCAGTACCACATGTTCCTTAAACGTAACATTATTTTTACACGTACTATATTTATCCAAGTACTCTGTAATATTAATGGTAACCCTGTGTCATCTATTTCCATGATAATTTTTGCTTATATATATATACATCAAAATATGTATGTTAACCACATCACTTTCCTTGACCTGTCCCACGATTTAGAATTTGTACATAGCTTTACTATTTTTGTCTTTATTTGGGCAAACAAGCAATAAATATCCAGTTATGCCATAAGCACGGCATCTTTTGTTTTTAAATCTGAAGTTTCCCTTCAGATGGCGTTTCTCTGCACGGTGATAATGGACATTGTTCGGATTTCTTTGAAGTTTCAAATTTGACTTTGTTTATTGCCAGTGGAAATTTCAATGTGTCTTTAGTGTTTTGGAATTCTGCAGCAATTACCATAACTAATTCATTGTCTATACATTTCTGGACTGTATGTTTGTACGTTAACTCCATCTAGCTCATCAAAACCTGCCTTAGCTTACTTTTATTATTCCCCATAACAGTAAATCAATGAGCACAGCATCCAGTTCAACATTAAAGTTATATTCTTTAGCTAATCTTCTTAATGTTATGTCATAATCTTGATATTTCTGACATTCTGTCTGACTTCTATTTCTAAATCTTAAGCACACCACCAGCTTCAATGCCATAGATTCAAAGTATTTGCTCAACTTTTAAATTCCTGATATGGTACATCTTCAGAAAGTTTGGGTTCACAGAATCAGTTTACCATTTGCAAGATGTCTTACCCAGTCAACCACACCAGCATTGCTACTTCTAGTTTGACATCAACTATGTTAGTAATCAACATGTACTTCTTTACATGTTCCACATAAATATGGCAACCCACTGCATTATTTATATCAAATTCACCTGCAGAATTATTGTTCAATATCATATTTTTTTTGTTGAAGTTCAGCTATAACATTCTTTTTATAGACAAGAATAATAAATGAGCTAATCTCTGTTCCTAAACAAATTTCACTTTCTAATTCAGTGCAAAGGTCTACCTCTTTATACATCAATTTTCATTTACGCAGTTTTTTAAAGTACTGCACTAGTGTATTTGCTTACGTAGGTTCTACTGTTGACTGCATCAGTCTGCTGTATTTCTGGGCATTATTGCAATGTTAGTTGGATAGCATTGAAACATTCATAACACAAAAAATATTAGACACAAATAAAACTTAAACGAGTTTATTAACTCATAACAAACTAACATATATACACGAGACGAAAATTAAAAGCATCTAATATTCTTAGAAAATAAATTTTTAATTGCAGACTTACCCTATAAACAGAGTAACTAATAGTTCTTTACATGACAAAACTGCCAGAAGGCTTGTGCATAAAATCCCTATCTAGTGTATACTCATCAAATATCCACAGACTAGTTTCTGGCTTGTGGCCTTCGTGAGGAGCCTTGGATATGAGAGCACTGCACCTAGATCTTAGGATCTAATGCAACCCTCCAGCAGCCACCTTTTATCTCTGCTTAACTATAAAACTATGAGAATGAAATTGAAAACACAATATTTTCAATCTAAGCTCAATAGCTTATATAGTCATGTGGGTCTGAACTCAGTTCAGCACCATACATTTTGGTGTCATTGGCTCTTTAACAACCATAACCACCACTATCCTATTTGGCAGGATTGGTGTTAAACCACTAGACATCACATGCACAGGGTGGCACTGCTGATGGAAAGTTTTGCCTTGTTTAATAACAATTGTGTGCTAGTATGAGATAGTGATCATGTGATGTTTAGTAGTTCTTTACATGCATGCTTAATATTTTTTGTCACACACACAATTTTACTAATCTGTCTGCATTTTTTATATAGCAATCCAATTTTTGCATTAATTTAAACATTTTAGCATACATTAATTTAAACATTTTAGCATACATTAATTTTATCGAATGCGATGCATGCTTATAACATTAATTTTTCTAGAGAGTAATTAATTAAGAGTAAATTAATTCATTTGTTGTTTGACTTAAACAAGAGTTTATTCACTTGTAACAAACTAATATATATATGTAGTTGAAAGTTAAAAGCATTTTTAATTGTAGATTTACCTTCAATCAGTGTAACTAATTAATAATTCTTTACATGCATGCTTAACAAACATTGTTCAGTTATTTGTGTTATCTTCATTACATTCTTTGATCTATACACACAATTTTACTAAATTATCTGCAGTTTTTATATATCAGTCCAATTTCTGCATTAATTTAAACATTTTTGCATACATTAATTTTATCAAGTCCGATGCATGCCTATAGCATTAATTTTTCTAGAGAGTAATTAATTAAAGGTAAATTTATTCATATGTTGTTTCACTTAAACAAGAATTTATTCACTTGTAACAAACTAATATATATATATATGTCACTTGATGATTATTATAATCTTTTACACCCATTATGATGTCTATATACTTTCTCACTGAATTGACTATGTAAACATAATTAATTTAATAGACAGCTGTATATTTTAATCATATATTTATTTTTATCTAATCAACTTCCGTTCAAGATTGAACCTCATCAAGATGCTATGTTAATTCAAAATGTCACGTTTACATATCATCTTAGCACACCCTCTATGACCAACCTCAACCCTCAATAAAGTTGGGAGAGAAAAATTGGCATTAAATAAAAATTTGGAAAGTATAAAAACATTTTTTAGGATTGAGATCGGTCAATAGAGGGGGTGCTAAATTGATATGTAAGTCACATGACATTTTGAATTAACGTAACATCTTGACCAAATTCAATTTTGAACAGGAGTCGATTAGATGAAAATAAATATATGATTAAAATATGTAGTTTTTTTTTTTTAAGTGTCATAGCATCGGCCGGGACGCGAACCCGCAACCCGGGCAATTGCCTGCAAGTGCAAAGCAGTCGCGCTGACCTCTCGACCACCAATACAAGACTAAAATATGTAGTTGCCTATTAAATTGATTATGTTTACATATTCAATTCAGTGAGAAAATATATATATGTAGATGAAAATAATATTCTTAAAAAATAGGATTTTTAATTGTAGATGAAACTTATCTACAATCAAGTCATTATATACATAACTATACATATTATGTAATGATTTATATACAGTCCAGTGAATGAGTTATCTTCTCCATTATCTAATGAAGATTTTCTGATTTAACTATTATAAGAATGAAGAGAAAAGGCATCTTAATTATGGTACCTGTAGTACATTTTTAATTTCTTCCCATGTCAGGTCAATCAATTTCAATATCCGAGACAAGCCTTACAAAATGTTCGTTTTAAATTATTGAAGAAGTTTATTATGAACAAATCAATACATATAGTAAAAAAAAAAATATGACATCTATTTCAATTTAGCATCAGAGACTATTGCCTTACATATTCACTCATGAGACCAGCCCTGTTTCTTAGCATTTAGTTTTCTCCCAAATACATATTACAGTAGTGTAAAAAAAGACTACTATATATATATCGATCTATCTAATAATTAATGAGAAGTATCTTATAGAGTGAAATCATTTAGTATAGGACTAATGATAAAAAGGTTGCTTTCTAATTGAAAATAAGATTTTGGAAAGCCTCCTTATTTAATAATAAATTTTACAATATTTCACATACTATATTCAAAACTCTGATAAAAGATTGATTCAAATAAAAGCATGCAAAATTTCAAGCAACTTATACAATATATTGTAATGGACAATAGGCATCTCTTATTCATCACTAGGGGGCGTCACTGAAATTATAATGTAGAAGGTCTTATCGAGAGACTTTGTATTAGAGTTTACTGGTGATGATTTTAATCATATACTGCTAAACATTAACATAACATTATTAATAGACACTTAAAAAATTGTCTCTAAGTCGAAAACAGATTCTTTAGAATACCAATTAGAAAAAGGAGATAACAGCAAACAGATCTAGGATTAATCTAATAATAAACAAAAATGCAATACAGAAAGCGTACTAATAGCTCAAACAAGCTGTTAATTAATAAGTGCGGTATGAGAAAACATTTAAAATCTCTATCTAGAATACTCTTATCTCCAGACCAACTGGTTTCGAGCTTATGGCTCATGTCAGTGAAGAGTTAGAATATTCAGACACTAGGTCCAAAATATCAACTCAAAACCCAGTATTTATTTCATACATAATATTCAAGTTATATATGACTTGCTTTTTTGGTTATTATAGTAAACAAAACTACAATGAAGTTATTCTTTTAAATTGGTCTAGTTCATTTGCCCTTGAATATTAACATTCACAAAATTTTACATTAATAATTCACTATCATTACTGAAGAGTACCATTAAGTAGCTCTGTTGTTTATCAGATTGTGTTAGCTAAATTAAGAGGTGTATCTTTATTTTTTTATATACTTAAAAGAATGGGCAATGCTGAGATTAAATTAACTTTAAATGTTCATACGCAAAGGCAAACACAAAATCAGTTCTATACAATATGCCTTGGATCCTAAGCTGCATTCACAGTAAAACCATTAAATAACCTCTAATGACCTGGAGTACCAAATAAAATAAAATTCACAGAGAGATGTGTCTCTAAACCTGGCACAAAATCGAAGTCATGTGTAAGTACCTCTTGCAGGAATAATATATATTGGGGCAGTAAATAACATATAAAATGGACAATCATTGTCAACCATTATCAATCCACGGCAAGATAAAGGCCACTCCAAGTTTAATCTATCTTCTCCGATCTTTAGCTTCTCTTCTCCACATCACCCCTGCACATTTTCTTATTTCATCCATCCATCTCACATGTGGTCTCTTTCTGGGTCTTTTACAATCTCTTGGTATCTAGTTTAAGATTTCAAGTGTCCATCTATTATCATCTCTTCTAGAAATAAGTCCAGTCCAACTCCACTTCAGTCTTTTAATTTTTTCAATGAGGTCAGTAACACCTGTTTGTTTTCTTACCCATATATTGTGTTTTCGATCTCTTCTTGTCATTCCCAACATGCATCTCTCCATACTTTTTTGAGTGGTCTGAAGTTTCTAGTCTTTTAATTTTTTCAAAGAGATCGGTAACATGTTTGTTCCCTTACCTATATATTGCATTTTCGATCTCTTCTTGTTTCTCCTAACATGGATCTCTCCATACTTCTTTGAGTGGTCTGAAGTCTCTGTATTGCTCTTCTATTAAGTGTCCAAGTCTCAGATCCATAAGTAAGAACTGGTAAAACACATTTATTAAAAACCTTCATTTTCAAACACATAGGCACATTTCTTTTTAATATCAATTTATTTCACCAAAAGCATTCCAACCAAGTTTAATCCTATGATTGGTTCCATCCATTATGTTTCCATCTGTATTAATAATATGACCAAGATATTTATGGCTATTACCTTCTTCTAACTCATCATAATCAATCTTTATTTTCATATTTTGAGAAAATCTATTGAACATTACTTTAGTCTTTTTAACATTTAAATAGTCATAATTTTCTACTTTCATCTGATAACTCCTGCAACATTTTCTGCAGTTCTAAAGCATTATTTTCAAAAAATAAAATGCATACATATACATATATACCAATCTTCAATTTTTGACACCTATGTGAAACAAACAAAATAAACATTACAAACTGCCTATAAGGTCTACTCACAATAAAAAATAACTTACTAAGTATGTGCACACATCAATGTTAAAACACATACCTTTACTTCCATTAATTTTGAAATACATTCTTTAAATGATTTTGAATAGCTTTAGAGATCACTTTTATTAAATTAAATTTTAACTATTTATCTTCTCCCAGAAAGATTGATTTGACATTTATTTAAATTAAATATTGGTTATTTAAAACTATATTTGTTATTTAAAACATTTTAGGAGGGAAAGAAGAAAAAAATCAAGAAACAAAACTGATTTTTCTTATATCTTTAATATTAAAATCGTAGACTATTGTACATAACTAAATTTTAAAAGAACTTTATCAAAGGTAATGGAAATTTTTCAATAGCATTTACACCTTTAAAAAATATTCAAAAACATTATATATAGAGCTTGCAAATAAGCTCCTTAACAAGCTTTGCAGAATATCCCCAACCCCTAGACCGGTTTCTGCTACTGACTTCATCATTTGTAATACAAGTTTCTTAAATTAGGTCATGTGACATATAACTTGATTTCTTTGTAATTCAAAAACATGCCATGAATATATATATATATATCACTCTAAAACTAGATCAAGTATTTTAAATCTAAGTATTAAAATTATGTTAAAGTTGACCAATATTTCTAACTATTTCTGGTTTGTGGTAGAGTTTTTAAAGTTTATTAACTCATCATAAAATAAATAAACTGGGTATTTTAAATCTAAGACATAGCTGAGAGATTGTTTCTTTACAAAGAAAAAAATTACAGTTACATATGTACTTTTTTGTATAGACATGAGGAAAAGAGGAATCTGTGGAGAGACTGCTTCTTTATAAAGGAAGATTTATATTCACATATGCACTTCTTCCTGTAGACATAATTAAAAGAGAGCTTTTTGATAGTTCATTAGTGAAATCTTTTCCATTGATGGTTTTCTATACATTATTCACAATCAGATTTTTTTTCACATTTCCTGGTAGAGTTTGCCTTAAAAATTGTTCACTTTCACTGTTGCAAAGCATATCTGTTTTCGTTGTAAAGCTGGTGGGTATAGTGTTGAATTTAATTCAGCATTTGGAGTTAGACATCCTGATGATTATGAGCTCTATGCGTGGGAAGAAGTCCTTTAGTGGCTTCTAGCTGCATACGTTGATGATTTCACTGCTTGTAAATGTTCCTTGTAATTCTTGGTGGCAACAAAAAATGAAAGATCAAAGACAAAAACTACTTTCAGAGTCTGCCTTTTTTATAAAGTTACCAATTTTTGCAAAATATATTTTCTTTTGATATAATTAACCAAGCCAGTAGTTATTTTAACCATCCACATTTACAAATAACAACTTGTAATCTCAATACCTTAAAAAAATATGTTGAATTGACATTTTAAAACATTTGATAAACATGAAACAAAGCTTAAGAGAAGAAATTGGTTTTTAAAGAATTTTCCTTAATAATGAGTTAACCTTTTTTTAAGCAAAATTTTTTAATATTTAATTAAATTCTTTCTATAACCTAACTTTTTAAATCAAATTTATTTATATGAAATAAATTAGATTTTTTTTCTTTTTAAAACTAAATTTAAAATTATCTTTATCGATGTGTGTGTGTGGGTGCATGCCTATAATAGACACCTAACTTTAAAAAATATATAAATTTAATTTGTGAAAACCAAATTCAATTCATAATTGGCAATTTCTACTTTTTTAATTATAAATTAAGATAGGAAATCCATCTCAATATTTTTTTTTTTATAAAATGTTAACAACTAAAACAAAATAAAGACAGATGTCACATGACTTAATTTAATAAGTTGTGTTTACAAATGTTATATATAGAGCTTGCAAAACAAACTCTTAACAAGCTTTGTAGAATACCCGCAACCTGTTTCTGCTACTGGAATTCTCAGTGTATTGTTAGGATATTCAATCATTAGATTAAAAATACCAGGACAAACCCAGCACTTTATCTAATGTATAACTATTAAGTAGAAACTCTGAAAATTAATATATGGTATATCTTAACTTAGTTCAGTCCCATATGGCTATTTAAGTTAGATAACTGGATTGGAAAACATATGGATGTCTGAAAATTTCAGAATTTCTACTTAATACTTATACATTAGATAAAGTGATGGGCTTGTCCTGGTATTTTTAATCTAATGATTGAATATCCTAGCACCTCACTGAGGACACATGTAGCAGAAACCGGCCTGAGGTTGGGGGTATTCTACAAAGCTTGTTAAGAGTTTGTTTTGCAAGCTCTATATATAATATAAACAACCAATATTTTAGCTTAGTGTTTATTTACCGATATTTGAATGCTTCACCTGTTTTTAAACTGTTATTTATACTGTAATATTTGCAAGCCAGAAATTAAAAAAAACCATTAAAATCCATTTAAGAGTAATAAAGCTCAAGGAATTAGCATATGTTTGATTATGATGACATTAATAACAGTTGAAATATTCTTATATCAGAAGTATATTCTCTTATTCTCTTTCACGTTCTTTGCATATCTTCATATATATATATTGCTTATAACAGTTCTTTCATATACATTTTAATGCAAACAAAATTTTTTTAAAAACTTCTTTATTTTCCTTACAGTTTCAACTGACCAGCAGTCTTCATCAAAGCTACAATATTTGAATAATATAAATACATAACCATCATTTTACATATATATAATACACATATATATCAAAATAAAGAAGTTTTTAAGAAAATTTGTTTGCATTAAAGTGTATATGAAAGAACTGTTATAAGCAATATATATATTCTAATTATCACTCTGTATAGTTTAATACCATGGTAGCATGACTGACTTTGAGACTCAATACTCATATATTGCAGCTTAATTTTGACAGTTGTAATGCATGAACTCTTGAATAATACTCAATTTAAAATTATTATTCTAATATCAACAAAATATAAAATAAAAAGATAATCATAATATTTTAAATATATTTAAATATATAGAGCCACAAAGAAGTGATCTCTAAAATACATCTTAACCAATATGTAGTATAAACTTAATATTAGCTATATAATAAAGTTTAAAAGATGAAGAACAGTTAATCCAATAAACGTTATATCTTAAAATTAGGAATTCAAAACTAAATTTGAAGATAACTAATTGGAAAGAATGAGAATATGCAAAAACAAATAAGAGTCGTATAAATTGGTAAAAAAAAAAAAACAGAAAAAAATATTATTTCTTTGATTATTTATACTGAGGAAACCATATTGAAAATCATTGGTGTTATAAATGAATCTAAAAATGAAAGGTTGCTCTTAACTATTTTTTAAAAAAGCAAGTATTTTTGGAGCTTGCAGAGTCATCTAAAAATAGACTTTAAAAAATGTTAACAAGAAAGAAAACGTTTTAGAAAAATAAATAAATGAAAAAGCTTGAAATAAATATCATAAAAACTGAGAAGTATGAAGTCAGATGATATATCTTAAAACAGGTAAAACTCATTATGTATTGCCACACACAGCAAGCTAGAGTAATCAATGGATGCCAGAAGGCTTGTGCATAAAATCCCCCATCTAGGGCCTACTCATCCAATATCCCCAGACTAGTTTTTGGCTTGTGGCCTTCATCAGTGAGGGGCCTTGGATCTGAGAGCACTGCACCTAGATCTTAGGATCTAATGCAACACTCCAGCAACCACCTTTTATCTCCACTTAACTACAAAACTATGAATCTTAAACTGAAAACACCTAAGATCTAGGTGCAGTGCTCTTAGATCCAAGGCTTCTCACTGATGAAGGCCACAAGCCAGAAACTAGTCTGGGGGTATTGGATGAGTAGATACTAGATGAGGATTTTATGCACAAGTCTTTTGGCATCCATTGATTACTCTAGCTTGCTGTGTGTGGCAATACGTATAGTGAGTTTTGCCTGTTTTAACAACAGTTATACACAAGCATAAGAAGTGGTAGTCATGTGATGTTTATATCTTACATAATTAAAAATGAAAAGCAATTTGTATTGGCTTATGAATTACAAAAAAGTGCATTAAGAAATGAAGAAAATTTAAAAATTGTTGATTAGAAAAATTAATACAAAACAAAAGAACATAAAAAATTGCAGAAATCATATATGGAAATCAGTTCCAAAGGTTATAAAAATCCTTAATAAAAGAAATTTGTGAAGAATGTAGTTAATATATTCATTTAAAATCTGGTCAGAAAAACTTGTATCTATTAGAAATACATTTTACTATAAGCACAGCATGAGATGAGAGAAAAAATAAAATCAACTCAAAATGAAGCCTTCCTATGCTATTCATAAACAAATTTCTAGATGCCCAGTGAATCTTTGATAACAGCATAGGTGTCTTCTAGAGCAGTGGTCTTCAACCTTTACACACCTGCGGACCGGTAAAAATAAGGATAAGGTTTCGCGGACCGGCAAAAATAAGGATAAGGTTTCATGGATCAGCAGAAGTCTATAGATAAATTTTCTTAAAGATGTAAACAGCTTAGCTTTAGATGAAGTTATATATATATGGAGTTTGTATAATAAAAAACTTTTTTTTTTTTAATTTTTAATTTTTTTAGAAAAGTAATAAAAAATTTAATTCTATCCCCCCCCCCCCATAAACATCTGTGATAACTAGAAAAACAAATTAATTTATGTATGACTGATTAGATTTTGTTTTGTTTCTTTTTTTTTAATCAGGTAAAAGTGCGATGAAAAAAATAAATAAAAATTGTTTATATTAATTAAAAGTTTAAAATCTTATTATTTTGTTATTAAAACTTTCTTGCCAGTCTATCGCGGACCAGCAAAAAACTTCTACGGACCGGCACCGGGCCGCGGACCGGTGGTTGAAGACCACTGTTTTAGAGTTTCCAAAACAGGTACTATTGATACTGGGATCCTTGAAGAAAATTCGATACCAAAAATACCAAACCCAGAAAAACAGTATTTCAGTATTGACTATATTTTTAATTAGGTTTAAAGCATTGATCTGTGAATGATAAAAATACTGGAAAAAATATTAAAGGTTGAGAATTGTGCCAAAGTACAGAAAGTCTACTAATAAAAAGTTTGATACTGGTATATACATTAAAGGAAACAGTATTACAAAATTGCAGCCCTTGGATAATTGTATATTAATATAATTATTAGAAACCACCAGTAACTACATAAACATTCACAATAAGAATAGTAATCAATATTTTTCACTGTTGTCAAGGCAACCTTCTCACTTTTTAATAGCAAGAATGGAAATTCATTCTTACTAATGGTCCATTGAATATATATGGACACTTAAAGCTTGCAACTTGACTACAGAGTATGAAATATTGATACATTGAAGTTTAAATAAACCTCTTTAAACATGAAATAAACATGTCACTGTAATGCAGACTAATAAATAGTCAATTAACATTAGAAACTGCAATACTTTTAAATTGCCCATGTATTATTTAGAAATAATAAGCGAAATAGTGCCTAAAGCTAATCTGGGATAATGATATAATTAAGTTCCAACCAGTAACCACCTAAACATTCACAGTAAAATATAGTAAACAATATTTCTCACTGCTGTCAAGGCAACCTTCACACCTTTTAATAGCAAGAATGGAATCCATTCTTACTAATGGTCCATTGAATATATATGGACACTTAAAACTTGCAACTTGATTACAGAGTATGAAATATTGATACAATAAAGTTTAAATAAACCTCTTTAACATGAAATATATATTCAATGGATCATTAGTAAGAATGGATTTCCATTCTTGCAGTGAGAAATATTGATTACTATCCTTATTGTGAATGTTTATGTGGTTATTTGTGGTTTCTAATGGTTACTAATTATCCCAATTAGCTTTAAGCATTATTTCACTTATTATTTAAATAATCCATGAGCAATTTAAAAGTATTGCAGTTTGTAATGTTATAATTGACTATTTATTAGTCTGCATTACAATGACATGTTTATTTCATGTTTAAAGAGGTTTATTTAAACTTCATTGTATCTATATTTCATACTCTGTAGTCAAGTTGCAATCTTTAAGTGTCCACATATATTCAATGGACCATTGTAAGAATGAATTCCCATTCTTGCTATTAAAAGGTGAGAAGGTTCCCTTGACAGCAGTGAGAAATATTGATTACCATCCTTATTGTGAATGTTTATGTGGTTACTGGTGTTTTCTAATGTTACTAATTATCCCAATTAGCTAATTAAACAATGGAACTGATTGCATTATAATTAATTTGTATAATAGATAAGAAACACAAGGTACTGATGTGGTGATTACTATAAATTGTGAGGAGATAACAGAAAATGCATTAACAAATAGAATCAACATTAATAAGGAAAATCAAAAATAGTAATTGTTAATTACTCCAGAGAACAATAAAGCAGAGCTATTAAAAGGTTGAATAACAAAAAGGAGGTCCAGCACCATGGGTAAAGCATCGCCAAGGACTCAGAATAAATAGCCTTCATATCTAGTCAATCAAAGCTGAAGATTCCAAAATAGGATCTAGGTTCACTTAAAGATCACCATGGACTTATTATTTTAGTTTTTACATTGTATTGTAATTAATTTGTATATTGTCAGGTTAGTAAATAAATATCTAACAAAGTTTGCTCTAAGAATCTCTTAATTATTTTATGTTACTGCTTCTTACACTTGATTATAGCTACAACTGTTTGGAGATTTAGGACACATAAGATACCATGGCATGTGGAGTATACATGAACCAAGCAGGTTTGGTAAATAGTCAATTTTTCTAGTGCTATCAATATATATCCAAATGGGCTGAGTATAAGATAGTTAAAAATACAGGATTGCAGAAAACAATCGAGATGTTTGCTTATCATGGCTTTCCTGAAATAGAGGTGAGTGCTAATAAGGAGATATTAAACATATAAAAAATCTTCATATCATCTAAAATTTAATAATTTGACTTTAAAAGCCCATTCACTATCTGAAACATGAGCTAATAAATAAAATTTATACAACATATATGAAACATTATGTACAACCAAGCAACATCAATGCATAACACCATTTTCTACAACAGGCTTATTATTAGTTAAATTACTGATGGCAAGGAATTTAAAGCTAACACTTTTTCTTCCTGACAATAATAGTGATCAAATTAACTCAGAAATTAATTCAAATAAAAAAGTAAAATATATAATAAGAAATAAAATTTTGGTTAAAAATAATTTATTGAAAAAAATAAATAAAACATAGCATTTTTGAAATTCTATCTAAACAGATAATAAAAGAGAATAGACATATAGATCATCTGAGACAATGAAATAACACTAGAATCATAACAATAATTGAAAATGAAGGCAGAAACGTTGATATCATATAGAGAGTCCGGCTAAAGATAAAACGAGATTACTGAAAACATGAGAAATCATCAAACAGTACAGTCAAAGACTGACACAGAAACTTCAAGAGATGAAAGCTTTATAGATAACATACAAGTTTGGCAAAATCAGAATGATTTAGTCAGCAAAAAAGAAAAACATCCAAACATCTTAATGGAGTAAAATGTAATGAATAAGCAAACCCAATGTTTTGGAGTAAAAAGAAAGTATATGCTATCAGATTTGATTTATAGTTTTAGTTGCAGCTCAAGTTTTTAAAAGTATGTAAATGTAGAAGTATTTTAGAATGTTAATGTTCTAGTCCTTTAAAAAAGACACCACAGAGGAATGACAGAATTAAGTTAATCTCAGTCAGTAAAGTAATTAATAATCAAACATTAGCTAATTTTTTTAAAAAACAAACAACTTTATATGAGAATTGCAGAAACTACTTCAGACATGTGGAAATCCAAATATAAAACACGCAAAACTCACAATACGTATTGCCACACACAGCAAGGTAGAGTAATCAATGGATGCCAGAAGGTTTGTGCATAAAATCCCCATCTAGTGCTCCTCACTGATGAAGGCCACAAGCCAGAAACTAGTCTGGGGATATTGGATGAGTAGGCATTAGATGGGGATTTTATGCACAAGCCTTCTGGCATCTATTGATTACTCTACCTTGCTGTGTGTGGCAATATGTATAGTGAGTTTTGCCTGTTTTAACAACATTTATACACAAGCATAAGAGGTGGCGGTCATGTGATGTTTATTGGCTTTAAACCCAAATATAATCAATCTGAGAGCTAAAGGACTTTATGATAGCAATTCATATCCCTGAATATCCATTACCTACAGGTCTCTAAGTCGATATAGATAACAATTTACAGCTCGTATAAATCTTTAATTTTATTTTATGTAAGTCTTCGGGTTACTTTCTATTTTAATAATTTAAGTATAATCGTTACGTATATATATATTCGTGTTATCCATGTGTTGGAATACATTTGTCATTGCTGTTCTTTCCACACTCTCACATTGCTGCGTATGTCTGACTAATCCGGGAATAAATCTCAGTCACGTACTAAAGCCAATCCGTCATATTTAATAAAACAAAGATAATTAAACAAAATGTTACACTAACCAATTGATTTTACTTTGGTTAACAGTTTATATACTATGCATTAATATGGTATAGTATTTCTCTCAGCTATATAATTTACGATAGCTTTTTAGTTTAAATAGTTTTTAAATGTCTCTTTATCAATAAGTTTAATTATGGGAAAAAATATTTTATATATAAATAATTTTAGACTATATAGACTATTATTACTTCAAAAGCGCGGTGTTCTAGATTAATTAATTGCCACGTGACAATGTGTTCGCGCTATAAAATGGATAAAGATTCTACGAGTAAGGATGAAACTAATTTTTAACGTGAAATAATTTATTTGATTAAATGTAAATAAACTATACGTTTTTTATTACATTTTTTCGAAACTCCAATAGAATGTAGAGTTTAGACTTTTTTTAATGAAATTATTAACTTGTTTTTATTATTATTAGAATAACCAGAATATTTCGACATCGATTGTAACCGCCGATGGTCGTGCATCGGTCAACGAAACAGTCGCTTTATTTCGTAGTTCAGGGAATTTCAATTGAAGTAAGTAAATTCTTTACTGGCCAAATTTTTTTTTTAAATTTATAATAATTATTAAACGGTAAAATAGCTATATCTTATTTTGCCTGCCCATCCTTCCGTAAATTTAAGTGGACAAGATCCATATGAAGGGTCAGAGTCGCTTAAAGTCAACCTGGGCATGACAATATTGGCATCAATGAGCAATTTGGGTGTTCCATCCTCAGATTTTCAATGGTATGGATGACTGAAGAGTTGGAGGGCGGAATAGAATGAAGCCTATCCATTAAAGTTTGAAGATTTGCTATCTCAATATAAACCGAATATTAATCATATGTGTGTGTGGGGGGGGGAGATGATTTGGGCCAACTGATGAATGCTGAGAATACTGATTATATATATATATGTGTGGGAGATGATGATTTGGGCCAACTGATGAATACTGTTTCAGCATGAAAACGTTAATTGGAGAACATTTATCTTTTTCACGTGTGATCGTGTATCAGTTGTATAAGATAGAATAGATAGCTAAAGGGAGCTTAAGTCTGTTCAAATTCCCTATAATTTTTTTTTTTAATATGGCAAAGCGTCGGCCGAGAAGCGAACCCCGGGACAACTACTTGTAAGGCCGCTGTGCTAACCACTCGGCCACCAACGCTTGACTAAATTCTCTATATCCTTAATATTACATTTAATCAGTTTTAAGCATTTAATAATGACTATTTACCTTAAAATGCAAACGAATTGGCATAATTCTGTAATAAACTTAAAAGATTCTCTCAATTTTTTCAACTTATTCTTGATACGGTTTTACAACATTTCCGAAATAGCTGGAATACACGCTGCTGCAAATAAAATTTTCTGATTAATGTTTACTTGTCATCTAATACAAAATAGCTCCTTTGTAAGGTTCTCTTTTCCAACAATTGAGAAAAAAAACTTATAGATGACAAATGTTGAAAGAAGCTTTTGAAAACTTTAAATAATTAGCATTATCAGATGATCCGTTAGTTGATTTTAATTCTGACAAGCTACTGTGAGACACGATTTAGTGTTATCTTGTAGCACTGTTGTTGTCCTAGTTAGATTACGGGTAAGAATAGACAACCATTGTATTGTCACTCGTAAAAAAAAAAAAAAAAGACTAGTAAAATGGGGGAGGGGGGGGGAACTAAACAGTTAAAATAGAATATTCGTCATACAAAAAGAACAAGCTGAATTGAATCAAAGTATGACAATGTTACGAGTGTCTCGTTGCTTCCCACGTTATAAGTAAAAAAAAAAAAAATTGAAAAAAAAAAGCTTAAAATGAAATTTATCGGAATTTATGCCTTTTTTAACATTTAACAATCGATTTATTAATTTTGTTTTAATTTAACACATTTTTGGTAAATTATAGGCCTCAACTGTACATTTATCAAAAATACAGGCTGCCAACTTGAAAATTTATCACAATGCCCAAACAAAACAAAAAACATCACAGGACTGGAGTCAGCTTACACAATGCTTTTCAGTAGTTAATTACTGTTTTATTCGATCCAGTTCTATCACCTCCTTATGCAGAATTGTCCTATCCGCATTCTTAGATTAATTTTTGACTAATTGGGCAGGAGTTTTGAACTTGGATTTAATGCATTTAAATTTTTTGATCTATTTTTCATCCAGCAGTTGCCTTTTATTCTTTTGTACTGTTGAACTACCAACTTGAAATAGACTTATAGTCTATTTCAAAACATGTTTTGTATTTCAAGTTGGTAGCTAGATAGTTCAGAAAAAGGGTAAAAATGTGGCTATTAGATGAAAAGTTTATTAGATCCAAAAAAAAAATCCAGATACTAGATCCAGGTTTAAAACTTCTCAATGATGAAGACTTTAAGCCAAAAACTAGTGTGGAGCTCTTTCCTACAATAGATGTCAGATTTAAAATATAAGCATATTGATCAAAATGATGAATTTATTAAAAAGATTAGTCTTGATATAGTTTGCCATCATATATTTAAAAAAAAATTTTTCACAGTACTATGGAAATGTGATATTTTTTAAATCAAAATTGCATTTTGTGTTATGACTGTGCTAGAATGCAGATTTTATAAATGCTTTCCTCTGGGAAATCCTGCAATTTCTGAATTGTCAACTTTATCGTATATGTTTATATGTATGTATGATAAATAAATAAATACTAGAGGTATATTTTTTACGGTAAAAACATTAGTGATTTTACAAAACTTCGAGAATGTAAAGACTATAAACATTAAGAATCTCTGGTATTTCAAAGTATCACTTATGTTTACACTCACAAAAGAATTTGAGCTAATATATTGCAGCTCATAGCAACAAAACAAGAAGTGAAACTTATTTAGCTAATGGGTTACAAGTATTCATAACAAAACAAGTTATGATAATCCCGGACACCAAAATTAATTATGGATGTTTAAAAAATATTCAATACGTTAATTGGTTCTAGTAAACTATTAACTGTGCAGCCTTTGGTGGCACTGTTTCTAGTTAAAAACAGAGCATTATAACATTACTGGGCCGCTAGATTTTTTTATCTAATAGATCGTATTTTTACATACGGCTGTAATTTTTTTTTTTTAATATTTAATATATTGTTGTTGTTTGTTTTGGACATAATTATTTATTTTTTTAAATATATTATTGTTGTTTGTTTTGGACATAATTATTTTTTTGGTTTTCATTTGATAAATTTCAAACTATAAAGGAGACTTTGACCTTTTTTTTTGGATCTCAAAAGTACATAATTTTTGACATACGCCTTTATTGGGGGGGGGGGGATTTCCATTCTAAATCTACTGTTTCTTTTTTACAGACGTCTTTTATTTTTTTGTTTTGGATTTGATACATTTCAAAGTAATAAGGGACAGTTTTAACTTTTTTTTGGAATATCTCAAATATACACAATTTGCTTTACATATGACTTTCTTTTTTTGTTGTTGTTGTTATTTAAAATTAGAATCGACACTTTCTTTTTGAATTATGTTAAAAATGAGGGGGTTTGCTGTTGATTGATTTAGCAACAAAAAATTCAAACCTGTCCGACAAACTCCGCCTCAGATGTCCGTATTTGCTTATAAACAAAAAGAATTGTTTGGTATTTTATCTTACATTTATAAATACGGGTTTTTTTTTTTGGTCAGCGTGTTTTGATTTTTTTGTTTTTTTTAATAATAATAAATAAAACGGGGTTTTTATTTTTTTTAATAATAATAAATAAAATGGGACTTCTTTTTTCTCTTAGATTTATAAATACGGGAGGGGGGTTGTGTCGGCGGGTTTTGATTTTTTTTTGCTTTTTTTAATAATAACAAATAAAACGTCCAAAACAAAAACCAAAAAGTCAATCGCGGTATTGTTTTTTTAACACAAAAAATATGTATGTTAACCGGTTTTGTTATATTCTGTAGGATTTATTTATTTATCTTTTTTAAGAATCGTGCAAGTTTGTTAAAGATTTTTTGTTTTCATAACAAATAAAACGTCCAGTATTTTTATTCTTTTTTAACAACAAAAATTAAGCTCGGGTTCATTTTTAAAATCTACTTAACGTGCTGTTTATTGATTTAAAACAACAACAACAAAAAACCTCTTTTTGCTTCTAAACGGAACAAATAGGTATGTCAAAAGAAGAAGTATTTTTTTTTTTAAAAAAATCAATCAATCAAGAGATGTCCAACAAACTACGCCGCCCCTTTTTAACACTGTCATTCTGGGGGTTAATTACATGATTTACAGATAAAAATAATCGCAAACAAAACATTCTTTCCAGAAAATAAATTTATTAACCACATATGACTGAACTAAATCAACTGTAATGAATGGCAGGATGTTTTGGGCTTGCAAAAATGCAACTGCCTCACTTTCTCTGTTTGGGACGTCCCACAAATATAATAACGTGGTAGACATTTTGTTCTTTTTCAACTCTCGTCCGAGTCACGACAGAAACGGTATTTTTCCGCAAACAACTCCAATCGTCTGCCAGAGAGCTTGAGAAATTGTATTTTTGTCTTTTTTGACCCCCAAAAAAGCCAAATTTAGCCCCTAAAAATTTTTTTGACAAATATCAATAATACGCTGAAAATTACTAGTACACAAAAATCTTTCAGTTGGGAAATACAGAAAATCATAAACATCAACAAATAAACACTTGAAAAAGATGACAATGCTCACACTCTCATCTTAAATTCTAGCGACAATACAAATTCTGTCAATATGCATAGGAATTCTACCCGGAATGAAATCAACGGCAAACTATACGATCATAGTATTGTTAGTAGACATAGTGTTATTGAACGTGGAAGAATTGGCCGCGTATTATAACCACTACATACGATCTACTCGAATATTAATGATCACTATATTAGCCGTAGGTTCGGCCGCGAAAGCGGAATATTTCTGTGTTTTTACACAATCAGCTCCACCAAAGGCTGTACAGTTAATAGTTTACTAGAACCAGTAATTATAAATTTCTGCTAACTTTTAAAAATAGAATTAAATGTAATATAAATTAGGGTTAGTCTTTTATTCATTATGGTCACAGATTCGGTATTTAAATAAAATGCTTGAAAGACCATAGCAAATATGTAATATTTTCATACTTTTTAAATATCCGTAATCAACCTTGGTGTTCAGGATTATCCATAAATACCTAATATAATGTTCATTGATATTGCTATACTTCTCCATTGATTTAAGTATTCCTCAAGAATAGCAGATTAGGAATATTTTGTCTATTAATGTAGTACTTGAGCAGTACCATCAACAAAATGATGTGACAAACATTTTTCACTATAAACAGAAGTTTTTTTTATGGTTATCTTTGTCATGAAATTCTTTTTCCCATGTGCATGTTTGTCCACTAGGTGCAACATTTGTTAATTAGGACTGTAATCAAATTAGACTGGGCTGTTATCTACTGGTGTTTACAAAAAAATAATTACTCTTGTCAAATCTAATCTGTTTATTGATTAAAGTAATTGCAATTACATATTTAAAGAGAAATAAATTAACATATGTAGAATTATATTAAGACCATATTCTACTGCACTGAGATGTACAAAACTCTAAATACTGATAATAAACAAAAATAACATTGAAGCTATTAATAAGATTTGATTTAATTTGTTAGTGTTGGTTATGTGTACTGTGGCCACCAGGTGACACTGCATATTGGCCACAGTACACGTAACCCAACACTACCAATTTATTTAATTCATCTTTTTAAAATCTTCCCTCAAAATAATAAAACTCATGCCTATTATTATCTCACTGACTGTTTTACTATTTTTTTTTAATTCTTGAGAAAATATAGTTGGAGTTAAAGTACAATTACAGAGTGTTAGGGAATTTAACAATATATAAAAACTATATTTGTTTTAATCTTAAGCGAAAATATTTTATGCTTTGTCAGAGAAACAAAAATAATGATTTTTTTTAATGTATCAATAAGTGGCAAGGTAAGTCAGTCTGAACACAGTTTGTATATTAGATGTGTACATATGTATTTAGAAACTTGTTATAGAAGCTAAAATGGTCATCATACTCCAGAAATGTGGGATTTGGCAACATCATTTAAAGATATAATTTATTGATGATGTAGACTACTATAATGGTTTTAAAGATTCTTTTTTTGTTTGTTAGATAAATAATTATCACTTTGATCTATCTATTTTTTAAACTATTATCCATAAATTAAACCATTAAACTTCACATGATCACCGTGGCTGCTGGAGGGTCGTGTTAGATCCTAAGATCTAGATGCAGTGCTCTCAGATTCAAAGCTTCTCAATGATGAAAGCCACAAACTAGAAACTGGTCTGTGAATATTGAATGAGTCAGTACTAGATAGGGATTTTATGCGCAAACCTTCCTGCATCCATTGATTATTCTGGATTGTACTGGCCTCCTCTGTTGTCAGTAAATTAGTAATTTTAATTGAATTATCTGAAATTTTTTAATTCGATTGAGAATTATTCTTTTACAGAATAACAGAATATTCTAGATAACCAACCAACTACTTACTATTTATTAATCTAAATTAAAAAATCAAATGGTTAGTTATTCAGAGTTTGTGACAGGTTGAGCATATTTACTTGCGAAGTCTTTTACCATTATACTAAATTGTGGAGAACATTAATTTAAATCTTTAATTAATATTGCATTATGCAAATTAGCTAACTAATAATAAAGTAACAGATTTGAAAGCTAAAAGCTTCTGCGTCTAGGCTCAATCTTTATATTGGCGCTCAGCATCACATTTGTTATTATATAATCTTCATTAATATGAAATCCAAAGTAAACATATTTTTCTGATAGTTATGAATTAATAACACTCATCTGTCAGCAAACAATAAAAAATTCTATTTATTGTTTGCTGTTATATAAAAGTATTTACTTGTAGCTAATGGGAGAATGTGGTTACTTCTATTTGGATTTCACATACATTAAATATGCTTATTTGATATATATTCCATGAATATCTAAATCGAATAACAAATTTTTTTTTATAAATATTAGAGACCTTGAAATATATTATAATATTCAGTTTCAGTTAACAATATAACTGTGTTAATGTTGAAAATTTTTATTAATCATGTAGAAATGTAATTATATATATATTACAAAATATTTTAATCATCATTGTATTGTAAATTATAATTATATGCTATTGAAGAATAAATATGGCTCTGCAGCAAGCAATACGACGTTGCCAAAAACAGAATCCATGGATTCCACATAAGCGCCGTGGTCCGATCGCTGCTGAATTTGCAAGTCCAGGACCAGCTGCTGTTGGTATGTTACCGCGTCTGATAGGATTGGAAAATCATGATTTCACTCGCTATCGAGGTCCTGGATTTACTTTTGCAGGAAGGTAAATATTAATACGTTAGATAGTAACTTTAAACATTATGAATAAAAATAATAGTAATAAATATTCTATTATATGCTGTGAAATATTTTTTGGAAGAATTTGTGCATCTGTTGATATTAGTAAGTAGTATGTTTGAGTATTGTAAAGTGGTAGTACTACTTTTGTCATTATTCTCACAATTTGGGTTGGTATTCAAACTGAGCATATCTTGAAATTTTTTTAAGCTTCGATTTTTTTAAATGTAAATGGGCATGACCATTCTAGCTAACAATGCAATATTGGTTAGTACATGACTTATTAGCTATTCTTGCACTAGAAAGATAAGCAACATATAAATTCTCGCTACCAATAATTGACAAGCCTGATAAGCGTTGATTTTTTTTTTTTTTACTGGTTACTTCTATGAAGAGTTGATTTAAAGGCTGTTTTTATCTTTACCTATCTTTATTATCTAAGTTACTGCCTGTGTTTTCCATTGAAATCCAGTCATATATTTTTTTGTGAATATGTATAAAATGTTATTTCATTATTCTTAATGATTTGATGAGAAAAAATAAGTTGCAATATCTCTTCGCATGAGTGTTAAGTCTAAATTCCCAAGTTCGTATACTTAATAGTCTTCTAGACTTGTAATATGATTGATAATTAACACTTTTCTCATGTATCATGTTATGTAGTAACTAATAAACATCACACGTCTCACCATTTCTTATGTTTGCTTATAACTGTTATTAAAACAAGCATAAACTCTCCATACAGTATTGCCATTCAATGCAAGCCAGAGTAATCAATAGATGCCAGAAGGCTTGTGCATAAAATCCCCATCTAGTGCCTACTCATTCAATATCCCCAGACTAGTTTCTTGCTTGTGGCCTTCATCAATGAGGAACCTTGGAACTGAGAGCAGTGCACCTAGATCTTAGGATCTAATGCAACCCTCCAGCAGGCACCCTTTTATCTCTACTTAACTACAAAACTATGAGTGTTAAATTGAAAACACAATAATATTTTCAATCCAAGCTCATTAGCTTATATAGTCATATAGGTCTTAGCTCAGTTCAGTACCTATACATTTTGGTGTCTTTTGTTCTTTAATAACTATAGCCACCACTATCCTATTAGGCAGGATTAGTTTTAAGCCATTAAACATCACCCGATCACCACCATTTCTTATGCTTGCTTATGACTGTTATTAAAACATGTAAAAACTCTCCATACAGTATTGCCGGAAACTAGTCTGGGGATATTGGATGAGGAGGCACTAGATGGGGATTTTATGCACAAGCCTTCTGACATACATTGATTACTCTGGCTTGCACTGAATGGCAATACTGTATGGAGAGTTTTTGCCTGTTTTATGTAATAATAATTTTGAAGAAGTGTTTTATTACTGAATGTTTGCTTCACTATCCATAAAAAATGCATGATATAGATGTGAGCTAACAACTTCCATCTTTTTTTAAATCTTTATCTAATGATTTCTGAAACTGACTGCTAGATTTTCCAATTTTCAGATTTATGCAATCATCTGCAGCCACTATTGGAGTATGATTATTCCAATTACAAGATTAAAAAAAAGATAATACGCTAGAGAAGGGTTTTGTGACGAGTTTACAAACCAATCTATGAACCATAAGCACAGCGTGTAGAACACATTGGTCCATTATTCTGTTTATTTTAGACGTTGTCTTTTTGCAGAAAATTTTTCTTCATGAAAGACTTCCCTTGTATAATTGCAGCTCTCCATTGAGTTCTATATTCAGCCAGTTTTTTCCCAATGAAAACAATCATAATGTCTCTTATCATCTTTATCACATAAACGAGTTCTGCCTCTTCCATAAAATCTACGCTCAAGGTCATTGTCGTATTTTTTTTTTAAAAAGTCTTATATTGTTTATTCGTTTCACATGTTTATCCAATGAAAACGTAATTTTATAAAAGTGGATTTGTATAGTATCACAGTCAGCAAGATGAATTTGATTGGGCTTATGATCTTGCCTTCGCATTTTTAAAATTTGTATAACATTATTAAATGAGATTTTTCTAATGGCTTTTCTGTCACATATGTAAATTAGAGAAATATTAGCTCTGTAAACAACTAATTTAGTTGCAATAGTTAATTTACTGTGATCAGATATTATATTTTTTAACTTGCTAAAAGAAATTATAATATGTGCTGCAGTTCAATTTTTTAATTCATCTTTTTACTCAAAAAGCTACCAAGACATTTAAATTGACCAACATTCCCAAATTAATAGTTGATAACCATCCAAATATGAAAGTTGCTGGAGATTTTTTTCCATCATTGGTCGCTGGATTGCAAATAAATTTAAATAATAAGAATTTATTTACAGAGTTTTATATGAGTTAATCATCTCTTGTTTAATATATACATAAATATGACTATTTTACACACGCTATATAATTATATAAATAAAGGGCCCGAAGGCGTAACAAATAATAATGAGATCAATATGACCTGTTACATAGTCCCTAGGTTTACTTTGGCACGTCCAGAGATAAACCTCTCTGCAAGGCTAAGTGAAGGAAGGAGCTGACTGGAGCACCCGAGGAAATGGCACATCTGCCTTTCAAGAACTTCACTTAGCAAGTGTACTGGTCTTAGTTCAATTCTGGATTTATTACTGCTCACTCCTTGATTTTAGAATAGCCTCCCTTGATTGGCCATCCGCTGTCCACATGGTAGTCATCTCTTTAGTTCCTATTCGATCCCTGATTAGATAATGCCACAACTTTAGAATTGTCTATTTTAAGCGATGACTTTGTTTACATTATCTTAATCCTTCTTGATAAATTACTTTATAGTTTCTCCTTAGTTAAACTCTTTAATTAGTCTAATGCTTTATCAAATGTTATGAATGCCCTTGGCATCCACGCACATACTTTTTAGTTTAGCGTTAATATATCATTTATTACTTATAATAAACAATTAGCAATCCGTTTAGTTTTACATTTATAATTATTAATAGTAATACATATTTTGTGTATACGTACATATACACACACATTTAGCATGTCGCATTCAAAGCATAACTACATTTTATAGATTATCTCTTTGAATTATCAAGAATAGCTTAATCATCAGGTCACTGTAAATTCATAAATTGTGAAAATGCAATTCTTGTGGTTGCTTTTAATCGATTCAAATTAAAAATTTCATCGTAAATATCTGTATCATTTTACTCTTAATTTATTAAGCTACCTATAATATTGATTCTATTTGTGACTCAAATTTGCTAATGTTTGTTTGTCTGTCTAACGAATTGATTTCATTTTTTATAATCTAAAGCTGAGTGCATTTTCGGTGAAGTTCATCATAATCATAGCTCTCTTCAAGCACCATTGTCATAAAAAGTGAAAACCTATTTGGAGCTAGTATCTATAACTTCTTAATAGCTTAGGGATTGATTGTTAACACCAATCTATATCTATGTGTGTGTGTGTGTATACAAATATGCAAGCTTTTTACTGAAATTAAGTTCTCGTTAATTTGTTATATGATTGTATAGGCAACAATAGTGGTCCCAATAGCATTTCATTATGAAAGAACAAAGTATAACTTAAGTAGTGTATAATTCAAACAGAGCAAATATCAGAATGGAAGATGATTTCACTTTACTCAAAACAAAAGTGATAGTTTGGCAATCAGGCAATTTTTCTTTAGTAAATGAAAAAGCTTAAGTTAAAGAGCCATGATCAACCCACCATTACAGAATTTGAGAAAATTTTAGCATTGAAAGCTTTGAATGTCAAAAACCTTTCAACCTAATGATAAAACAATGCTTCATGAAGAATTCACATTAGTAGTGCTGTGGCCAGATTATAATGAAGCTATTGAAAGATAAATTTATTAGGAAAATTTAAAAAGATCTATTTATAACTGAAGGTTTGGAATGATGGTATATTATAAGATGGGATATGCTGGACTATTTCCATCATTTATGAGTGAATGTTGAATGTATAGAAAATTTTAAACTTTGTTTAAACTTTCCAAATACTAACAACTTGTTAGTAATAACACACAAGTAGACAATACAGGTTAGTAATTACACAACGTTTTGAGTAGTATTATTCTCCACTCTTCTTCAGGTGTTACTGGCCAATATGCACAGTGACAATATTCACTTAGAAGTTGAACTCACACCTTTATATTCTTGAATATCGAATTTTACGGCAAATGCTCTACCAACTGAGCTATTCTGTCAAATTTTGGTAGAGTGTTTGCCTTAAAATTCGATATTCAAGAATCTAAAGGTGCGAGTTCAACTTCTAAGTGAATATTGTCACTTTGCATATAGGCCAGAAACACCTAAAGAGGAATGGAGAATAATAGTACTCGGAAATATTGTGTAATTACTAAGCTGTATTGTCTATTTGTGTGTTATTATTAACAAATTGTTTGTATTTGGAAAGTTTAAATAAAGTTTAAAATTTTCTATACATTCAACACTCACTCATCTATTTATAACTATTCTGTATATATAGATATAGTTAAACTTTGTTAAGCTTAAAGTTTACATACAAAGTTTAAAAGAGGTAAGTTTCTAATCTAATAGACCATCTAGCAATATTTAAAATATTAGATTAGATCAACTAGCATAATCTCTTGTGAAATATTTTATTATATTTACAAGTTTTAATATTTTTATTTAACCTTAATTGTAAAAAGTGAAAAAGATTATTTTCTTTCATTGATGTCAAAATACATTAGTAAATTTTTATAATATCAATTTAAAAACATATTTTGTTTAGTCAAATTAACTTCTTTTAATTATTATTATTATTTTTTAAATTCAAAATGGTGGAGATTGCGTACTAAAAGAGTACCAGTTTTATCTTATTTTTTGCTTTTGAAAGTGCTTTTACAATTATGGATTGAATAAATACAAAATGGCCATACAAACTTGAACATTTAATTTTTGTCAGTTCAGATTGTATATTGGTTCAACAATAAAAGATCGTTAACCATAAAGGCAAGTGTATAGGTTTAACATAATCAGGGTTAAACATAACCATTGCTATCTTATAATGACAATCTTGTAAAAAAAATAAACTTTTGGAAAATTCATTCTCTTTACTATAATAGAGCTGCTCAGCACATGTATACATACAGAAGAGCAAAAAAGAACAACGATAACATCTCAATATTTTTTGAACATGAAAAGCAGACCGGTCATATGTTCGAACCTTCCAACTCCAAAATAGTATGCGCTGAGGATCGGTCATATGTTCGAACCTTCCAACCCCAAAATGGTATGCGCTGAGGCTAATGATTGCAAAAGGAAGATAAAATAAGCATATTTTATCATTAATGATAACGCGATCAATAGACGTGACACATGTTTCTCTATCTCCAGAAAATGGATGAGTTAATTTACATATGCATTTACATACATTACCATTTATCAATATCACAACGATTTAAAATCTGTTTTGGCCAAAAATGTGAGGGACAAAACCTCGAAAACGCTAGGCCTGCCTTAATTTACTTTGATTGTTTTCTTACCATTAACAGCTTCTTCATCCAGCGTGTTAAAGCACTTGTATATACTTTTATCTATTTATAAAATTAAAGGAGACCTTTTATCAAATTTCATCTCGAGCATCGTTAAATGCTGCATGATAGTTCATTTATAAACTATAAGAAAGGGAAATTCTATTGAGAATTATATCTGTAGCATGAACAAAGCTTCTTAAATTTAATTTATGAGTTTACATATATAGAGTTAATAGCAAAGAAACTATTTTCATTTAAAAAATGAAAGAATCTGTCATAATAAATCAAGTAATAAAATGTTAGAATCCCTAAGCAAATATAAGATTTCCTTAAGCTTAAAATAATAAGAGCAGGGGTCCCCAACCTTTTTGCACTTAAAAGCACATTCTATAATACCAGGCAGGTGGCGGGCACCATTTATTTTTTTCAACTAGATGGTGGGCATCGTTTATTTTTTCAATGTAAATTTATAGTTGGATATTGTTAATAATACATATAATATACAAAAAAATATTTCAAAAATAAAAATCATATAATTAACGTTTATATTTTTACACTGTAAAAGTATAGTATGCCCTACAATTTGATTACAATATAATACAATAATTTATAAGAAATTTTAAAAATTAAATTTATTTGTATCAGATAAATAATTTTTTATCATGTTCGGATAGCGGTGGGCACACGTAAAATGGGCTGCAGGCACCATGATGCCCACGGGCATAGGATTGGGGACCCCTGATAAGAGTATTTACAGTCTTATTTCAAGCAAAATCTGTAGTAAGATGAAAAATTTTAAATATTCTGTTTAATTAATGCATGTATTTTAATAATTTCTATTAAAAACATTGCGAGTCATATTATAAACAATATTTTAAAATGTGTATTAAATCAAGAGATTTTTCCTATTTCAATACTGTAATAAAATTTAGTAATTTAAATATTTGAATTAGTATTTTAAAATGCTATGCATCTAAAAAAAATATCTAAACATCACATGATCACCATTATTTATGTTTAAACAAGTTATTTACACAGATGCAAAACTCTCCATACAGTAGCGCCACTCACTGCAAGCCATTGATTATTCTGGCTTGCACTGTGTGGCGCTACTGTATGAAGATTTTTGTCTCTAAAAAAATATCTTGATTAATTCATACATATATAGAGATATATTTAAATAAATATTCTTGTTAAAATTTAAGTAATATATTATTATTTATTAACCAGTCTTGTTATTAATTAAATATTTTGTTATTAAAAAATATAGTCTTAGCTCTTTATTACTGGTTTAGTATTTGTTGTATATGTGTAATTGATTATATTGTGATTGAATATCATAATATTATTGATTCAGTATCTGTTTTATATGTGTAATTGATATTGTGAATGAATATCATAATTTCATATTTTCATAAACCAAAAAGATTTGTTTCTATCAGAAATATTACCTTTTCCTTTATTTTTGCTATAATATCTTATAATATATAGGGTATATGAGCACAGACTTTCACACTACCCAACACTCTCCACTCTATCTCATAACACTGATACACTTGAAAACATATATGTTGAAAAGATAAACAATCACCAATATACATATTTCATGCTAAACCAGCACTCGTCAGTTGGTCCAGATTATCATCTCTACACATATATGCAATAAGTGCTCATATATTAAGATAGCCAATCTTCATACTTTAATGGACAAGCTTCAATCCATTTCACACTCCAACTCTTCAACCGTCCATCCAATTGAAAATCTGATGATGGAACGCTCAAAGGCCATTCTAAGGCTGAGATTCTCGTCACACCCATGTTGACATAAAGTCAATCTAACCCCTCATGTACAGGACATAATCCATTTAATACATATACAAGGGATGGGCAGACATCTCTCTTATATCTTAATATATATCTGAGCACTTATTGCATATATGTGTAGAGAATGATAATCTGGATCAACTGATGATTGCTGGTTTAGCATGAAATACATATATTGGTGATTATTTATCTTTTCAACATATATGTCTTCAAGTGTATCTTTTCAACATATATGTCTTCAAGTGTATCAGTGTTATGAGATAGAGTGGAGAGTGTTGGATAGTGTGAAAGTCTGTGCTCATTTACCCTATATATTACATATATAGACAACAGGTATATAATAAGCCTGTATTTCAGTTATTATAATATCTTATGTAAATCCAGTCCAAATCACTTCGAGCACTTTTTAGCAAAAACCTTTTATTGTACATATATACATATACACCTATGTTTCGACTGACCTCCAGTCTTTTTTAGAGCCAGTATGCTTTAATCTTTTAATAATATACTAAAGATCAGCCTTTCAAGCTAACGTACATGCGCTTTTTACAAATGTTAATACTAATAAATGAATACTTTCATTTCCAACACAAGATGAAGTCTTTGAGAAAAAATAAAATGAATCCACTTATTTTTTCAACCCAAATGCTTATATATGGGCAAATCTTAAGTACTGGATATGAAAGCGTGAGGATAAACCAATCACTTTAAATTACTGTTTACTATGTCTGAATGAATGAATGACGTCCACGAAATTATCTAGAATTTACGAAACGTCAAAATGAAACTAAACATATGTAAATAAGGCATTTATTTATATAGTGCTATGTTTATAAATTGTAATAACCTAAAGCTTTAGTTTATTACAATTTATAAACATAGCGCTATATAAATAAATGCCTCATTTAATCTTTTAAGAAAAACTTTTTGTTTTTCCTTTTTTAAAAAAAAAAAAGACATTTTTTAAAAAGATTAAAGTAAACTGGCTTTAAAGAAGACTGCAGGACAGTTGAAACATACGTATATGCACAATAAATGGTTTTTGCTAAAAAGTGTTTAAAATGATTTTGATAAATTGGATTTATATGTTTCTATCAATGGAATTATTATAACCAGTGTTGTAATGAGTGTCAGTGTATGTGCATGTTTACTGATTAGTTCATTATTCGCAGGGTAGATGGATACCTATATAATTATTCATTTCTGAGACTGAATTTATAATTAGAAATGATATTTAAACGATTGTTTAATATATATGCATGCACCCACTTAAAATTATTGATTTAACCATGATATATATGATGAACTAGCAAAAGATTGATATGCATCATTATCTGTCTTTACAGTCTTGTATTTTTTTATATTTAGTATGCGAAGATATTGCACATAGCTCATACTGTTGCAATATATAATAAAATGAAACTGTGTTAACTTGATAAAATTTACTTTACTCATGCTAATTATATAAATAATTAAATGTTTGATTTTTCTGGTTCCAAAATGTAAATACAACACTACTATATTTTTAAAAAGGGATCAAAAGTTGTCATCATGACACATATAAAATGATAGGGTAGATTTTAAAATGATTGTAACACAACTAACCATATTTGAATATTACGAGGTTACATAAACAATTTGTAATACATTAAAGATCAGCCTGTCAAGCGATTGTGCATGCGATTTTTACGAGTGTTAATAATAAATGAATACTTTGACTCTCAACACAAGATATAGTATTTAGGAAAGAATAAAATGAATCCACTATATCTTGTGTTGGGAGTCAAAGTATTCATTTATTATTAACACTCGTAAAAAGCGCATGCACAATAGCTTGACAGGCTGATCTTTAATGTATAACAATTTATAAACAACCACTATATAAAATAAATGCTTATAAACAATTTGTAAATTATGAAAAAGCATTTGCCTCTATAAGCATTTCTGCTGTGATTAAAGAATTACGAACATTGTGACATAAACGCAATGTCAAATGTCGATAAAAATTTACCAAAATACAGCAGTAGTGATTAAACTATATGAAAGTACTATGAACATTAACATTTAGAAGGGTATGTGGTAGAGTGATCCTATTATCTATGAAATTTAGAGAAGTTTTACAGAAAATATTATGCAGAATAAAATAGAAAGTACATGGAGGTAAAATAAATAGAAATTTTGCATATGATTTGATTGTTTCTATAATTAATGCTTCAAATCTTCAAGAAAGTTTAATACAAAAGTATTAAAATAAAAAAAAGTAGAACAAGAAAAGAATATTAAAGTGGTGAAAGTAGTGTTTAATGAAGTTTCTAAAAAAGAGAAACAAAAATTGGAAGTAATATATATGATGAAATTATCAATAGTTGGATAAGAGATGTAATGACAACCTTTACCATCAAATTATAAGAAATAGAAAATGGAAAAATTTTATACATGGAATATTACAGGATTCAGTAGGTAGAACTTAACAATAATATCAATTACAAACACAATAATCAAGCTGTTCATATAAATGGGAAATATAATGCATGATATTAATTATTCAATTACATTACAGTTAACATCACATGATCACAATTTCTTATGCTTGCTTATAACTGTTATTAAAACAGGCAAAACTCTCCAAATAGTATTGCCACTCAGTGCAAGCCAGAGTAATCAATGGATGCCAGAAGGCTTGTGCATAAAATCCCCATCTAGTGCCTACTCATCCAATATCCCCAGACTAGTTTCTGGCTTGTGGCCTTCGTCAGTGAGGAGCCTTGAATCTGAAAGCACTGCACCTAGACCTTAGATGATTACATAGGCTAATGAGCTTGGATTGAAAATATTATTGTGTTTTCAATTTAAGTAGAGATAAAAGGTGGCTGCTGGAGGGTTGCATTAGATCTTAAGATCTAGGTGCAGTGCTCTCAGATCCAAGGCTCCTCACTGACAAAGGTCACAAGCCAGAAACTAATCTGGGGATATTGGATGAGTAGGCACTAGACGGGGATTTTACATACAAACCTTCTGGATCCATTGATTACTCAGGCTTGCATTGAGTGGCAATATTGTATGGAGAGTTTTGCCTGGTTTAATAACAGTTGTAAGCAATCATAAGAAATGGTGATCATGTGATGCTTATTAGCTTAAAACCAATCTTGCCTAATAGGATAGTGGTGTCTATGGTTATTAAAAAACCAGTTCAGACCCATATGACTACATATGCTAATGAATTTGGATTGAAAATATTGTGTTTTCAATTTAAGACTCATGGTTTTGTAGTTAAGTAAATATAAAAGGTGGCTGCTGGAGGGTTGCATTAGATCCTAAGATCTAGGTGCAGTGCTTTCAGATCCAAGGCTCCTCACTGACGAAGGCCACAAAGCCAGAAACTAGTCTGGGGATATTGAATGAGTAAGCACTAGATGGGGATTTTATGCACATGTCTTCTGGCATCCAGTGATTATTCTGGCTTGCACTGAGTGGCCATAATGTATAGAGAGTTTTGCCTGTTTAATTATCAATTACATTACACTTTAATTGTTTTTTTTAATTAGAAATAATATATCAAAAGGAAATATGTCTGGGCTTTCAAGCCAATATTTAAAAAAAAAAGTATTTTGTCAGGGTTTAGATTTAAATCTGAAATTTGAACATTTAATAGAAAATTAATATATTGTCATATTGATATATAAAAGAAAAAAAATGTTGTCAAGCATTGGTGGTCAAGTGGTCAATACAGCTGCCTTACAAGCAGTTGTCCCAGGTTTGCTTCCCGGCCTATGCTTTGACACATGAAAAAAAATATATAAGTTGGAATTCACTAGAAAAAATTGAAAATGAAATATCCAGATGTGATTAGATATCATTAACCATTTCTCAGAGAATTAAAAAAGATGGAACCAAGCTGGGATTTAAGAAATCTTAAGGGAACATGTGAGAGATGGATGGATGCATAAGAAAGTTTTCTGGAGTGATAGGAGCTATGGATTAAAAGTACTAAGGTAAATGCTGAAATATATTTATCTTGCAGTGGATTGGTAATAGTTAAAAACGAATGCCAGGTTATTTGAGAAAAAATTGGAAAAATATATATATAATTTTATATCCAAATCTAAATTGTTTTTTTCTTACTGCCTTCTTAAACCACTAAACATCACATGATTACCATCTCACGCTAGCACATAACTGTTAGTAAACAGGCAAAAACTCTCCATATAGTAGTGCCACCTTGTGCTAACCAGAGTAATCAATGGATACCGGAAGGCTTGTGCATAAGCCTTCTGGCATCCATTGATTACTCTGGTTAGCACAAGGTGGCACTACTATTTTGCCTGTTTAATGCCTTCTTGTTATCAATAAAGATATTTGAATAGAAATTATGCAATAGATGCCAAATTAGATAAATTTTATAATAAAATATCAGCCAAATTAATTCTTATACTTAATAAATAGAATGTAAGTACTATGTACTACAGATAAAAAAATTGAGTATTTATTGAGATATGTTTTATGTTAAGTTACTTGACCACTTGATTTTAATATATCTAATTAATATGCTGTTTAAAATGATTTACATGTATATACAATTTAATTTTTTTTTTATAAATATTAACTTTTGTTAGTTAAAACATAGAAACATATGTATATTTGTAGTCGAAATAAAGAAGTCAAAATTGATGCTGGTCCTGGTCCTGCAGCTTATCATCCTATATATACCAATCGATGCACTGCACCACATTATACACTTTCAGGAAGATACAGAGAATCTATGCCTTTCATTACTCCACCTCCTGGTCGATATAGTCCTGAAAAATATGGGCATGCTTATTTGCCCAGCTCACCAAAATTTACAATGGGTTCCAAAATAAGTGAAACAGCTGCATTTCACAATCCCCGTAAGTTTTTCTTTTCTTTTTTAATACTAATAATATTAATACATATTTCAAGTTTTAAAACTTTGTAATGATTTATATATGTAATGTTTTGTGTTGAAATGAATGTTTTCACAGGCAAAATATTTTATAAGTTATGTTTTCGGAAGCAACAGTATTTAATTAAAAAATAAAAATCAAATAAAAGTAACTGATATTTGGCAAGCTAACTCTTACCCTCAACTGGATAAAATTGTAATCATGTGATTGTTGCAAAATTTCAGGTTTTTTTTTTTTTTTATATTAATGCCATGTTTTCATCTGACAATTGGCAAAAGTGAGTATAACTCAAAAGCTCGAAGGATAGGTGGATTCATTGATATTCTTGATCCTTTGTCAACATAGGATTATTTAATCATAACTAAAGAAAGACATATTTACTTCATTTATTACATATTTATACAATAATCTAAATAGAGTAGACTAAATCAAAATTTATGATCAATAATTACAAACATTTCCTCCAGACGATCATTTGGTACCTTATAACTGATCAAAGGCCAACATGTTGGGCAAGTCAAAATTTATAATCTGAAAATATATAGATGAACTGACCAACTATCAGAAAAATAAATAACCTCTGGGAACTAATATATTTGATATAATAAAAAGAACCATTGGGATAAGAATAATAGTGACTAAACATTGTAAATATATTAAACAACATTTATTAAATTTTAAGAGAAGAAATCTCAACTTACTCTGACAAAATATAAATGTATTAAAAGCGTATATCAAAGAGTTGTTAGGTTATAACATGTTTTTTCTAATAATATATTTTATACCCCCCCTCCCCACCCAATATAATTACATTTCTCACTACCACTATTCTCACCATTTCATTGCAATGACATGATTCACAATTTCTTAATAAATGATTATAATGTTTCTTAAGTTTTATTTGTGCCACTTTTCAAATCAATTTTTTTGTTGTTGTTGGAAACTTTAAAAAAATAGTTTGATCTCAAAGGCAAAACTCTCCATACAGTAGTGCCACCCTGTGCCAAACAGAGTAATCAATGGATGCCAGAAGGCTTGTGCATAAAATCCCTATCTAGTGCCTACTCATCCAATATCCCCAGACTAGTTTCACAAGTCTTCTGGCATCCACTGATTACTCTGTTTGGCACAGGGTGGCACTACTGTATGGAGAGTTTTGCTTTTGTTTACAACAATTATGTGCTAGTATAGAGATGGTGATCATGTGAAGTTTGATCTAAAGTTATTTTAGTTAATTGATATTATATAACTCAGTGGGAGATACTTGCTGCCATTTCAATTACATATATTTAAAGTTATGATTATTTATTACTAAGTTATTTTAGATAATATATTGTTGCCATGAGTCTGATATAAAAATATTGAAAGCCTTCTTGCGAAATTGGTGCGTTAATTTGTTTGTTCTAGTGTTACTTTTACTATATATTAACATGTTTATATGACAGTTGTTTTGTTGTTTATTATACAAAGTGTAACACTTTAATTCCCAGAATGCACCTTTATAAAATATACATGTGGAAGTGTACACAAGTGGCTACCGTTACCTTCAAAGTAGTCTCCCTGTGCTTCTATATACTGATTAAAATGGTTCCCATTTCTGGAAGCACACTTGGAACTCATTTTCAGGAATATTGTTGAGCAGCTTACAAGAAAATCTTTGTCTTTTCAGTGCAGTTTTTAATTTTGAAAATGACCAAAAGAATGGTCTAATTGTGCAATTTATTTTTTAGCCAAAAAATCTCTCACAATAAAAGTTGTTCAAAATTTCGAACACTCATTTTTATGCCAAAGCATACACGCAGATATTTGTTATCTTCCTATAACTAACAACTAGCTCTCTCAGTTTAAAATTTACACGTGTTAATTTAAACATGTTCAAACATGAATAGTCATGTGATTTTGGTACAATTGGAGCATAGGTGACACCAAACAGCTATTCCGGGAATTGTCTTATCTTGAATATACATGTATACAATTTTAATAAATGCATCAAAATTTATCATTAAAGGAAGTGTATTTGCCATTTTTTATTGTGCTTTTTCATATACTACACTTAAAATTTGTATTATAAGTAGTGATGACTACGTTTCGCTAATTGAAATGTATAGGAATGTGTGGGTGTGTTTGAAATTTTATTTTCATTGTCTTTTATTATTGATGTTATTTTATTTCATTTAATCTTAAAACTTCATCTTTCTTACTGTATTATCAAATCCATAAAAAAGGTTAAAATGTATAATACAGAGAGGTATATAAAGATATATGTGGGTATATAAATAATGATTATAAGATAGAATATATGTATGTAAAATTATATGTTCATGTATATTTGTATTCACGTATTTGTATTGTGTTACTTATAGTTCTGAAGAAGATTGCTGGGGCAATCGAAACCATCAATAGTAGGTTGTAAAAAGCATTGTAAAAATAATAAAGAATGTAAACGATATTAATATTATATTTATTTAATCTTCTTGGACTTATAATATTTTGTTTAATTAAAATAAATAGCTTCTGTTAAAGTGAAAAAAATAAGAAAAAATAAATATTATAGTGGAAGTTTATGCTGATCGAATATCAGTCTTAAAAGAAAATAATGTATATTGAAAATAAAAGTTTAAACAAAAGTTAAGATGTGCTAAAGTATATATCTAAAAAAGTTCTACAGGAATTGAAAGGAAGACAGCTTTGTCAGAATCATTTTTTTGCTATCTTATAATATCCAAGAAAACAACTTTCTCTATAGTTTAGCAAAGTTTTAGCATTGATATTATATATATTTTCAAACAAGATGAAATTATAGTAATTCATTATATTTTCATACCAAAATTCATATATATACTTTCTGAAATTTCAAGTTTAACATCATTATATTGTCAATTAGAAAAAGCAAAATTAATAATGAGATTTAGTATAATTTATTAGGCCAAAACAAATAAAATAAAATTGTGTTTGGATAAAATAAAAATTTAGGTTACACTAAGGAAGTAATATATTTATTGTAGTTCTGCTCAACTAAAATTATTCTCTCTATATTATCAATTCCCAATATATTGAAATTTCTTATGAAGAAAGTTTTTACCGCAGATTTTCTTCACTTTACATTTTTTCTCCAGTTTCAGAACTGTTTGATAATCATGCTAAATTTGAAAAGAAAAATTCAAGTTTTTTTTTTAAATATATGATTATAAAGGCAGAGCTGTAACTGCTACCAGGCAGGTCCCCAGGTGGTGGATAGGGGAATGGCCCCCAGATATGGGGGTCTGCTGTGAATAAGCATTTAGGCAAATAAGCAGTCCTGAACCAACCCTTCCTCCAGCATTTTGTTAGGGGGAAAGAAGTTGCCTGAGGCTGAAAAATTTAAATATCTCGGGGCCTGGATGAATAAAGATGGATCACTGGATGGAGAAGTTGTTGGGAGAACTCAAGCTGGTTGGAATAATTGGAGAAGGGTCTCTGGGATACTCTGCGATAGGAGAATAGGTGCAAGGTTGAAAGGAAAAGTATATAAAACTGTGGTGCGTCCGGCACTGATGTATGGTGTAGAAACATGGCCGATCACTAAGAAAATAGAAGACAAGCAATGTGTAACAGAAATGAGAATGCTTAGGTTTGCCTCGGGCCTCACTAGAAAGGACAAAGTGAAAAATGAAGTAATTCGAGAAAATATGAGAGTGAGAAGGATCAGTGAAAAAATGAAAGAATCAAGGTTGAGGTGGTTTGGTCATGTTAAGAGAAGAGAAGAAAATTACATTGGAAGGAAGATTTTGGAGATGGAACCACCGGGGAAAAGACCCAGGGGTAGACCTAAGATCAGATGGATTGATCGAGTGAGAAAGGACTTGCAGGAGATGTCACTTACGGAGGAAATGACTTTAGATCGAGTAGCCTGGAGAAGATTGATCCGCACCAGCGACCCCACTTGATGTGGGATTAATCAAGCTGTGGAAGAAGAAGAAGAAGAATTGTGCAGCTCCGATCATGCGCTGTTTTTGTAATTATGATTATAATTTTATTTCTGTGGATTAATTTTTGATAAGTTTTAAAGACTTTCATGTTTATAAATTGTTTAAAAAAGATCCATTTATTTTTTACTATTTTTCATTTATTTTTTTTTTGACTTAAGATATAGCATAGTGCGATGAAATGGATATTAAAAATATGCAGTATTAAAAACAAATAGATCGAATATAAGATGACTAAATAAGGTCAAAGAAAAAGGTAAAGTTTAAATATTCTGCATTAAATAATGGCTTTTATCATGGAAATTTCTGGAGATGTACAATTCTTCATATGCAATTGATTAGATATCTTATCACAATTGTTATTTTTTAAATAGTATATTAATTCTAAATTTACATGTATAATAGAAGATGATAGAAATCATGGGGGATACACATTATTATGTATTTAATTTGTTTTTTTTTAATAATAATTACTAATATTTAAACCAAATGGATATTTAATTAGGTTCTAGTACATATGGTATTATAACTAATAATTAAACATATAATTTTTTTTCGAACAAATCCTAATAAGTTTTGATGTTTATATTGTTGTTTTAATATCATATGATACTAAATCATCCATGCACTTTACTACTGTTACACAATGCTTTATTTACTACCCTCTTTTACAGTTTACAGTTTCGATTGCACCAGCTATCTTCATCAGAACTTTTATATCTCCTAACTTCAACTGTTAAATTTAGTAACATGTATTAATATGTTTTGATTTTAATATTAAATATAATTTATTAAAATTAATTATATATATATTGTATAATATTTGTAATCATTGCCTCCTATTCAAACAGAATACTATATTATTTGATAAACCACAAGCCTAAATAAATAGTTTAAATGAATACTGCTATTCTATGATGTACCTCATCATGGTCGTTATCATTTTGTTTTTTTACTCTCATTGTAGCGTATATATTAAAATAGGCCTATGATGTTCCTTCTTTCTTTTTTTAGATATATACAATTCTTTATAAGAATGTATGAGGATTTAAAACCCTGGAAATAAATGTTAGGAATAACAACATACTTTTTAAACTTAATATCCTAACTAAGATGTTCTTTATTTAATTAAAACATTTCTGTCATACTGTAGACGAGGGTGCCATCTCTAAAATGTGAAATATTTATAGGTCTGGTTCGAATCCCTCCCTAGCCTATTAGATATTAGCTCCTCTATTTATCCACTACCAACTCAAAAGAAAAACATGGCAATGTATCACAGGGAGTGTGTGTAACTATATTTAATTAGGTTTAGAATGATATAGAGAAATGGATAACTAGACTTAAATTAATATAAATATAATAAAACAAAATTTATTTACATAATTTATATGATACTTAGGAATGGATTCAATGCATAACAAATATAATATATATTTTAGGCTAATATGCATCGGTATTGGGGAAATTCATTTAATTAGATTGAATTTAATTTATGCTCTCTGATATGTTTACATCCAATAAATGTTAAAATTGTTTGTATGGAGCGAGATGATGGAAAACAAAGTGATGGTTTATTGCTAATAACAACCAGGCGATTAATAAAAAGGAGAATAGTATCCAACTCTCCAGCAAATGAAATATTTAAATTAATAATTCAAATAAATTAGTGCTGTACATTTAAATGCTAGATCATACCCAACTACCTCATGAAGGCTATGGATCTGGCTTCACCAGCTGAAAACATGCTCAGCTACGGTTAACAAAATTAACATATGGAATAAATCTTTACTAACAGCTCAAATTAAATGAGCCATTGGAATGTCGTCCATGCATATATACTTTTAACTAATTGCTTAGAATTATTTAAGAATTATTTGATATAAGTATGATTAAACAAAATAAAATTTATTTATTTAACACATAAATATAGGGGATTTGAACTCAGACTTCTAAGCACCCTTCAACCATCCACACCATCTCATACAGCTGATAGACATGACCACACTCATATAGAAAAGATACATAATCACCAATATATGTATTTTGTGCTAAACCAGCACTTATCACTTAGTCCAGATTATCATCTCCCACACATATATATATAATCAGTGCTCAGTTTATTAAGATAGCAAATCTTTGCACTTTAATGGACAGGCTTCAATTTACTTCAACCTCCAACTTTTCAGCCATTCATGTCATTGAAAATCTGATAATGGAAAGCGCAAATCCGATGCTGATGCCAATATTATTGCCATACCCATGTTGACCTCAAGTCACTCTGATCCCTCATGTATAGGACAGTATCCAATCATGTATAGAACACTATCCAATCATTTATAGGACAGTATCCAAATGGATACTGTCCTATACATGAGGGGTCAGAGTGACTTGAGGTCAACATGGGTATGGCAATAATATTGGCATAAGCATGGGATTTGGGCTTTCCGTCATCAGATTTTCAATGATATGGGTGGCTGAAAAGTTGGAGGTTGGAATAGATTGAAGCCTGACCATTAAAGTGTGAAGATTTAATATCTTCATATAAACTGAGTACTGATTATATATATATATGGGAGATGATAATCTGTACCAACTAATGAGTGCTGGTTTAACACAAAATACATATATTGGTGATTATTTATCTTTTCTACATGTGTGTGGTCATGGGTATCAGCAGTTATATGAGATGGTGTGGATGGTTGAAGGGTGCTTGGAAGTCTGAGTTCAAGTCCCCTGTATTTACAATTAAGTTCCAGGTTTGTGAAGAGTGCCTTGTTTTCAAATATTTATTTAACATATGGGATTTTTGTTTAAACACTTGGAGATCCAAACTAGTTGAAATTTAGTTGGTCTGAGAACTAGTAACATAATATAATGCAGATTTCAATCATCATAAGATAAATTCACTAGTAAATTTAAATTCTTCTTACTGTAACTGTAAATTTGGCAGTTGTTATCAATGTGTTCATGATTTGTATTTTTCCATGTCTATATTGATCAGTGCTTGTTAAATTCCAGTTGGCTGTATTGTTGAATCTATAAAAAGAAATTTGCCTCATAAGAATTCCATGTCATAATTCTTTGGTTGTAGATTCTTAGTTAAAGATCCAGAAAGAGGATCTTGACTTGAGACAAATTTTAGGCAGTAAAATTATATCTTTGCATGATTGGTAATTCTACCTGATCTGCTTAACAGCTTTTTATATATTTTCTGTGAGGCAATTTGTGATAGAGGAATGTGTGAAGGAACAGGAAGTCAGCAGATCTGAGCATGCTAGTAATATTTATCATGGTAATATTTGAATATCTAGAAGTTTACTATGGGAACTTTTTTCTCCACTAGAATATGATGGTGGAAAGCAAGCTGTCTGTAAAGTACTTCTTTACAATTTCCAAATAGTGCCAGTCAGTTTTCCAAAGAAATTATTCCTAAAAATTAATTTAATCGTAGATAAATAAGAAAATAAATTAGATTACGATCCAAGATTATTGTGTTTCAGTTTTATAAAAGACTCCAGTCTTTGGAAAATATTTCCAATCTTCCCATATTCTTATTAAGAAACTTTTCTATTTCTGGAAAGGATCTTTTATGAAATCAAAGCAAGGTCATCAGCGTAGAGTAATTTTCTGTATTAGTAGATTTTAAAAAAATGCTAATGGCTTTATTGCTTGGGAATTCGTAAGAAGTTTTGGGTCATCCCAGGACTTCCCGATCTCATGTTGAATGCTCTACCAACTGTGCTAAAACGTGCAGGGTATAATCTGAACCATTCTGTAAAATTTTGTATCTATTATGATTATCATTTATTTGATTTATTTTTATAAGAGAGTATTTTGCTAAGTAAATTAATGGTTTCCCGGTATTTATAAGGATTTTAATAACTTTTAGAAGACCATTTTTCCAAACAGAATTATAAGCTGAAGTTAAATCAAATAAAGATAATAGCAGTTTTTATTTTGAAAGCTTTTTTCATTGAGAATTGTTCAAGATAAAACTTATTCACAGTTGCTTTGTTCTGGTCTAAAACCACCCTCGTGTATAGGTAAATAGATATCTTTCAACTGTTTGCAAAATTCTTGTTAATATAATTTTTTCAAATAGAAGAACACACAATGATATTAACAATAATTTATTGGATCATTGTTGATTTATTTGGCTTAAGACTACTGTAATTTTACTTTTATGAAAATTTGTGGAAGTTTTTGTAGAAATAATAGTTTTACTATCCTTGTTTTAACTTGAGATTCTACATTTTTAGAAACTATGAATGTATGTTATCTGTTTCTTGTTTTTTTTTTTTAAATTTAAGACAAGGGCGGCAAGTTCATGTTTATCAAAGTCTATTGGTTTATCAGATTGATGATTGGAGGAACATTGCAGTTTTGATCTGATATTTTTTTCATTCTATTAACCCTGGTTTTAAAGGACTGAAATATAATATTGGCAATCTCATTAGCAAACACAGGAATAGCTCTTATAGAGGGGCTCTTATATCTAACAAATTTACAAGTAATCAGGATTTTTAACTAAATTTTATGTTTTGTTTTTCCATGATATCTCACCACTTTTTTTTCCCTGACATCATCCAGTGTTTTTTTTTACAAATTTTCAGGTTTTTGGTAGACAAAAATTGATTGTAAAGAGCATTATTAGTTTTGTCCCAATCTGGAATTAATTGTTTTCAACGTACATAAGGGATGGACTTTTCAACAGCTTCTCTATGAGTTTCTTAAATGTAACAAGAAGAAATTGAAGAATTTCTGTTAATATTATGTTAAAGATGTCCAATGTATCATCTCCAGTTAACTTTTCCTAAATTTCATCTCAGATTGGGATAAATTTCAACTGCAATATATTGTAACGATACATAGATATGTCGTTACATTAACTTAAAATAAAAACTTACAAGTTCGCAAATAAGAGTAAAAAACTAAACGCTAAAATTAAAAATGTTTGTTATACGTATATACATTCGCACAGATGCTAAACTTTAAAAATTTTTTTTTTCATAAAAAAAAAAAAAAAAAGTATTTGAACGTATTTTTTTTAATAAAAAGATACAAGTCAAAATAAAAACAGGTATTAATTAATTCCTGTAATCTATAAATGGAAATGATTGTTTATTAATTATCTAAAAGCTGTTTAATTAAAAAGTCAGATGGAAAGTTAGATAAGAGAAGAAAGAAATTTTAGCTTGACCAATGGAAGCACTAAGCCTTGGCTCGGACCATAACGAAAAAACAGATAGATTAGTGACGTTTTGTTCAGTGAATCCTTGTGGATGATATAAAAAGAAAAAATATTGAGTTGAAGAAGCTTTTTCAACTTGGTTGGGTGAGACGAGCGATAAAGACGCACTTTATCGTTCTCTCTCACTTATCTCTGAAATGAAATGACTGATACCATGAACCAGCAAATGCCACCTCCTGAACATTAGATTGATCTTGCAATTAAAGACTCCGTGGACATTGACACCAGGAACCAGGAGCTCTGCTACCGAAAGCTATAGGAAATGAACAATTATTAAAATCAATCAAGAACTTTCGTCAAGTTGTACAATGTAATAAACAAGCCAACTTATTTAAAATGGACTCTTATCTGACTTTTGTAAGTTTTAAATCAAATTAATAATGGTTAATTTTATATCTTTCCCGATTGTTAAAAGAATCATTTCCCTTTTAACATTTTTTATTTGTAGTAATATTTTATTGTAGAAATTATTAAATGCATTACATTTAAGTTGTCTATAGACGCTTGCATGGATTCATTTGCGGTTAATTGGATTTTGGTTTTCATATTTGATCAAAATATATAGACATTCGATAAATATTGATACCTTACGGTGAGTATCTAAAATGTATTTATTCGGATGTCTTTTAAGTTATTGGTGACAATGCAAGTATCTTATGGTGAATACTATGGGGTTACTTATAAGTTTCCCTCTGCGATTGTCGGTATCAATAATTTTGTATTTTGATCGTTTATGTTTATTTTGAAATGTTTTTGACCGTGGAATCTATGTAATCGATCTATACCCAACATTTTTAAACAAATCTGTGCGAACTTATCTAAATGTTAAAAATTAAGTCGGGCGTGAATGGCTATATAGTTTTGTAAAGTTGTATTAAGGGAGGGTAATCTTAGGTTATTCATTTCGTAGTTGAATTGGTTCAATGGATTGGATATATTTGTGTAATTAGTAGATGTAGTATGAGGTCCGCTACGGGCAGGATTATAGATATACGCCACACACCCTCTGTTTGCCTATGGATGGGTTTGTAAGTCGGCAGAAGACCGCAGTCCATTCCTATGGAGTTTTTAGTTTATTGATCTACTTGCCAACAGATGTCACATTCCTGTTGGTGGAGAGTCAATATCTTCTCTATTTCTACTTATTGTTCAGATGTACATTCCTGACAATATAGTATTTTGTGTTGTCGTATCATGCTACATTGAATACATGAATGTATCAGATGGATTGGCGCCAGTTGATTGCGAAATTTGTTGCCTAAGGTTAAATCAGGGAAGAATATTTTCCTTTCAAATGCAGACCTATGTAGTCCATTCATACTCGACCCTCTAAATAAATAGTAAACTCATTATTTGAAATCTACTTAAATTTAGAATTAAAGATCAATATAAAATTATAAACGAAATTTATTCCTCAAAATTTAAATATTATTTTATATATGCGTAAATAAATATTTTTATGTGTTAATTTCTGGCAGTGGCTTCTTTTATTTTATTGTTCTAAATATTTAATATATACTTTGAGAATAGAACTCTATTGAAACTTATAAATGTTTTAAAATCTCTGCTACTCTATGAGCTAGTGACTTGGGCTAACGATCGGAATATTTAAATAAAGTGGAATCTTAACAGCGCGTATCTGCCTACTCTATAAATTTTTCTAGGCTCAAATGCCTAGATGGCGCCCTTGTAGTGCAGATATTGTTTTTGCGGTTAGATTCGATCTTCACTTTCATTTCGATCGTTATAATATATAATTAGACTGTGTTTATGATAGCTATGGATGATTCATTATTAATAGGTCAGTAAGTAATAATGAAGCATTTTGTTGAAACAAGGCATAAATTAAAGTTGTCTCTATTCTCATCTGCCTGAATGGAATGTTTCTCCTTGTTTGACATTATAAAATAAATACGTGTAAAATTCTATTAAAGATATTTGAAATGATATTGTAATCACTGTTTGAATAGAAATTTTTTATAGATGTAATATTTACAAAGCTCTCCATAAAAACTAGCCTTACCCTCCTCTTCTAGATCTTTTTACATCTGTATTTATAGATTTCAATTTTTATAATAACCTTTGAGGTTATGCAAATAAAGATTGATCCAGCAGATTATCAGCTTTTAAAATTGATGGATTTAGTAAAAGTGTTAATTTATTAAATCATATTCTTCATATCATTGTTTATATTTTTTCTTTATTGCTTTATATTTCTTCCTGATGTAGGTTAAATATGGATAACTAGCTATACATATGCTTCTGGTATTTCAGAGTTCAGCAGTACACCTTTAAAATGTTACTAAGATTATAATTATTTGTTAAAGGTTCCAATTTTAATAATAAAAAAAATTGGAGAGGAATAATATGGCTGATGATATATAGCAATACACAGACAAAAAAGTCTTCACAACTAATCTATGTAAATCACATTTCTCAACCTTTGGGTCGCAAATGATCGAAAAATTATGTAAACACTAGTATTCAGTATCAATTTCCAGTGGGTGAAATATTAAAAGATGTGAAGAGATGTGGCAGGTTACTGTAGGGTTTCTCTGTACACCATTGTAAAGAACCCAAATCATAGACAGGTACAAACTCACTGCAAGACTTTGAATAGTGACATCACATACAACTATATATGTATCAATTATTTTGCTTCACCTCTGATACCAATTTAAAATTTACTGCTGCCACTACTGTCCAGACTCCAATAATTTAAGTTTATTTCTAGTTAATACTTCAATAGAGGGTAGACAATAATAACAACAGAATCATTAAATATCATTAATTTTATTTCTTAATTATTCTGCTGTTATTTTTTGATAAACTTATAAAATTTTGTAATTTTTTTTTTTTTATCAGCAAGAAATTGAAAAAAGTATAATTCAAACAATGTTTAGTGATTCTTTTTTTTTTTAAATGGTCAATTTTGTTGACTATCATAGTTATTCGATTTGAACAAATATTGGTGTAATTGCAAACAACATCCATTTGTTATAGTTAATTCTATTTTGTTATATTGTGAAATATAACAATTTTATAATATGTAGGTTATTAGTACCAGTATAAACAAATTTGTTGGATGCAGTGTAAAAAGATTGAAAAATGCTGATGGAAACCAGTGCCTACATTGTCTTGTTTATAAAATGTAATATTAAACTACATAGCTTATTTATATATGCCTAATGCACTGTGGATATTCAAACAAAATTTAACTGACCTTCAATTCCAGCTAAAAGTGATTTAAAACTTTTTTTATATATTCTGAATTGTTTATTCAAAAATGATTATTAATCTTAGGATTTAAAATCAAACTCTTTTTACAAACAAACAAACAAGCAAAAAAAAAAAAATTTGATATACATAATTATAAATAAATTAGCACATACTGTTTCAAAAATAAACTGCATAAATTTATTAAAAAAACATTCAATGTAGTGCAACTTTATTATGCATGATCTAATTATTACATTTCTCATCATCACTTAAGATCAGATTGTCTCATTATTCCCATCTTTTGATTTTTTTAAAAAAAAGTTATTTATTATATTTTATTTTATTTCATTTCTCATTCTTTGATTATTATTTTTTAAATATGCAGAGTGAATATGCTATAAAATCTTTAATTCAAGTTGTAAAAGAACTAAAATGTGACCAACAATATCTTTCTTTGAAAAAACTTGAGATTTATTACTTATAACTGGTATTCGACTTTTAAGCTCTTGGATGCTATATAAAGAAATGTTTATAATAAATACATTTCGAATCAAGCTTAAAACTTTCAAAGCCTATTTATGGCCTCATATATATGGCACTGAGAGTTAAGTGGGAGAGTATTGAAGCAGTCAGATCTGAGTTCGATCCTAGCTTCATGACATCTAGCCATAAGCCCACTTCAAACACATAATACTAACCTTAAATTTCCAATGCAATGGGTATTTATATGTTCAATCCACGCTAATTTCCATAAAGGAAACTTATTTTATAAATGCATACTAAAATTAATTAGTTTCAGTTTAAAATTAATCAATGCTATTAATAAATTCATGATAGAATTATTCATGAATTTATATATTATAACTGCGTGGATTGTGCGTATATATTTACAAATATTTAAATATATATAATTGTTTAAAAGTTTCATTGCGTCGGGAATGTTTGATTTTATTTTAAATAATTTGCTAAAGTTTTATTGATTAAAAGCTACATTCTTTCGATAAGCTTTCAGATTTTCCCTTTTCAAAAACAACAGTTAAAGTTTTATTAATTAGAAAAAAGATAAGAATTTCCTAATTAAAATCATTTTCTGATTTTAAGAATTCATTTTCTAATTAGAAAATGAATTCAAGTTAATGAGTTTGAAAGCCTTATCGAAGGAATGTATTTAAAAACAACCAGTAAATCTAAAAACATTGATAATAAAAGAAGCACGAGCCTAAGGCATCAGAGAACAGCATATATAGTTCTGAAAAGAAGAGAAGCCATCTTTTTTGTAGTGAAGTGCCAGCAAACTCTATGTGTTTAAAAATTATGAAATTAAATAGTGTTTCGATCATGGTAAAGGGCTAGAACATCAGGAATCTGGCTATCGGTTCCTGAAGTCCCCTGAAAATCTTCAATGGTGCTGCTGAATCTTTTCCGGACCAATCATGCTGCTAAAATAATGAAAATCAATAAAATGCTGTTCAACTAAATGGTGCCTACGTTTTTACCAACTTGGATGTGTAACTTAAGGACCCAGCACGGAAAATGGGTAATATATTTCCATAAATGAACCTTAAACCTTCTGGCCAGTTCCGAACTTTATTTTACACTCCCTTTTAGAGCTCTTTTATTCTGTAATGTGACAATCTTTATAAAATGCTACTGTAAATCTATATCGTAATTTTCTCAATCTCTAGTCTTTAAACTTTTTCTTTTCTTACTTGGCAGTTCATTTACTATATTATATATATATTTATCGTGTGATTTATTAATGTCATTTGTTTTTAATTATATGCCAATAATCTTTTGACTCGATGATCTCCTTTGTTTCCTTTGCCTTGTGCAAATAATAATATTAATTCTAATAGTAATTCTCGCCCATTAGAACTAGATTTACCGTTCTATCAAAGAAATTATTAAATATGTGTTATTTTCATTATTGGCTAATAATAAATTATTAGCTCCATTTCTAATCTATGCCTCAGCTATTTTCTCATATTCAACAATGTGTATTTATTCATATACAATTTTAAAATATTTTTCGCAAAGGGCCGATAAAGGAATCAATTAAATATATTCTAATTTAACTTTGTTATTTTCTATTAAGATTCAGGAAGGGCACGATGTTTGGGGCATAACTAATATAATTTTATAAATGCTTTGAAATAGTTTTACTTAAAAGCTCGTTTGACTTTAATTAATTGATCAAGTCATCACGTAGAGCATTCTATCACTGGGTTTTATTTTTCAAATGGTGACTAGCAAGTCATCATCTTCAACGTTGCTGGCGTAGGGCTATCTTTCACTCCGTTAGGCTGGTCGGTGATCATATTTCTGTTATTTAAATTATCGAGGAAGAAAGCTCTTCCTCTCCTGTTCATATTACTCAAAGGGCATAAGACTTGTCAGATGCAAGCCGCCATAGGACTTCGATTATCGACTAGCCATCACCTTTCAATTTCACTTTATAGCTCATAATTCGTCAGCACCGTTACCTCTCTCTTCCAGTAAAGCCCGCTCTGATGCTCATAATTCGTGATGAAGTGATTTAAATTAAAGTCCAACAAATTCTCCGTTTTATCTCAAAATAAGTTTTTTAATAAAAATTAAAGTTATGCCCTAAAATACGTATCTTGCTCTTCATGAATGGATTTGCGAATGTGAAAATAAATATCACAGTCTTTCGTATAAAATTAGAGTAAAAATTTCCTTTACTAATGAATACCTTTATCTGCCTTTTATTTTCTTGTTGGGGGCATAGACATAGAATTCCAATATTGCGTAATATCCATTAAGACCGCCACTTTTATTATAATTCTAAACTATATTAAAGGCTAGAGGTGAGTAATATAATCATTATCTTATTCAACCAAACAAATTATTATTATTAAATATTTTCTAAACATACTTGGTTTCTTAGTTCATAATTCTTTTATAATTATTTTAATGTTAATACTCGCTGTCTGTGTTGGCAACCCGAACATATACATATGATTCGATTTAAAATTATTTTAGTCAGTTTATTATCAGATATTAATGTCAGTTCAGGGGTCTCTGATCCTCACCAACCGTTGAGCTAGTTTCTTGGCGCATAGCACTGTGCCGTCAATTTAGATTTCTACTAATCTGAGCTGTTGAGTTGGGTTTGAATTCAGTTTGGTTCAGCTGAGTTTGAATCCGACTTGCAGTTTAGGTGGTGGGTTTTTCGACTGGTACAGTATGTATATATATCCGCCATATAATTTGAATACATTTGAGTAAATGTATTGTGGATACATATATACACACACTCTCCCACTTAACTCTCAGTGCTATAGATATGAGGCCATAAGTAGACTTTGAAAGTGCTAAGCTTGATTCAAAATGTATTTATTATAAACTTTTCTTAGCATAGCATCCAAGTGCTCGATAGTCGAATTTAAAATTGCATTATCATAATTTGGCATATATTTCTTTGTCTAATTTGACAATGTACTATCATATATAGAAGTTGGATAAACAATAAAAATAAAAAAATCTTCAAAAACAATAGGCCTGATGGCTAATCGGCAAAGGTAGTGCTATGTCTGTCTAACGATGCTCAGGGATAAAACTTTGTAACTTTATTACAGTAGTACTGTTTCCAATTGCATTGCCAAATATATATCATATAATATTCAATTGAGCAAACACTGTACTACTTTTACAATGCTTTATTATCCACCCTTTCCTTACAGTTTCGATTGCCCCAGCAGTCTTCTTCAGAACATTAAAAAAGAAAAATTTGATTGTAACAGTTGAGATTAGCAGATATAATGTTCTGAAGAAGATTGCTGGGGCAATCGAAACTGTAAGGAAAGGGTGGATAATAAAGCATTGTAAAAGTAGTAAAGTGTTTGGTCAATTGAATATTATATGATATTTATTCCAGTAACATAAATTCTTCAGGGAATGTAAAAATCTTGTTAGTTTCAAGGCAAAAAGTAAACTTTTATAAATAAAATATTTTAATTCTTAGCGCCAAAAGTAAGGATTCTGGAACTTTACCATTGCAGCAGAAATTATTCAGTCATTATAAGCAAATAATATATATATATATAACAAAATTTGAATTTTTTAATATTGATTTCTATGACCAGAGTAATCAATGGATGCCAGAAGGCTTGTGCATTAAAACCCATCTAGTGCTTACTCATCCAATATCCCCAATCTAGTTTCTGGCTTGTGGCCTTCATCTGGGATATTGGATGAATAGGCACTAGATGGAGATTTTATGCACAAGCCTTTTGGCATCCATTGATTACTCTGGCTGGCACTGAGTGACTCTACTGTATGGAGAGTTTTGCCTGTGTTAATAACAGTTATGTGCAAGCATAAGAAATGGTGATTATGTGATGTTTATATTTTTTTTGTAAGTAATTTTGTCTAAATAATTTACATAAGGAATTTTTATAAATACTCAAATCCCCCACCTTGAACTGATGTGGAATTTTACTATTTTTCCATTTTCCATTGAGTACTAGTATTTGATAATACTATCTTAGCTTCTTGATCTTTTTCAGCATTGAATGAAAATTCAGGTTACTAGATAATGACATTTTAAATAATAGAGAACTGTGCTGTTCCTAAAATAATCAATTGAATATAAATCTGATGAAGTTATTGAATGTCCAGTTAGTGTGATTTACGGTTTGAAATCAAATACATTAGAAATAAAAATTGTAATTCCCTCATTATTATTTTTTAATGGATATTAAAATATATTAAATATTCTACCATGTTATCCAATTTTTCCATTCAGCAGATATGAATGGATGATTTTTCATAGTCTTATAATATTGCTTTTGGTTTACCTATCATTGGAATCTATTTTGTCAGCATCGAGTGGTACTTTTCATAAATACAGTTTATTCATTTTGAACAAAAACATTGTAATTAATGATGAAATATCATAATCTTTTATATGATAGAAGAAAGACATTAAAATCAATAATCAACAACTTATTTTGATGATTAGGAATTAAAATAGGCAAAACTCTCTATATGTATTGCTACTCAGTGCAAACCAGAGTAATCAATGGATGCCAGAAGGCTCGTGCATAAAATCTCCATCTAGTGTCTTCTCATCCAGTATCCTCAGACTAGTTTCTGGCTTGTGGCCTTTGTCAGTGAGGAACCTTGAATCTGAGAGCACTGCATCTAGATCTTAGGATCTAAAGCAACTCTCCAGCAGCCACTTTTTATCTCTACTTAATTACAAAACCAAGAGTCTTAAATTGAAAACTATAACATTTTCAATCCAAGCTTATTAGCTTACAGTCATATAGGTCTGAACTCAGTTTAGTACCTATACATTTTTCGTGTTTTTGGTTCTTTAATAACCATAGACACCACTATTCTATTAGGCAGTATTGGTTTTAAGCCAATAAACATCATATGATCACCATTTCTTATGCTTGCTTATAACTGTTATTAAAACAGGCAAAACTATATGTATTGCCACTCAGTGCAAGCCAGAGTAATCAATGGATGAGTGGAAATATGTATAGAGAGTTTTGACACTTTTAATAACAGTTATAAGTAAGCATAAGAAATGGTGATCATGTGATGATTTTGAGTAGGAATTGTAAAATGAAAATATTAATATGACATTTATTAGAGAGCTTGGTTTTTAGTTATGTCTCATATGTTCTGTGGATGGATATAATATTGGAACTTTTTAGGACAGTAGAAGAAGTTGCACATTATTTGCTCCATCTTTCTAGGGCTGTAAAGAACTAATCTTTTCATGACTTCTGATATTAATAATATTCTCCAGGCATACTTCTACTCCTTCATGGTATATGTTAATATATTTCTTATTAGATGATACCAGTGTTGCACTTTATTTAATTTTTCATAGATTTTATGATGGGTTTACTGATAGTTTAAATATATATATACATTATTTTGCATTTGTATAGTAGTTAATTATAATTTATTTTCAGTGGAATCATTCTCTATTAATCATGATACATTTTCCATACGTAGTTTTTGCTGAATTTGTTGTACAAGATTATGATTAAGAATATCTAGTATTTTCAGATACAATGTAATATTGTTTGGAATAATAGAATTTCAGGAGAAAAATACTTCAGCAAATCAAACAATTTATAATTTTAAAAAAAATGGGATTCTTATGGATAGTGATACAATTACTTTTGACTATTAAAAATTGTAAAGATTGATTATGATGAATTAGAAGAAGTTAACAGTTACAAATACCTTGGTCAGATTATTAATACAGATGGAAACATAATGGATGAAATTAATCATAGAATTAAACTTGGTTGGAGTACTTTTGGTAGAAATAACTTGATACTAAAAGGAAATATGCCTATGTGTTTGAAAAGGAAGGTTTTTAACAAATGTGTTTTACCAGTTCTTACTTATGGATCTGAGGCTTGGACACTTAATAGAAGAGCAATACAGAGATTCTAGACCACTTAAAGAAGTATGGAGAGATGCATGTTGGGAGTAACAAGAAGAGATCGAAAAAGCAATGTATGGGTGAGAGAACAAACAAGTGTTTCTGACATCATTGAAAAAATTAAAAGATTGAAGTGGAGTTGGGCTGGACATATTGCTAGAAGAGATGATAATAGATGGACAATTGAAATCTTAAACTGGATTCCAAGAGATTGTAAAAGACCCAGAAAGAGACCACATGTGAGATGAATGGATGAAATAAGAAAGGGTGCAGGGGTGATATGGAGAAGAGAAGCTAAAGATCGGAGAAGATGGATTAAACTTGAAGAGACCTTCATCCTGCAGTGGATTGATAATGGTTGATGATGATTAAAAATTGACACCATGTTTGACAAGTACAAATAATGGCAATAGTTTTTTTCTAGGTTAATAGAAAAATTTCATTTGGGTTTTGTTATCATAGAAGTGTTGACTAAAATTTAGGTAAATTAAAATTTGATTTTATTTTATGAATTTTTTTTAATTAACACAAAATCTTGATAGTGTCTGAGAAATGGTATCTATAGTGAAATTGCAGTAGAACTTATAATAAAAGTGGCAAAAGTCCAAAAATGATTTTTTTTAAGTTTCTTGAAGTAAGAAACTCTTGTATTGCCATGATTTTATTGGAATGTGGTCTTTTTTTTATACAAAATATACATGTCCTAGGAAAATACAACATAGTCTGTAACTAGGATAGTCTTTAATTTGATTTTAGTACTCTTTTATAAGCACTAGGTAGAAAATAGGTGTAATGCTGTAGATGTTATTCCAAATCTTTAGAGGCTATAACAACATTGTCCACAGATCTTTAATCAAACTACTTGATTCTAACACTTTAATAATCAAGCCAAAAAGCATCCTTTTCAAGTGATATGAATAACCTGTCTGTATTTAGAAGATTTAATTTCTACTTTTTTGAGTGTTAGATTAAATGTCCTAAAATATATATGTCTTTGGAATGAGTTATAGGTCAAAGGTGATATTCTGTTTGGATTAATTTTATTTAAATGTCTCACATCTAGATACATCCTTCTTAATTCTTTTTTTTAATAACGAATGCTTATACCAATTTTAGTCTGTTGTTTTTCCATTCAGTCTTATGAAGCTGGTATAGAATTGAGTATGATTTAATTTAAAAAGGCTGGACATTCATTAAGTTAACTGTTTAAATATACCCTTTAATTATAACAGGATGAATATAAAATTTATTATGGTATTCATTTAATAGATCTTCAATGAATTTTTGATTTAAAAATTTTGGGCAATAAATGATCTTTGACTTCTTTGAAACATAAAAGTTGATTCTGTTCATAATCAAGTAGGCAATTATTTTTGTACATGAAGTCTATCCTAAAATGATTTTGTAAATCAATTTGGCATAATCAGAAAATTTTATGCAGTTATTTGGGATCATAATTAGATATTTATCCACGTTTTTGGTATTTAGTTTATATTTTTATTATTAGCTAAGATAATTTGAATAGCATGTTATAACATCCTTTTTTTTTTACTATCCTGTTCTTTAACTTCGTATTGTAGATCGCTCATTTCAAATGAATTGAGGAGATCAGCAACACCTATAATAATCATCTGTTTGATAATTCTAGGCCAGGGGTGGGCAAATAGCAGCCCACCAAAACAATCAGAAAAATCCGCCGAGAACTGAGATTTCCTTCCCATGCGCGACCGAATATTAATCTCATATTTTCCTCTAGGATGGTCACATCAATACACATGCACACTGTAGATATCATGTGCAGTGCTTTTCCAGTTGATCTGGTTAATTTCAATTTTCTCTTTGCATTAGCAAATATATATATTTCCAACTTTCGTAAAACCATGGACTCTCCTAAAAAATGTAAAATCTGTAATGAATGTCATGTGTTTAATGAAGAATGGACAAACAAAGATTTCTTTGGTAATACAGGGAATAAAGCAGTGTGTTTATTGTGTCATGAAAAAAAGGTGCGGTCCTCCACTAACCTTTGCTTCCACAAAGTGGCCCCTGATGCGGCCCTCCACCAATCTCTGTGGCCCCTGAGCCAAAACAATTGCCCACCCCTGTTCTAGACATGTTATGCCCTCCAATTCTAATGATTTATACTTACTAGAATGAAAATAAGATTATAATCCTTAAAGTTGTACTTGTTAAAAAATTGGATATAATTTTCTTCCATTCTAACTTTATATCTCTTCTGCGACATCTTGTATTTTATATTATCTTGATGTTCATCACTCTAGAAATTATTTAAGATTGCACGAAGATAGTCATCATAAGTGATTAGCTTAACAAATAGGAAGTTTTACAGAATACGTCATCATATAGTTCATTGATATCTTCCCAATGACATTTTTCTTCCAAATCAGTGACAGACACTTTTGTTTTTCTAAGCTGTTTAAATATTCCTTAGGATTCTTTCCTACATCTTGGATCATCTTAATATATATGAATTTCTTTATAAGGTGTTGGTTTGTTTATTTCTATTTTTTATACTGACCTTCATTTATATCTGTTTCCAGTCTTACTTATATGTATTCTGTTTTATTGTTTATTATCTTTTTATCTTGCCGTGAAGATACCAGCATATTTTCATAGCTTTAAGATCTTTGTTTCATTATTTCTATTTTTTATACTGTCCTTCATTTATATGTTTTCAATCTCACTTATATGTATTCTGTTTTATTAACTTTTTTTATCTTGCCATGAAGATACCAGTATATTTCCATAGCTTTCTTGTTTATGATTCTGTTTGGCATCATATCATATGAACTTCTTTTCTAACTTTTTTCTTATATTATCTTTTGTATCTTATTACTGAAAATGTTGTTCTTCATTTGAGCATCCAATATACTGTAATTATCTCGTGTTCTAATTACATTTTCTGCTTTAGCATTTAATTATTTGGCATTATATGAACTTTTTCTTTTTTTTTTTCCATCTAGCATTTTTTTTTTATAGTTTGTGTTATTTTGTCTAGTATTTCTTGAGATTCCTTTACATCTTAAACAGACAAAACTCTCCTTACAGTAGTGCCACCCTGTGCCAACCAGAGTAATCAATGGATGCCAGAAGGCTTGTGCATAAAATTCTTGTCTAGTGCCTACTCATCCAATATCCCCAGACTAGTTTCTGGCTTGTGCCTTTCGTCAGTGAGGAGCCTTGGATCTGAGAGCATTGCACCTAGATCTTAGAATTTAATGCAACCCTCCAGCAGCCACCTTTTATCTCTACTTAACTATAAAAGTATGAGAATGAAATTGAAAACACAGTAATATTTTCAACCTAAGCTCAATAGCTTATATAGTCATATGGGTCTGAACTCAGTTCAGCACCCATACATTTTGGTGTCTTTGGCTCTTTAACAACCATAGCCACCACTATCCTATTAGGCAGGATTGGTGTTAAACCACTAAACATCTCATGATCACCATCTTTTATGCTAGCACATAATTGTTATTAAACAGGCAAAACTCTCCATACAGTAGTGCTAATCTGAATAATCAGTGGATGTTAGAAGGCTTGTGCATAAAATCCCCATCTAGTGCCTACTCATCCAATATCTCCAGAGTAGTTTCTGGCTTGTGGCCTTCGTCAGTGAGGAGCCTTGGATCTAAGAGTACTGCACCTAGATCTTAGGATCTAATGCAACCCTCCAGCAGCCACCTTTTATCTCTATTTAACTATAAAACTATAAGAATGAAATTGAAAACACCAATAATATTTTCAATCTAAGCTCAATAGCTTATATATATAGTCATATGGGTCTGAAGTCAGTTCAGTACCCATATTTTGGTGTTTGGGTGCTGAACTGAGTTCAGACCCATATGACTATATAAGCTATTGAGCTTAGATTGAAAATATTATTGTGTTTTCAATTTCAGTCTCATAGTTTTATAGTTAAGTAGAGATAAAAGATGGCTGCTGAAGGGTTGCATTAGATCCTAAGATCTAGGTGCAGTGCTCTCAGATCCAAGGCTCCTCATTGACGAAGGCCACAAGCCAGAAACTAGTCTGGAGATATTGAATGAGTAGGCACTAGATGGGAATTTTATGCGCAAGCCTTCTGGCATCCATTGATTACTCTGGTTGGCACAGGATAGCACTACTGAATGGAGAGTTTTGCCTGTTTAATAACAGTTATGTGCTAGCATAAAAGATGGTGATCATGTGATGTTTAGTGGTTTATTCTTTTACATAAGAAGATTGTTCTTTCTTAATTTCTTTTATCTATTTTTAATTAATTATTGTCTGTTTCTTGATTTTTATCTTGTAATTTTTGTTTTACTTTTTTTATTATTCTAGTTTGATATTCATTTCTCGGATCATTTCTTCATTCATATCATTTTTAAATGATAATTATTTCTTGAATCTTTTTTTTATCCATTCCTTATCTTCTTCTATTTTTTTCATTTTCATTCAGAACATTTTTTCTTTATTTTTATTTCACTTTTTTCTTGATTCTTCTTCTTGCCTATATTCTTGATTCTTCTTCCTGCCTATATTTTTGAAACATTTTATTATATTTTCTTGATATCTTCTTATCTATATTTATCTTTTTTTTATTTTTTGAGACATTTTTTCTATTTTCTGATCAATTTCTTTATCTTGTTCTCTTTGATCCCCTCTCCAATCTTGTTTTCTCCTTACAATCCAGTGGTAATTGATGATGATGTATAAATTTAGTGATTTTATTATCAATAATAAGAATATGTCTTGCATTGGTGGTCGAGAGGTCAGCGCGACTGCCTTGCACTTGCAGGCAGTTGCCCGGGTTGCGGGTTCGCGTCCCGACCGATGCTATGACACTTTAAAAATAAATAAATAATAAGAATATACATAGAAATAGATTATACCTAAATAAGGCTATAACCTTAGTATATGCGCCATGAGTGCTTAATTTATTAAACTATAGCAGTATCACGAATGTTTCTAAGAAGTATTTCACAGGAAGCAAAAAAATTTTTTATCAAAATATTTGCTTATAATTTTTTTTTTTCCATATGTCATGGCATAGGCCAGGAGGCGAACCCACAACAACCGTCTGCAAACAACTACTTGTTTGCAAGGCGGCTGCGCTGACCTCTCGGCGGCTAACAATGCTTGACAATTTTTACTAACATTTTTTCCTTCTCTGCAGTGTTTTTTTTTTTTGTATTAGAATTAGAATGCAATATTAGATTTAAATATGTATATATATAACAATAACTAGAAAAAATGTTTAATTTTCATGAAAATAAACTATTTTATTGTTTAATTAATTCTAAGCATAAGTTTTATAATTTCTAAAGTTAAATAATATAAAGAAAATTGCTGTACTTTGGCAAAGCATTTTTTTAAAGTAGATCTTAAAATAACTTATTTATTTTAATCTATAAATGCAATTTCTTATTAAAATATAATTGTGTATTACTTCAAATATAGATACACTATGTTTGTTATTCAGACAAACTGCAAGAGAATAATATCAATTCTCAGTAAAGTAAATTTAAAAAATATATCCCTTTGGTCAAGTGAATGGAGATAATTATTATTGTTGTTGAAATCTTTTAGCTTTATACTTTTTTTTAATTGATACATTTTAGAACCAATGTAAGACTGGTATTGTATTGATTCCCTCAAATTAAAGGCTTTCTAATATATTTTTTTTTGTTTCCCACACCTTTTTAAACAAAGCATATCAGGTCAATATTTATTTTACTTAAATTCATCTGGTATACTGCAATGCAAATGTTTGCTAAGGTTCACTACAATAATAAACAGTAATCTCACATAAAAGCTTAATTAGATTTGCTGCCTTGTGATCTGATCACATATAAACAACTTGTTTCTGCAAAAAATAACACTAATAATTCAAATTTTATTTGCTATCTTTTTTTTTTATATCAATCTTTTGTATGTTCCTCTTCTAATGAAAGAATTGTAAATGATATATCTATAATTATTATTTTGTTAGTCTTTATTGTACCGGTTGAAAATCTATGTCCATCCAACAAGATTTAGAATCTAAGCAAAAGTACCCCGAATCCAATCATGCCCAAGATACACAGGTCAGGAGCAATCATGAACTTTAACCTATTTGCCCATTCCCCAAATCTATAACCCTACGGTCAACACCTATGATAATACCACATGAATTCATTCTATTCTGGCCCGGTGCTACAATGTTTTGCATGAGAACTCAGCTGGTGATAATGATGAGAGAGTGAGTGAACCCGAGATATAAGTTAAAAAACAACATAAATATATTAAGAAGATTCGGACAACTGGATTAAGTTTTAAAATTATAAATATTTATTTTGATAAAATTCAAGATTATTTTATATATACTGTATATATATAATCAACTTCGCACAGTTTAAACGATTATTTTGGTTACAAATCTTTGATAAACTTGGGTCAATTATTTTATTTTAACAAATATCAATTTAGTGCAGAATTTCAATGCTGAACATATATTTAAAAATCAGATTTTATTTAATATGACAAAAACAGATTTTATCAGGGTGTTTGGTGAATATTTATACATTAAAACACATATAAAGATATGACAATAATAGAGTTTTGCTGTTTATACGAATTCATAGAATGCTCTTGGCATTTGATACATAACTTTATTTTCATTTATAGAATTTATTTACAACAATTAAATAAGGATACATTCTGATCAAAATATGCTAAAAACATTTATTTATTAAACATTTTCGACATTTAACTATCAAATATTGCAAAACTCTATCAATACAGGGAATGGCTTATTCAATAAAGGGGAGGGCAGCTTCATGAGAAGTTGGATCTAAAACTCCAACGAAAAATATTTTAAGAGAATGATTTCATTATTACATATTACAGTTTATTTTGCTAAACAGGCTAGTAAACGAAATATAGGAAATTGCGGTGCTAGCATTTATATCAGTGAGAGAGAGTGTGGCAGCTTTGGCCAGGAAAAGGTCATTCTCCGATTATTAAGGTCATTCGCCAGATTCATGCTAAGAAGTACCAAAGGAAAGGTAGGTAGGAAGTTGCTATGGGCCGGATCATGACAGAGCTATGCAGAGCTTCAACTACACTAACTTGCATGTTCCAGGAGTAGACTTAGACCCCTGTTACAAATGAGAACATTAACAAAATAGAAGGCTTCGAATCCCTGGTGTGAGATATGGGTGAATCAAAGCAGCATATAAATATATACTTTAAGGAAAAGAATGACAAATGAAGATGATCATGAATCCCTGGAATGAAGTACAGGCAAATCAAATCAAGCCCTATGTGGCTTATTAATAATTTGATGTATGCTAGCAACGCTAGTATAAGAATATGAAATCGTTGAATTTAAATACTAAAATAAAGCCTTAAGTGGTTTAACAAATATGTAATGATATGTTAAAATAATGACCCGTGTAAGACAATGTCATTTATCAGAAGTTAAAACTATAATTATTGAAGTGTGCATTGCCCCCCCTTCTTGACTCAATACTATTTTATTTCACATATAAAAAGAACTAAAATTCACACACTTAAAAGTGCAAATAACAAAATAGAATAAGGTCACCAGCCTTTTTGGTGATGATGATCAATAAAGAAATTAATATAATTAACGAACACCAATATCCACCCCAGATTGCAAAGTATTTTTACATTTTGTATAAATTTATGATCAAACATTTTTAAAAAGCATATATTTATTTAAAAGACAAAGTCAATCTTATGAGCTATTTAGAAATAAATAACAAGAACTCATTAATTCCCCCCTTTCTATTCCACAGCGGGATATAGAAGAAGTTTGTAAGACTGGGTTTGATTGGCATTTACAAATAAAATTTAGTGAAAAATATGAAAATATCATTAAAAATAAATTATAACTGCACTAAATTATTAAACTAATAAGCATGAGTTGGATGAAAAATTTTATAGTAACATTAATTTGGATTGCAGAGAATCGACACAAAGAAAATTATTATTAACTTAACTTACTCGCCGATTGGCAAGTTAAAAGAGATTCAAAATAAAGAGAACATTAATTTTAAAGAATTAGAAGTTAGAATTTAGATAATACGATTATAATGACTTTGGGCTGTTACCTCAGGATTCTATGGAATAATGCACTGATGAATCTTCTGTGGCAGGTGGCATTCTTTGAGTTAAAACATGTTTCTTGACCTTGGCGGTTTTTTGATGGCATGGGCACCCTTGAGCGGTAGGAGCTACATCTCTGCACGGTGAAGAGTTGAGCTGAAGATGGAGGGGAAGGCTGCTTAGGCTTCTCTACTTAAAACTATTTCAAGAATCAAGCCGATGTGGAGTCAGCAACTATTGACCAAACTCTCACACAATAGATTTTTGGCCCTATTTATACCAGTTTTGAGTTATTCAAAGAATGTTTTTAATTAAACTTCTTAACTGTAAATGAATCTTTAATTTACAAAAATATTTTCTTTATGTTATGGAGATGCAATCATTAGATAACTGTCCAAAAATAAATTCAAATCAATCAATTTCCAGATGGGAAATAGATTTGATAAAAATATTAACAGCTAACTAAAATCAATTAGCTTTGTTTTAAATTTTACTTTCATTAACTTTAATTTAAAAATTTTTTTTAAAATCATGAAATAAACTTACATTCACACCCCTTTAATTACTCTTGGACAGTCAACGATTGCATCTTCCATCTTGAATTTTTGTGTACTTATATGAAGAAAAATAATTACAAAGTATTAAAAATATAATTAAGAAAAAAAATACAAAATTATTTACCATATTTGTTTGTGCTTTTATATATATAAAAGCTCCGTTAATATATGTATATATCTGATCACATCTAGAGACATTAATATCAAAATAATTAAAGATTTTTTACTTAAAATTTATATCTATAACTTTTATAGACACTTCTCAGAAATATACATACAGTTTATATACATGTGACAAAAAAAAAGCAGGATGAAACATGGGATGTGGTAGAACAGTGAAACTCGATCTTGAACTAAGGTCGACTGTTTCAGTATATAATTAAAGTGAAAGGCTGAAACCTTCTTGCATGCGCATTTTAGAATGCTTATATGACAGCCAAGATGTAATGATGACTGTATAGGGAGCTTTCAAGTTGCAAGACAGATTTTATAAGAAAAAGATGGTTCCACCTTCTTCTTTACTTCAATTTCTAAATATATATATATAAGCCAGTCTGAAGCATTTTGACATAAGAGCATGAAGCTTTTAAATATCTTCACATTTAACTCACTGCATATTATTTCTAAATCAACAATGCTAAATCTTTCAATTTACAATGAAGTAATTTTTTCAGAACTTATGAAATTGACAGTAATGTATGTAAATATTATTTATTAAAGCGCAAGCAGTTCATAATTAAAGTGAAAGGCTGAAACCTTGCATGTGCATTTTAGAATGCTTATATGACAGCCAATCAGATATAATGATGATTGTATTGGGATCTCTCAAGTTGCAACACAAGGCAGAGATTTTATAAGAAAAAGGTGGTTCCACCTTCTCTACTTAAATTTCTATATATATATATAAAACCAGTTTGAAGATGTACATTTTTATTTACATACAAAACTGTTTACAATTTTTATTATATATTTAATTGAAGATAACTTTAAAAGCAGTTGAAACATTTTAAAATAGTATTAATAAAATAATAAATTAAAATATTCCTTTGATGATTATATTTTAAATAAAAAATTTCTATTATTATAAATAAATAATTAAAAAAAGTCCGATACAGTAATTCTAATAAACAATTTAGACTGAAATTAATAACTTCTATATTTTCGTTATGCAGGCTTTGAGATCAAAATGTCTAAAGTAGGTTAATCATCAAATCACAGTGTGAACTAGAGAACTCATGTAATTCATTATTTTGATATTAAACAATATTTTTAATAAATAAGTGCGTAATTCTACATTATTGACTGTATTTTAAACACTTTTTAGCAAAAACCTTTTATTGTACATATGTGCATACTCAATCTTACATTTCAACTGTCCTGCAGTCTTCTTCAGAGCTATAATAAAGTGAACAAAATAAAGTTTATAACTATATAAATAATACCATAAAAAATGTAACCAAAAAAAACCCCATAAAATATAACAGAACATAATAAAACTGAAATAAATATAATCAAATCCAAATAAAATAAACCAGTTAATATAAAATAAAATATACATTATAAATATAAATTATACATGTGTATTACTGTCTGTATTTATACATACTCATGAACAACTATTAATTAAAATTATTATTCATTTTTATTATTTTTAATCTAATTACTTCTATTCCTTATAAACTTAAATTTTAGTTTTATTAGCTCAACCTTAATAAAATGCTTAATAATTTTATTTTCATATAATTTTCAGTTCAGTCTTTATTTATTAATATTCTTTTTAATTTTTAAATCAAATATCTATTATTTTCTGACTCATTTTTCTGTTATTAATAATATTTTATATATATATATTTTAATATCTAAAAACTATAAATATTGTAATCTTTTAACTTACCCACTTTTACTTGTTCCCTATATTACATATTCAAACTAACTAATCTATAATCACTACAGTTTTTTATTTATATATACCCTTTAACTTTTATTACTACTATTATTAACTCTCTTATAAATTTATGTTATACTGTTTTATATGTAAATATTATACTAAGTTCTTTTCCTCCATTAATATGTAATATCTATGAATATATTCATGTTTATACTCGTATATGACCATTTTTTTACAATCTATAATTCATTTATAAGTAATTTTTTATTTATATATTTTCCTCTATATATCTTTTTTAAGAACTACAATTATAACAATGTCATCCTAATCCCAAAATCCCTATTAAATTTTGGTTTTTATCTTTCTTATTAGCATTGCTTTTATTTTCCTTTCTTTAATATTGTCTATATGTAACATCATTTTTATTGAACTTTGTGTAAATTCGTATCCTGTTTCCTCATATATATATATATATTGGTGATTTATTATCTGACATGTTGTTTTAATCTTGTTTTTATAGAATTTTTAATTTCTCCCACATATTTGTTATCAATCCCACCGTCTAAACATTATTTGCATTTCATCATATATACTCCATTAATTGCTTCTTTATTATCTTTATTATATCCTAGTTTGCTTATTGGGATTGATATCAACTATGTGGAAGAAACTAAAAATTCTATAAGAACAAGAATAAAACATGTCAGATAATAAATCACTGATATATACATATGAAGGAAACAGGACACAAATTTACATAAAGTTCAATAAAAATGTGTTTTAATCTTGTTTTTATAGAATTTTTAATTTCTCCCACATATTTGTTATCAATCCCACCGTCTAAACATTATTTGCATTTCATCATATATACTCCATTAATTGCTTCTTTATTATCTTTATTATATCCTAGTTTGCTTATTGGGATTGATATCAACTATGTGGAAGAATCTAAAAATTCTATAAGAACAAGAATAAAACATGTCAGATAATAAATCACTGATATATACATATGAAGGAAACAGGACACAAATTTACATAAAGTTCAATAAAAATGAAGAAAGGAAAATTAAAGAAGCAATACTAATAAAAATGATAAAACAAAAATTTAATAAGGATTCTGGGATTAGGATGACATTGGTATAAAAATAGTTATTAAAAAAGAGAAAGTATATAAAGAGAACATTGCTTATAAATAAAATTATGGATTGTAAAAAATGATTATATAGGAGTATAAACATGAATATATTTATAGATATTACATATTAATGGGGGGAAAAACTAAGCATATATTTATATATAAAACAGTATAGCATAAATTTATAAGTAAGAGTTATTAATTAATAAAAGTTAAAGGGTATTATATATATATTAGGCATGGCCAAACTTTTAGATATTGGTGAAAGTGTATCTGAGAGTGGCTACATTTTTTTTGGCTTCAAATCGGAAACCAGGAAAAAAATGTTATTTTTGCAGAACAAAAACTAGAATGGAAAAAAATAACTATTCAAAGTCCTAGTTTTTTAAGAATGTACTTAGTGTTTTTTATAAGGGCTTTTTAGGTATTCACAAATATTGATGGCATTTTTAGAAGATACTTATGAACAGGTGAATTTTTTTTCTATAAGATACAAACTGTCAAAGATATTTTACTATGACTACTATTAAATTACCTCACTCCCTCTAGTATTACAATTTGTCCATGTTGCTTTATAAAATAGTTTTTAATCCCAGTCGATGCTATGACATAGGAAAAAAATAATTATTATTAAGTTATAATTATTAAATTAGCTATAAATAATTATTTTCTAGAGCTGGTCCTGAATTTAAAAAAGAAATCAAGAAAATATAGAGAAAAATAAATAAATTATTGTTTTAGAATTGTATTTAATTCTTTTCATTTTTTTCCAACCTGCGTTTATTTTTTGAGATTGACAATAATAACAGGTACTATTTTAAGGGCTGCAGAAAGGAGTTTGCTATTAACTGAAAGGAGACCCTTTGATTCCTCTTGGAGGCCTTAAAGGAACCGAGCAGGGCAAATTCCTAATGTCCACTCCATACGTTCTTGTCGTTGCAGCTGTTATTACTATATGTTTATTCATATAGTATACGAACATGGATAGGCTGCTCACCAACACGCATTAGCCAGCATGGTGAGTTTATTGGCTTTTTACCTCTGAGTTTAAGATCAAGAAACACCATGGTCTTTCTTCTCAGTGCCTGATAAGGCAGAATGAATGTTTGTGTAAATGATAAAGATTTTCCCCAATTATACAATTATGACAGACAAAAATAAAGCATGGCCCTTAATCCCAGGAGGCTGTAAAGTCACCAACCAAGGCAGCGGTTGGTGGCCGAAGGCGGAGGGTGCTAAGAATATCCTGGAGGCGGACCCAGGCTGCCATTTGATGACGACTTTTTATTTAGGTACTTACAACTGCAGATCACTTTCAAGTGAAGGAAGATTGCAAGAATTAGAAGAAGAACTCTCTTATATTAAATGGGATATTATTGGACTTTGTGAAGTTAGAAGAAAAGGTGAAGAGACAATTGATTTAAAAAGTGGACATATGCTCTATTATAAAGGCACAAATATTGGAAATACAAGTGGAGTAGGATTCATTATAAATAAAAAGTGGAAGAACAATATTGTGGAGATTGATGGTGTATCAGACAGAGTGGCAAGATTAGTTATACAACTTAATAGCAGATATCAAATGCAGATAATTCAGGTTTATGCCCCAACAAGTTCTCACAGTGATGAAGTAGTAGAAGATTTTTATATGGATGTACAAAAGGCTTTTGATCAGAGTAAACAACATTTTAAAATTGTTATGGGAGATTTTAATGCTAGAATTGGTAAACAAATGAAAGATGAAAGTGTTGTAGGTAATTTTGGTTATGGTAATAGAAATGAGAGAGGACATAGACTTGTGGAGTTTGCAGAGAAGGAAAAACTTTATATTATGAATTCTTTTTTTGAGAAAAATGTTATAAGGAAATGGACATGGAAGCATCCAAATGAAGGTACAGCAGAATTGGATTATATTTTGACTAACAGGAAATACATATTTCAAGATTGTAATGTTCTTAATAAATTTAACACAGGAAGTGATCATCGATTAGTAAGGGGTAAGATACATGTTAATGTAAAACTAGAGAGACAAAAATTATTAAGAAAAACTATATTTACAGTTGATATTCCTAATCTTCAGAAACATTCTAATGAATTTAAATTAGAACTTACAAATCGGTTTCAAGTATTAGTAGATTTTGAACGTGATTCAGATTTGAATGAAATTAATATGAAAATAACTGATACACTTTTAAAAACTGCAACAAAGATAGCTGGTAGAAAAAAGCAGCAATTGACTAATAAAATTTCTACTGAGACTAGAGAACTTATGAAGAAAAGAAGGAATATGAAGATATGCAAGAATGATGCATTAAAAAGAATTGAATATCTCGAATTTTGTAAAATGGTGCGGAAAAGAGTTGAAAATGATATAAGAAAGTATAACTGTGAACTAGCAAGAAAAGCTGTAGAAGAAAATAAAAGTCTTAAGAATGTAAAACAACATTTTGGTATTGGTAGGAAATTTATATCTGCAATAAGGAAAAAAGATGGAATTATTACTAAAAAGAGGGATGACATTATGAAATTGGTAGAAGATTTTTATCAAGAATTATATAGTAATAAAGAATAAGTACCTCCTATATCTATTACATCTTCCGAATTGCCCAGAATTTTAAATGAAGAAGTGAGAAATGCAATTAAATGTATGAAAAAAAGGAAAGGCTCCAGGTAATGATGGAATTATAATTGATATATTAAAAGAAGCAGGTGAAGAAACAGAAAAAATATTAGCAAAGTTATATACCAAATGTCTAAATGATAAAGATGTACCGGATGATTGGAAGAATGCAAATTAGAAATTACAGACCTATCAGCCTTTTATCAGTTTTATATAAAATTTTTACCAAGATAATTACAACTCGTCTACAGAGAACCTTGGATTTTCACCAACCAAGAGAACAAGCTGGATTTAAAAGTGGTTTTAGTACAGTAGATCATATTCAAGTATTGAGAGAAGTTATAGAAAGGACAAATGAATATGAGTTGTCATTATGTTTTGGATTTGTAGATTATGAAAAGGCATTTGATTCTATAAACATTTCTTCAGTGATTAAAGCATTGGATCATCAAGGTATAGATCCAGGATATTGTCATATTTTAAAGAATATTTATAAAAATACAACAGCAACAATTAGATTACATAATGATACTGGGAAAGTCAACATTGAGAAAGGTGTAAGACAAGGTGACTCCATATCTCCAAAACTTTTTACATCAGTGCTGCAAGAAGTATTTTGTGGATTAAAATGGGAAACTAAAGGAGTGAAAGTAAATGGAGATTATTTAAGTCATTTAGATTTCGCAGATGATGTAGTTGTTTTTGCAAATAATGCTTCCGAGCTGCAGGAAATGTTGCAGGAGTTATCAGATGAAAGTAGGAAAGTAGGACTAAAGATAAATGTTAAAAAGACTAAAGTAATGTTTAATCGATTTGCTCAAAATATGAAAATAAAGATTGATTATGATGAATTAGAAGAAGTTAAGAGTTATAAATACCTTGGTCAGATTATTAATACAGATGGAAACATAATAGAGGAAATTAATCATAGAATTAAACTTGGTTGGAGTGCTTTTGGTAGAAATAACTTGATATTAAAAGGAAATATGCCTATGTGTTTAAAAAGAAAGGTTTTTAACAAATGTGTTTTACCAGTTCTTACTTATGGATCTGAGACTTGGACACTTAATAGAAGATCAATACAGAGACTTCAGACCACTCAAAGAAGTATGGAGAGATGTATGTTGGGAGTAACAAGAAGAGATCGAAAACGCAATGTATGGATAAGAGAACAAACAGGTGTTACTGACCTCATTGAAAAAATTAAAAGATTGAAGTGGAGTTGGGCTGGACATATTGCTAGAAGAGATGATAATAGATGGACAATTGAAATTTTAAACTGGATTCCAAGAGATTGTAAAAGACCCAGAAGGAGACCACATGTAAGATGGATGGATGAAATAAGAAAATGTGTAGGGGTGATGTGGAGAAGAGAAGCTAATGATCGGAGAAGATGGATTAAACTTGGAGAGACCTTCATCCTGCAGTGGATTGATAATGTTTGATAATGATGATGATGATGACTATTTTAAATTTAACTATTTTTAAACGAGAATCATTTTGAATTTTTCATTTTTTTATTTTTTTATATATTCAAATAAGCTCTGAATTTATCACTATAATTGTCAAATGTTCACATCAGCTTCACGATCAACTTCCAGAGACTTTGCAGTTGACTGGTCGACCACGGTCAACATCTTGGCCACCTCTGATATGTATAAATAAGGAATTGTAGTGATTATAGATATAGTTAGTTGAATAATATATAATAGTCTGAGCTAGGGTATAAAATAATTTTTTAAAAAACATTTTTTTTATTTTTAAAAAATTAAAATGAAAGTGGGTAAAAGATTACAATATTTATAGTTTTTAGATATTGCTAAATATATATATATAAAATATTATTAATAACAGAAGAATGAATAAGAAAATAATAGATATTATTTGTTTTAAAAATTAAAAAGAATATTAATAAATGAATTGAAGTTAAACTGAGAATTATCTGAAAATAAAATTAAGTATTTTATTAAGGTGGAGCTAATAAAATTAAAGTTTAAGTTTATAAGAAATAGGAGTAATTACGAGATTATTGAAAATAATAAAAGTGAATAATATATTTAAATTAATAGTTGTTCATGAGTATGTATGTGTAATTTATATTTAATACTTCTATTGTATAATTTATTTTATATCCCCTCTTTTCTTCCAAAGCATAAGCTTGTGGTTAAGACCTGTAGAGGTCCCTACCTTCGCATTTTTCAGATGCATATTCCTGGGGTTACAGCCTTAGTAAATATTACTTAATATAATAATGTGCGTTTAAAATGAATTTATAATTAACTGGTTTATTTTATTTGGGTTTGATTATATTTATTTCAGTTTTATTATGTTTTGTTTTATTTTATGGGTTTTTTGTTTACATTTTTATGGTCTTATTTATATACTTATGTATTTTATTTTGTTTACTATATCAATAGCTCTGAAGAAGACTGCAGGACAGTCAAAATGTAAGATTGTGTATACATATATGTACAATAAAAGGTTTGGGCTAAAAGGTTTTTTAAGTACAGTCAATAATTTGCATTTATATAATATATTACAGCAAAATAGAGGAAGTGATGAATTTGGTAATAATTGCATAATTACTAAGATTCATAAATGACTGAAATGTAAAGATTCTAATAAGTTTCTATACTCTTTCACTTTATTATATACTTGGGTTTTTTTTTCCTCTTCCTTTTTTTTTCTTCAAATAATTATTGTGGATTCAGTCTATTAATTCTATCCACAGCCATTTTCTGTAAGCTTGAATAAACTGTTGCCACTAGTTGTATAATCAATATATAATTATTATGTAAGATTTAGAAAATAACAATATAAATTTTTCCATCATCTTGTGCAAGCCTAAGTAGTCAAGCTGCCAGATGGGAGATATGGATAGGTTAGCATCGAATAGGGATTTATTAAGCTTTACCGTCTAGCATTTATTGATTATTCAAGATTACACAAAGTTGCAGAGCTGAAGGGAGAGGAAAAAAATTTGCTACTTAAAAGTAAAATGTAGACAGCAGACGTGTTACGTTTCGTTGCTGCCATTAATGTAATTTTTTTTTGTTTCTGTTATTCTTTCACATTTGTTTAGCTCCAAATGCATACAATATTCCTTCCATCTTAACAAAAACTGTTACCAGTGGTAAAAACCAGAATCCTTCTTACTCATTTGCTGGCAAAGCTAAAGAAATCGCAGCACTTGCATGGGTGAGTTAATTGTTGTACATCTATGATTACATTAGATTAGATTTTTTTTATGCGTCAAAGTGTCGGCCGGGAAGCAAACCCCGGGACAACTGCTTGCAAGGCAGCTGTGTGTGGCCACCAACACTTGACATATAAGTTATCAAGCATTAGCACATTCAATATTTATTATCAATTACAATAATTACATAAAAAAAAGTTTTCATAAGACCTTATGACTTAGGTCTATATATCATCCATAATTCAGCCTAGAATGTTTATGTGTGCATCTGCTACATCACTTGCAACCTTGTTAGCAGCATGAATTTGATAATAATATATAATAAAGAAATTGAACACAATATTAATGTAACTTTTTTTTTCTTTTACAAATAGTATAGTGTACTGGTTTAAACTCCATTTAGAAATAAATAATTTCGTTTCTACAACTTCGAATGATCCACACCGCTGGATGGCGCTGTTTCTATGCAAAAGCACAGAAATATGCTGTTTACAAGGCCGATCATAGTACAGCCTGTAAACTGTTCAAACACTTATATGTTGAGGAAGTCGAGACTTCCCCAACATCGCTAGCAAGTGAACATTATCAGCGATGTTTTGTGACAATATATATAGACGTTAGTATTGAATATCCAATAGCATATCGAATGAGAGTGTCTGTAGTTGTAATCATGAAAAGTGTAACAGTACGCAGTTAAAAATTTTTAGTTTTATATTTATTGTAATTTGTATGAATAATTACGGTTGTTTACAATAGCGTGTTGAAACCGTCGGAGGGCGGGCTCAGTTTGGAAACAAAGATAAATATAATGTTGCCGGGGCCGGGTTTCTTTTCTTTTTTTTTTGTTGGCTTTGGTTTTTTTTATTTTTTTTTGTTTATCACATTTATAAAAGTAATATCAAATTTTTTGTTTAAACACGACCAAAACAAAAAAAAAAAATAAACAAATGCGTAAACAAAAAAATTACAAATAAATGAATTTACAAAAAAAAAGTACTTCATTTTTTTTGGCTTTTGATTCTTTTTTTCATTATTTATATTTTCAAAGGGGACGGTTTTTTTTTTTTTTTTTACCAACTACGTATTTTTTGGTTGTTGTTGTTGTTGTTTATCACATTTAAAATAAAACTACGGTGGCTATCAAATCTATTTTGGCTACCCCAAACAACAAAAAACAAAAAAGAAAAATGGATCGATTAAAACCAATGATTTTTAAAAAGTAGTTAACCGATTTTTTGTTTGTTTTGATTTAATTCTCATTAAACCCTTTTCTATTTTCGGTTCGGTATTGTACGACAAACAAAAAATCAGCCGATTCAACTACTTCTTCTTCTTTTTTTTTTTTCCAGTTTGTTTTGTTTTTATTTTGATAAATAAATCTATTGTCCGTTTAACGGTAACATTTACAAGCCAAAGTCCAACTTTGGGAGAGGGGGGGAGGGTGTTTGCAATTGCTAACAGAACGGAACGCCAACAACTCGAAGATTGACCAAGTTTTGACGGTAATTTCCTCTCAAAAAACATCAATCTATACGGCAATTAAAAGCAACTTTTTGGGCTCTTCAGGCAAATAAAAAAAAAAACACAGCAGGAATGCAGCTTCAAGGTGTTTTGTTTGATAAACCACCGCCGGTTCCAGCAGTCAGAGAAGAATCCTTGTTCTTTCTTTGACATTCGGCAAAACAAGTTGTCCTATTTTTTCAGCTATTCAATTAATCAGCTCGCAGTTGTTGTCGCACAAAATGTGACTTAAAGCGTGATTTGATGGGAAGCACGCTTTGAACTACACTTGGCCCATTTTTTCAGCAGGAAATGGGGGCTAGGGAAGCATGAGACTGCTGATAATTGTTAGTAGACCTTCCTAAAAGATGCAAGATAGAGGGGGAGGTGGTCTTAATGAATATTAAAATAGTTTCGACAATTGTAATTCCAGCCACCCTTAGACAATACTGTAAACAAAAGTGAAATATGATCGCTAGTCCGAAATGCTTAGCCCGAATCTGAGCTGTAAGCTGACACGATAGCTTCTGCGGCAAGATTGGCTAAATGTTCACGTTTCCGTGCATTAGCCTAGAAATAAACACAGTCAGCTGGTACCCTCCCCTGTATCTAACGGATTATTTCTAGGCTTACGCCTTAGAAATAGAACGTTCGATAGCGGCGGAGGCGGCCACCTAAACGGCATATTTCTGTGTGCTAGCATAGAAATAATGCCTTCCGGTGGTTTCAACACGCTATTGTAAAACAACCATAATTACAAATTATAACTATTTCAAAAACGTCCCTAATTTCCTTGTTAAGGGACAATTTAATAAATGAGTAGTGTAAATCGCGATTTGGCAAAGTTCACGCGAAAGTTGCGCAATTTGCGATAAGTTTTCAGTGAACTGTTATTGTTTGTATATACATGAAATCAAAGTTAATTTTTTTTTGTTTTGCAAGCGTTATTTTAAAAATAACGAAATATTTTTTTTTTTAAAAAAAAATCAAAAAATGTAAATCAAAATTTAAAAATATTTTCCAAAAAAAAAGGCATATTATATGTCTTTGTTTATGAATAAAAATAAATGTTTTTGAACCCCTGTAAATTCCAAAAAAATAAAGATGAATGTTTTAATATATATAAAAAAGACTGAATGTTTTAAAAAGAAAAGAAGTTTTTTAAAAAAGAAAAGACCAAAGGTTTTAAAAACAAACAAAAAAAAAGATCGAAGGTTTTAAAAACCAAAAATAAAGTTATATTTGTTTTTAAAAAATTATAATAAACCCAGTAAAAAAAAAATATTTATAGATTTATTTTGGAGGGAAAAAACCCGTTAAAAAATGTTTAAAAACACGGTAAAAAATTATTTTTTAAAAAAATTCTATCTTTTTCTTTTAAAAAGCCCAGTAACGTTATATCTATTTGTTTTGCAATAGCAACAGCACCATCATGCTATGGGGATTGTCCGAAGTTATAGTACCATACAAGATTTCTGGTCATACATTAAAATAGGTAGATAAAGAGAAATAAATGAATAAATAATATAAACGAAAGTACCCAAGTTGGAAATATATACCTGCAACCAAAAAAACGAAATAATGAAATTGTGTGTACACATTGCTATTTCTCATTGCCACATTTACCCCTTGTTCTGGGTGTATATTCATTAATCAATGATGTTTCATTATTTTTTTTTATACATCACATAAAATTACTTTTTTTTTTTTTTTTAGAAAATCAGGCCAGCATTTGTCCATCAAGAAAATGAATCTTGACCTCCAATTTTATGATGGATAAGAACCCACAAATGCAGGCATAGACACTACTAGAATTACCTCAGTTTTAATACAAAATAACTCAAATAATAAAGAAAATACATGTTAATATAATGTCCTTGTTCAATGATCAATCAGAGATTTAGAGGATGATTTAAATAGACAATTGAAATTATTAGTCTACAACTGTGATTTATTTGGATCTATGAAATGTTTTGCTCTTATGACTAGAGACTTAGAGGTAAATAAGTAATAATACTTAAAAAAAGTGTAAGGTTATATAAAGGATCGGTGTAGTATCAAAGATGGAACTTAACATGGAGTACCATGACAACATCAAGCTCTCAAGTCAATGCTAGACTCCTCATCCCATCACTAGCAAAAAAAAGCACAATTAAGCGAACTCTCGTAATGCAAAGTTGCCTTCTCTCCTCAAAAAGAAACAATATTATATACTAATAACAATTAAAATTTTAGTCACTTAAGAGTTGTTATCATCTACACAAGGTATCAAGCCTTCCCTCTTTCAAGGTATTTCTTTACTGGTCTGTGTCCTCATTTGGAATGACCAAAAAAATTTTCTACTGGTCTTTTGGTATTCTGCAAGGAAGCTGATTATTGAAGCTTCTTTATGACTAGAAAATATTAGGTTGATTAAATAGTAAATACTGCTAAACAAGCATCATTTTGTAATTGGCTGCAAATTATCCCTTTCTTCCATTAGGTCAACATTTTAGTATCATCTTAGAGTGTTAATTGCTCTACAGGTCGTTCACCAGGCAGGTGTTTAAATATTTTTAAGAATTGATTCACAGTCTGATGAACTTCATTGCACTATGTATTTTATTACTTCTAGCCTTACGGCTTTTCTTTCTGTATAAACCACCCAGCTGGCATTTTCATATAAGCCTTTCTGTATTGCTTTTAATTTTTATAGTTAATGGGTTATAGCTGCCTTCTGTACAATAATCTTTTACTGTGTTCTTATTACTATATTCTTTATCTTCTACATCAATTTTTAAATCATTCATTATTATTGCTAATTCATCTATACTTTCTCTGATGTCTGCTATATTTTTGTTATTTTCCTTATTACTCTCTCAAAGTTCTATCTTTCTCATTCTTCTTGTTCATTTTGTTTCTCTTTCAGCCCATTCAAGTCCTATTTTCAATCTTTCCATACAGATTCTGTCATATTTTGATTCTCTACTTTTATCTTCGTTCTCCGTTCAACCTCATTATCATCATCTGTTGGTTTTCTTCAATTCATTGCATTTATCATTTCTTTTTATTCTACCACATATTGGTGCTGGCTTTCCTGCATATCTTGTCTTATTTTCTATTGACTTTCCTGCATATCCTGCAATTATTCTGTTGGCTTTTCTGCATATTTTGTAATTTTAAATCCAGTTTTTGTTGGCTTCCCTACATATTTTGTAAGCCACTCAAGATCAAATTATACAGCCTTTGTAAATCTAATGCTGGTGATGTGGTTGTCCTCTTCTGTTTTCAGGCTCTAATTTTCTGTCGGTTTTTCCACCTTACATGGCAGTTTTTCAATATTTAAAGTTGTTTCCATTTTCTTCATTTTCAATCTCACAATCATTAAATTATAGAGAACTATATATATCCTTTATTATTATTTAAAAACTTCTATTGGTCACAGAAAAATAGTACAGAATTATTCATTTATTTAATTTTTATTTACTTCTATTACTCGCATAATGATATGAAACTGATTTATTTACCCTTATCACATTAAATTAATACACTAGTCTCTATCCTTACTATATAGCATTCATTACCTCCAACTTAGTGTCTCTGCTGTCACCACTACCTTACTTAATTAATCTGTTTATTATCTTCCCTTTTACTTATCTATCCTATCTCCTGCTCTCTTAATATCTAATAATATGTTTTTCTATTTCATTTGCTAGTGCTGAACTTGTCATTTTATTAACTAAACCCTAATTACTATTTCTCTATTATATTGGGCACACACATTTCGGTAACAAATGAAACATTTAACGAATTCCTCAAACCTTTATTGAGGTGAATTTAGCAAAGCCTCATATTTAAGGGTGACAAATGAAACAGGTCTAAGTTTTTATTCCCCCCTTTTTTTCAGATTTATATACTTCTATATTAGAATGCATGAATACTTAAACCCTGGGGTTAATGGGTGTTAAGAATAACCACATTGACTATCTTTGAACTGAATATCATAACTAATGATGGTCAGACTGAGTATCCAGCTTATTCCTGATCATCATTTCCTTCAAACATATCTGAGCATAGAGAGAGTCTAACCCTTGCTGCTATATATATTATTTATATATTTATAACATATTTGCTATACTGCAGTTTAGGGTGCCATTTCTAAAATGAGAAACATTTATAGATTTGATTCAAATCCATTCCCAACTTTTTAGATGTTAACCCCTCCATGCATCCACCATTAACTCAGAAAAAAAAACATGCTAATGCATCACATGATGGGTGTAGTGGCGGTTTTAGATTTGGAATGAGAGGAAAAAATGAATAACTAGACCTAAAATAATATGAATCTAGTAAAAAAAAAAAAAGATTTACAATATTTACACTCCTTATATGATACTTAGGGTGAATCCAAGGCATAACAATATATATATTTAGATGGATATATATTCATATCGGAGAAAATTCATTTAATTAGATTGAATTCAACTTATGATCTAGTATAAAACAATTGTATAATTATTATTATTCAATTATAACTTTAATAATTACAAATAAAGATTGGCAAAAAATATAAATCAATTAATAAATTAACACATACACGTTGTAATACATTTTAATGATTAATCATTGAATAAGAAATTAATTATAAATTCTATTGGCTCCATCATTCAAAAAAATTATATTAAGAAAAAATAAATAAATTTAAAGGGAGGGGGGAATGTTAAAATTATTCAGAGAAAATTAATATTAATTTTAATTTTCAAAACATGATGAGTGTTGTATTGGATCCTAAGATCTAGGTGCAATGCTCTCAAATTCAAGGCTCCTCACTGTTGAAAGCCACAAGCTAGAAACTAGACTGGGGATGTTGAATGAGTAGACACTAGATGGAGATTTAATGCACAAACCTTCCTGCTTTCATTGATTTATGAGGCTTGCACTTGGTGGCACTACTGTATGGAGAGTTTGGTACTCTTATTAATTTTAATTGTTATAAATTTTTTTTTGTAAATGCCTTTTATTCTAAATAAAAATTGATCTTACTACATCATCAGAATTCTGATTTTACTCTGTAAGTGATTTGATCTATAAGACAGTTTTTAATGGGAAGGTTTAAGGCTTTATTAGATATACTTTTCTTTAGTTCTTCTTTAGATAGAATGATTGGATTATGCATTTATCATAGATAGGCTAACAAAATTTATGTGAAAGATGGTAGGTACTTTTTGTTTTAGTTCATTAATGATTGGTACATGCAAGAACAACACTCCTTTACAATTGGCATCTGCAGAAGAAAGTTCCAGGTGTAGTCAACAAGTTTCCTAATAAAATTTTTCAACCAGAATAGTGAGATTTTCAGCCATTGCACAGTTTTCCATATTAATTGTGATTAGCTGCTTCTTAGAATGCTGTTCTAATTAGTTTAACTTTCTGGAATGCTATTAAACAGAGTTTTTTGTTGGTTGAGGTAATCTAATTGACTACAATGATGTTACATTTTTCTTTTTCTTTTTTCATATGTCATAGCATCAGTCGGGATGCAACCCCACAACTGTCTGCAACCAATTACTTGCTTGCAAGGCGGCTGTGATGACCTCTTGGCTAACAACGCTTGACTGTTACATCTTTCTTAAAACAAGAAAAGTCTCTAAAAGCAAAAACAAAACTAGTGTCTATTATCATTTTTTTTATCAGTACTATTCAAGATTACGTGTCTCAATTCCAGGAATCACTAAAATTACAAATTAGTTTTAACTAAGCTTGTAACTTTTATTTTAAAAAAATGTATTTTGACTTTCTCTTTAATATACTTACTTTAATGTGTGGCCAAAATGCTTTTATGGTCAAAATTTATTTATTTTTAAATGGAGTCTGAACCGGCACAATAGTAAGGAATATCGGAAGAAGAAATCAATATTAATCTATAAACGGTGAAAAGAAATATTAGATGCATATGAATTAAAAAAGAAAGATCAAATTGTTAGTCCCTCAGTTAACTGAAACAGTGGTGTTTATGTTAACTGCATTCATTATGGAAGAGAGGACTGATAAAGTGTAGTTAAAGGGGCATAAAATCCCAATGGAACAAATCATTATAGCTGCTAATACTATTTACCATGAGTTGTATAAGCAGAATGTTTATGAACAAGTTGCCAATGTTATGTTATAAAAAAGAGGTGTCACTAGCATATAAGACTGAACAGTGGGTGATAGCATCGAATGAATCTTTATTTTTTGCCCAACCACCGAAGAATTTGTGTTTGTCTATAACCAAAAGAAGCTCTACCAACATGGTGATGAAATTGTTATATTTTTGATAACTACGTCATAGTATTGATTTATTACATGATATAACCAAGTTTGAAAATGTTATTGTACTAATTCCCATGCTAAATCCCCAGAGAATCATTTAAATGAACTTGCAAATAACATCTATTTTTTCTTATGGCAATGGTAATCTATTGTCGGACATAACAAACGGGACGTCAGATAAAGATGGTCATTGATGTCATTTTTTATCTGACAAATAGATTGGCATTGGTCTAACAAAAAGTGGGCATTATTTCAAGTTTATTTAATTCATTCTTTAGGAATCTAATTGAGAATTCATTCATGAATACATTTATATTATCAGCATCACATATTTGAAAATCACAAATTATTTACTGACCTGTTGTAATCGTTAGAAATACAATCATATTGCTGCAGATTATTCGAGCATTTTGGGAAACAGGATTAGCTATTGTTACAAATCTTGTTTACAAACCATGCTATTACCTTTAAAGATAATGAAGTCTCAATTCAGTCTGTAAAATCAATTATTGATTGAAAAGCATTCCTGCATAAATATTATATCTTGGATTGAAGAGGAAAATATTCATTTATTTAACACTCTCAAAAGGCGCGTGCTCAATTAGCTTGAAAGGCTGATATTTGAATGTAATCTAATCACTTTATGTAAAGATAGTATTATTTCAACATTAAATAATATTTACTAAGGCTATAAACCTCAAGAATGTGCGCGTGAAAATGTGAAGGTAGGGACCTCTAGAGGTCTTAACCATAAGCTGAAAAGTCAATATCATTTTTTAATATCTTTCAGAAAATATGAGTTTTTCTATGAGAAATGGCTTTATAACCTTCTAGATATAGTTCAAATGTTATGTAAATCTGACCTACATTTGACGTTAATGATGTCTCCACATATATTTACTAAAGATATATTAAATGTTCCTAGGAATAAGGTAAAGGGGAGAAGTTATGAATCTGCTCTTCATTATGTAATAAATTGATAACAGTTAATAAAAATAATGATTATAATGATGTATACATATGTGATTTAAATGAAAATTTTTAAAAATAAATTTGCATTTATTTTTTGCTTGGGAACTGTGCAAATAGTTTTAAATTATTCTTTTGAGCTGTGTTGTTTGCACTCATTAAAAAATTTGTCCACCATTTGTATGTACATCCCATATATTTTGAACAAAGCTGTGATGGTTTTATAAGGCTGATAGAAGTAGGATCATTTTAATTTGGAAATACAATGATGCATGTGATTTTTTTTTTAACCTTTAACAATTATTGATTTTAAACTTTGAAAAGGTTCTTTGCCCTCCAACAATTTTCCCCTAAACTATAATCAAATTGTTTGATTCAGATTTTGATCAAATCTCTTGGCTTCATATAACAAATTTTGATCACAGTTGTTAATTTTAATTAAATTTAATACAAATTTCATTGCAGTTTACATAGTATTTGATTGATTTTATCTGTAATGAAATTTGTGGTGTGCATTCTCCTCTTCTAGCATTAATTACATGCGTGCTATGACCCATGTAGGTTATATTTCAAATGCATGGGGTTCTCCTCTTCTAACATTAATTACATGCATGCTATGACCCATGTAGGTTATATTTCAAATGCATGGGATTCTCCTCTTCTAACATTAATTACATGCGTGCTATGACCCATGTAGGTTATATTTCAAATGCATGGATTCTCCTCTTCTAACATTAATTACATACGTGCTATGACCCATGTAGGTTATATTTCAAATGCATGGGATTCTCCTCTTCTAACATTAATTACATGCGTGCTATGACCCATGTAGGTTATATTTCAAATGCATGGGATTCTCCTCTTCTAACATTAATTACATGCGTGCTATGACCCATGTAGGTTATATTTCAAATGCATGGGATTCTCCTCTTCTAACATTAATTACATGCGTTCTATGACCCATGTAGGTTATATTTCAAATGCATGGGATTCTCTTCTAACATTAATGTGTGCTATGACCCATGTAGGTTATATTTCAAATGCATGGGATTCTCCTCTTCTAACATTAATTACATGCGTGCTATAACCCATGTAGGTTATATTTTAAATGCATGGGATTCTCCTCTTCTAACATTAATTACATGCATTCTATGACCCATGTAGGTTATATTTCAAATGCATGGGATTCTCCTCTTCTAACATTAATTACATGCATGCTATGACCCATATAGGTTATATTTCAAATGCATGGGATTCTCCTCTTTTAACATTAATTACATGTGTGCTATGACCCATGTAGGTTATATTTCAAATGCATGGGAATCTCCTCTTCTAACATTAATTACATGCGTGCTATGACCCATGTAGGTTATATTTCAAATGCTTGGGATTCTCCTCTTCTAACATTAATTACATGTGTGCTATGACTCATGTAGGTTATATTTCAAATGCATGGGATTCTCCTCTTCTAACATTAATTACATGCATGCTATGACCCATATAGGTTATATTTCAAATGCATGGGATTCTCTTCTAACATTAATTACATGTGTGCTATGACCCATGTAGGTTATATTTCAAATGCATGGGATTCTCTCTAACATTAATTACATGCATGCTATGACTCATGTAGGTTATATTTCAAATGCATGGGATTCTCTTCTAACATTAATTACATGCGTGCTATGATCCATGTAGGTTATATTTCAAATGCATGGGATTCTCCTCTTCTAACATTAATTACATGCGTGCTATGACTCATGTAGGTTATATTTCAAATGCATGGGATTCTCTTCTAACATTAATTACATGTGTGCTATGACCCATGTAAGTTATATTTCAAATGCATGGGATTCTTCTAACATTAATTACATGCATGCTATGATCCATGTAGGTTATATTTCAAATGCATGGGATTCTCCTCTTCTAACATTAATTACATGCGTGCTATGACTCATGTAGGTTATATTTCAAATGCATGGGATTCTTCTAACATTAATTACATGCGTGCTATGATCCATGTAGGTTATATTTCAAATGCATGGGATTCTCCTCTTCTAACATTAATTACATGCGTACTATGACTCATGTAGGTTATATTTCAAATGCATGGGATTCTCTTCTAACATTAGTTACATGCATGCTATGACCCATATAGGTTATATTTCAAATGCATAGGATTCTAATGGAATTTTATCTTTGAGAATTGAAAATATTTCATCAGTTTATTTATAAATAGGAAAAAATATGTGAAAATTGTTTTTATGAATGTTGACTGTAATATCTGTAACCCCTTTTATGTATGACAGGTCTATTATAATTTTTGAAATCTTACTGTTTGAGATAGCTTTGTTAATAATCTTATGATTTGACTGTAATCATTAAAATGAAATATGTCTTTAGATATATTAACCTCTCAGAGGAAGTGGTTTTCATGAGATAGCTTCTTAGTTTTACCATTAGCGACAGAAAAATGGAAATATCTGCCTATAAATATTTTTTAAAAACTGCATATGACAAAATATATTCAGAAAGTTCATGTTGCAGTGACAACTGTTTAAAGGGTTAAATTATTCTAGAGTGATTTACCAATGGAGCCAAACAACTAAAATACAATCAACATTTTTTGAACATTCTGAGAAATTATTTGCTTTTATGATGGAATTGAATACTATGGTTTCTAAATTTGCTAACACCACAGTACGAGAAACTGATAATAAATAGATTTGATGTTTGTAAATCTGTCTACAGAAATAAATTTAAAAAAGCATTAATGTTTAATACCATACAAAACTTATATATAAATAAATTTCATATGGCTAGTACTTAAGAGGTCATATGATAGTCTAGCAGAAAAATGATAGGCCAAGAACAACAGCTCCATTCATTTGACTAAACTGAATTTTTTTTTATTGTCAGTTGAGAACCAATTCTTTATCTTTAACTCTTGAGACCACGATGCTTTCTTTTTTTACATTGGAATAATAGTGGAAGGCTATCAATAAAATTGTGTATATGTGCAATTTTAAATGCATAAAACTAAATGGGAAATTATATTAACAGTGCCACATATTACCATATATTATACCTTTAATATATATGATTACCACATGATTCAAGAATTGATATAATGATTTGTAATGATTGATCCGTTTTATCTACACGTTTAGATTTGAACAAAAATATTTAGCTTAATGAAGTTAAAACAGCACTTTATAATCTTAAAACTGAAAAGAGTGCAAGTTCTGATGAAATAAAACAGGCAAAACTCACTATACGCATTGCCACACACAGCAAGCTAGAGTAATCAATGGATGCCAGAAGGCTTGTGCAAAAAATCCCCATCTAGTGCCTTACTCATCCAATATCCCCAGACTAGTTTCTGGCTTGTGGCCTTCGTCAGTGAGGAGCCTTGGATCTGAGAGCTCTGCACCTAGATCTGGTGTAGTGCTCTCAGATCCAAGGCCCCTCACTGATGAAGGCCACAAGCCAGATACTAGTCTGGGGATACTGGATGAGTAGGCATTAAATGGGGATTTTATGCACAAGCCTTTCTGGCATCCATTGTATAACAGTCACGGAGGATCTGAAGATTTCCAGTCTTACCTATCTGCCGCTACAGGGCACCACCAGGCCATTTGAACCTAGAAAATTATAGACTAGGCAGATATGTGCTGTTAAATCCCACTTTATTTTATATTTAGACCGTTAGCCCAAGTCACTAGCTCAGTGGAGACGCAAAGATAATATTATTCTTATTTAAAATATAACTTTGTTTAATTTATATCTTAAATATAAAAAAATAAAAGCCACGGCCAGTAATTAACACACAAACAATATTTATTTACGCACATATATAATCATTTTTAAATCTGAGGAATAACATTTATTATTTTAGATTTTAATATTCTTTTAATTTAAATTATTATTTAAAATTTTAAATCATCCACACAGATGCAATTTATATTTACTTTAAGATTGTCGAGTATGAATAAACTACATAGATTTGCATTTGAAAAGAAAATATTCTATCCTTTATTTAATCCTAGGCCAAAAGTTCACAGTCAAACCAGCGTCAATCCATCTGATACATTGATGTATTCAATGTAGTATGAAACTACGACAGCACAAAATACCATACAGTCAGGAATGTACATCTGAACAGTATGGTTAGAGAAGACATTGACTCTCAACCAAACAGGAATGCTACATCTGTCGGCAAGAAGAACAATAAAAAAAACTCCATAGGAAGGGACTGCATTTTCATCTTACTATCCCCTTCCATAGGCAAACAGGGGGTGTGCTGCGTATAATGGAGATCTTGCACATAGTGAACCTCATACTACATCTACTAATTACACTAATATATCCAATCCATTGACCTAATTTAACTACGAAACAAATAACCTAAGATTACCCTCCCCTAATTAATTAATATAACTTTACAAATCTATATAGCCATTCATGCCCGACTTAAATTTAACATTTATATAAGTTCACGCAGATGGATTTATAAAAGTTTGTTTTTTAAATAATAAATGTTATTCCTCAAATTTTAAAATGATTATATATATGTGCATAAATAAATGTTGTTTGTGTGTTAATTACTGGCAGTGGCTTTTATTTTTTTATATTTAAGATACAAATTAAACAAGTTATATATTATTATCTCTGCGTCTCCACTGAGCTAGTGACTTGGGCTAACAGTTTAAATATAAAATAAAGTGGGATCTTAACAGTGTGTATCTGCCTACTCTATAAATTTGTTAGGTTCAAATGGCCTATTGGTGCTCTGTAGCGGCAGATACGGTAAGACTGGAAATCTTCAGATCCATCAGACTGTTCTAATCGATTACTCTAGCTTGCTGTGTGTGGCAATACGTATAGTGAGTTTTGCCTGTTTTAACAACAGTTATACACCAGCATAAGAGGTGGTGGTCATGTGATGTTTCTTGGCTTCTGATGAAATACCTGGAGAAGTTATAAAATGTGTGGTGATATATTAGCTTCAAAAATATTGGAAATTTTATAGGAATATCTGGACCCATAAAGTGCTATTTGATATTAAAGATGCTTTAATTGTTCCAATTTTTAACAACAAAGAGAATAGACAACATTGTGGTAATTATAATGGAATATTATTATTCACTGCAGCAAAAGTGCAAATTAGTATTCACAACTCCTCCACCAGACCCAGACAGTCTATTCATTTCTCTTTTAAACAAAATCAAACATAAAGACATGACCCTTTCCTCCAAAGTTTTATTTGAAGAAACCTGGAATCTATTCCAAAGCCTAATACATTTCCAGATAGCTGATGACAACAATCTATAAACCACAGGATTTATTCCATACCCTGGATTAATATCTCAATAAATCATCCACTATCAACCCAGTAGTGACATTATAGACTCTTGTTTAGTCAATGTACTATAAAAAGTTAATGTATTAAAAAACCAATATTCTCCCTAAATAAAATTCTTTTAAAACTAAAAAAAAAAAGTACTTTCAAGAATTTTTGTTGAATAGATTACTTCCAGTCATAGATGAATGATTACCAAAGACTCAATACGGTTTTAGGGAATCAGGGAATCGAGAAGCACTATGGATATTTTTGTTGCCAGATAAATAAAAATGTCAGAAACAGAGGAGTAATTTATATATTGTTTTGGTGAAGGCATTTGATTCAATTAGTAGCATAAGTCCATGGCATTATTTGAAGGTTGTTGGTTTTCCACCAAGATTTATTCATATTATGCAGCTTCTACATATTAGAATGAGATGAAGTGGTATTACTACATTTGAAGACCTGAAGCATTTGAAATGAAAACCGGTGTTAAACAAAGATGTGTTCTTGTTCTAATTTTGTTTTTAATTTTCATGACAGTGGTCTTTGGAATTTGTTTATAAGCAACTTAATCAGATAGGGATCAAGGTACAATACTGGTTTGATGGTCAAATTTTTAATTTAATCAGTTAAAAGCTAAAACAACAACTTCACCATCTTGGTTTCTGGATTTACAGTATGTTAATGATTTTGCTATTTTTTCCAATTCAAAAGATAATTTACAGAATATTTTTAAATGCGATTTATAAAGATCTCCATTTATTAATATTCCCAGTACTAAATTTCTTTATCAGGCAGTGATGAAAGAAAAATCTTCAGCAACTTTCAGCTTAGATGGTTATCATCTTGAAATTGTAAACCAGTTTAAATACCTTAGTAGTTTTATAAGTAGACAGGTGGATTTAGATCTAATTACTGCAACTAAATTAGCTATATATAAAGTTGTTATTTAACTAATTTATTATAACATACATTCAAATAACTATAAAAAATTTAAAACAATTAAAATGCTAATTTATAACATGGAAATTAGACTAATATTTTAATAAGACTTACATATATGTAAAATCAATAAATTCTTACTGCAGATTGGCTCAAAATAATTTAGTAAGCTATTGGATAATTTTAGGGTGATTGTTCTAAGTTTCACCTTACTTGTTGCTTGAACTATATAGGCAAGATAAGAGCAGGTGATTGGAAAAACAGTTCACTAGGCAAAAGGCTACTTTTCACTAGGTCTTTTTCTGGCTGATATATTTCAGGTTCTCTTAGCAATTCAAGCTTGTTCTATTCTCTTCAACTAAATTGGATATTTTAGCTGACTGTTTACATGTCAGTACTGAGAAGTAATTTATACACTGCTGCCAATATGTATTCTATGCTTTCCACTAATATATTCCACTTTTTACTTTTTTTTTAATCTTTAGTTAAGCCAGGATGAACCTCGCCTGAAAGCCTACATATGTTTAATCTTAACTTTAAACCCTGATTTTACTCTTTTTTTAATCCTTTGAATTACATTTAATTACAATTCTGATTAAATTTAACCCTAATCAAACCTTATCAAAACAACTTATTTAATTTCTTTTTAAATAGTTTGTAACCTTGATTGATTAAGTCCATAAAGTGTATAATTTTTAATTTTTAACTCAGCATATTAGAAATATTTGATGTTTTACAAATTTGGCCAATCTCCAAAATAAAAATTATTATAAATTTAACTATACATAAATCTTATCTACACATATAGTTATATGAGATTAATTGAGAGAATCTTTATTATATTATTTTATTTTTTTCCATAATCAAATTTTATCTGGAAATGTTTAATAAATTATTTTGAGCTCATTTACAATTTTTAATCTAAACATGGCTAAAGTTAACCAGTGCCTATAAAATTACAGTACTCTGCCCTTAAAATGATGAGACAATGAAATGGAGATGGCATTTCATTTCTCAATATTTAAATCTTAACCAGACATAATATTGCATCTATAAGTCCAAATCAGACCACATATATTTGTTATTTTATTTTCTTGGCTATCTATGATTGCTTATATTTATTTTGATAAAAGATTTAGATTAAATTTAAAACAAGTTGCTAATGACTGATGGTCACATTATTGCTAGAACTGTACCACCAGATCACTTATCAATTACATGCACAATTTTGTAACCGTATATTCTCCAAACAATATGCCATGCATCAGTATGAAAATCCATGTTGCAGTACTCACATGTACATTCAATTCTATTATTTAAAAATACAACTATTGGATTGCTGCTACACACTGGGTCTTCTGCCACAGGTATAGCTCCAATTAACAAATAATACCAGAAATTCTTAATTGGTACAAAGATGGCCCCAGTAAATCTCAACTGAAATCCAGACTGGCCATTACTGTATACACAGGTACCCAAACAATGCATGAGTAAAATCACAAGACACATATTTGAGAAATGCATCCTAACATCATTTACAATCATCTCATATGATCACAAGGATTGACAATACCAACTATTTTGTTTCATTACATTATATGTCACTAAAGACTAGTATTTTACTTTTATTTCTAGACATTTGCTTTATTATTCACAGAGAACAAACAGAGAGTATATTATTACATCTCATCTTTACTAGTACACATTGAGACATCTTTCTCTCAAGATACTGCAAATACATTCTGAATAATGATTTTCATTTGACGCTTCTCAGATAAAATTCATTTTCCTTTTATTCTACTCGGCTCTTGGCTGGCATCATGGTCTGTGGATGATTTTTTTATTTTCCAATTTAATGTTCACAATTTAGTGATTGGTTACTTTTGCATATTTCTTTTTTAGCAAGCTGATATTATTTTTATATCTTTTTTAGGTTATCATTTTCAGTGTTTGTATCATTTTTTTTAATTTTCCAAGTGGTGTATTTAGGTAATTCTGAATTTTGTAAAACTATTTTAAAACAGATCCATGGTCATCAAACATAGTATGCCATCTTTATTGTTAATCTATATGTCATTTTTTATACCTGTCCAAGAAATTCTTCAAGGAGATCATGTTCTCATCTTGCAATTTAGAATATTTTCTACCATTTTCATAATCACTGTTTATTTGATCCTGGTGGACTTGGATTTTTTTCCTTATGTTTTCTGGACCTACTTTGTTCTTTAACTAGTGCAGTACTAATACTTGGATAGGGAAATTCATCTGATGATCTGTTAGGGGTACCTTGGTTTTGGGTAACTTCGTGAATGCCACACTGTTCATGTTTTCCCCATACTAGCCATGCTTTTTCTATTTTCCTATATGGATGAAATCTATAGATGTCATTCACTTTTCTCTTATTGCCTTCTTTGTGATTGGAAATATTCTGCTGTCTGAGTATTCAGATTGAGTGCATTGAGAAACTCAGCTACCTGCTCAATTGTGCGATTATCAATGCCAATGAGCATCTGTTCAACTTTAAGGGGCAATTTTCTCCACATAATCGGAATGACCTGATTTTCAGTTACAGAATGAGTGGCGAGAGTTCTCAATCTAACCATGCCTTTTGAGAAAAGTGATATATGCCTTTTCAGGTTTGTACTTTTCCAAAGAGACAATATAATATACCTTCATGATAGTCTTCAGTCCAATAACTAGTCCAATACCATCTCTTTATAACTTTAAGAGGTTTGGTAAACAAGAATCACACATGCTTGAGGTGCTCCCTATAAATGGCTGCAAACTATCACTATCTTAGTGTTTTCTTGAATGTTTGTGATGATGGTGTCCAAGTTGTATTTTTATATTAGTATAATGGAGCTATTAACATTCTGCATAAAAATAACCTACTTTCAATATACACGGTAACTTAGAATTCTTCCAACAAAATCAAGGAATGGCTATGGGATCACCACTGTCTCCTCTGATTAGCAATATTTACATGGAAGAACTTGAAACCTTAGCCATAAAAACTACTCCATATCCATCTAAAGTTTGGCTTCACTATATGGATGATACATTTGTTGTATGGCCACATGGTAAAGCACTGCTACAAACCTTTTGGAAACATATCAACAACATATCCCCTTCAATTAAATTCATAATAGAATCAGAACAACAAAAAAATTAGCTTTCTTAAATATTTTTATGACAAGACTCACTCATGGCAAAATCAAAACTATAGTTTACTGAAAACCTACACATACATGATAATACCTAGCCTATACATTCAATCACACCAGAAACACAAAACATGGAGTTATACTATCACTATGGAACAGAGGAAAAGAAGTTTGTTCAGAAACCAGTGATTTGGAAAGAAAGGATCTGGAAAGAACAAACTTGCGGAAATGGTTATCCATCATCTGTTATTAAGAAAATGTTAAATAGATAAAGAACTATCAAGAGAAAAGACAATTATTGGTACTGTAGTGTACCCATACATTTCAAAAATAGCAGACAAATTAAGGAAAATCTGCAATCAGTATACCATCAGAACAGCTTTCCAGAGCCATACCACATTATGAGGAAATTCTAATACCTACAAAGTCTAAACTTGAAATGCTGAAAAGAAAAAACTGCATCTATGAAATACCATGTGAATGTGGAAGAACGTATATTGGTGAGACCAGTTGTTCCATTGAAAAGCACTCGCAAGAACACAAACTGATGATTAGAAGAGGAAACAGATGTGTCTAAAGTAGCAGACCATGTATGTGCCTATAAACATATGTTCAATTGGGAAAATACAAAAATATTGGATAGAGAAGAAATGGTACAAAAAAGAAAATTTAAAGAAACTGCTCTCATGACAATGGCAAAAAATCCCATAAGCCAGCCTAGTGTGATTATACATAATGTATGGAAATCACTAATCAATTTGCTCTTAGGAAAAAGTAGACAAATCAGAAGGAACCTCATAGATAAGTATATGAATTTGTTGCATTTGGCAGGATGGCTCAGTTGGTTAGAGCATTACCTTAAAATTTAATACTCAAGAATCTAAGGGTCCAGTATTGTCACTAGTCAGGCAAACAACACCTGAAAAAGAGGGGAGAATAATATCTCTCAAAATGTTGCATATACTAACCTGTTTGATATGCTATTACTAACAGTTGAAGATATTTGGAATATTTAAATAAAGTTAAATTTTTCTAAAGACATTCAATACTCATATTAGATGATGGAAATAGTCCAATATATAAATACAACTATCACTATCTTACTTTCCTCTTATATCAAGTTTTGACTGAAATACTTTTCCAGGCTTCTCAACTGTCTTACAGCAGCTTCACCAGCCTGACCCTTAAATGTTATGATTTTCAGAAATTGATTCACCAAGCTATGTATTTCATGTGGAACAGGGTTTAAATTTGCTTTTTTAATGATTTTTTTCAGTTCTCTCATCTCCTTCAATGGAATTTGACATTATTTGAAACTCTTTTATCAATTTTAATTCTTTAAACTTGTTGAATTTAATGTTCAACCTCTTTTTTCCAGATGACAAATAGAGTATTCAACAAGTTTAAAGAATTAAAATTGATAAAAATTTCTTCACGTGTCTTCTGCCTAAAATCTCTCAATTTTTTTTATTTCTGTTTTTGTTACTTGCTGAACATCCCTAACTATTTCCTCATTTCTGTTTCTATCTTCATTTTGTAGCTTATTTACTTTGACAACAATTTTTTTTATATTCTACTCATTTAATATAGTTATTTCGCTTTATATTTTCCTGAATATTTTACATATTTTTTTTTGCTCTATATTTTGCTAGATACTTAATATAACTTTTTCATTTAATATTCTATTTTCTGTGTTATTTTTGCATCATTTGTGCTATTTGACTAAATTTAGTCTCCCAGTTTTTGGTCATGTTTCTAATATGACTTGATTTTTATTCTTTATTTCCTCTTTTATTTCTTATAGTATTGTTTTATTTTCTTTTATTATTTTCTCTGCTTTCATTATTTTTCTCTATATTTTCATTTATCTTTGGTGACTTTCTTTAATCATTTTCTCTGTGTTTTCATTTATCCTTTTTACCATTGCTTTTTCACTTTCTTTCATCATTACCTTCATCATTTTCACAAGCATTTTCAAATTAGAACTAACATTTGGATTATCCATTTTTGTGTTCTCTGGTTTTATGGTTATTACTCTATATTGCTTCTAGTGCATTTGCTTCATTTTCTATTACTTCTTTCTCCTGTTTTTCTGATTGTCTTATTTTCTTAATTTTAGATTTTGTTAAAATTGTCTATATTAGCTGACTATTTAACTCTATTGCTTTCATTAATTCGTTTACCAACCTCACCCTCACAATGCACTTCAGCAATATCCAAACTACATCTAAGCCCATTTCTACATTTACACATCCTCTCTTTTTAAATCTGCCCTTTTTATTTATCCACTAACTAAACCTGATTTATTGTCCTCGTTATTATATATTTTTTATTATTATTACTATTTATATATTTTTAATCACTGATATTTTTATAATTTGTGTCAATCTCAGATTTCACTCTACATTATCTATTCAATTTTGAATTAATTAGCATATTGATTCTTATCCTATTACCTCAAATCGATTACTGACTCAACTATTATACATCTAAATAAATTTTCTCGGGATAAACTTTTTAATTATCATAAATTGAATCAATTTATTCCTATTAATGTGTTTATTTTTTATTTAACTATAATAAAAATAAATTTCATTAAACATTTTATGGTTTCTTTAACTTATTTCCATTAACATCTTTTAGCTTGAAGATGGCATGGCTGCTTATTTTTTATCATTGATCACTAAGGTTTTCTAATCACCAGAGCCGTTGCTAATCTTCATTCTAAAATATTTTACTTCAGTTATGATAGATAATATGTGTTTAAAATTTATTATGCATACTTTTTTTCCTTCTTCCTAATATTTTTTATCTACCATAGCAATTTCCTCAGACCCTCAACTCTAAATTTTTCATGGTTTACTTACCCTTATGAGTTCTATGGTTTGCATCCATAGCAATAATCTTACTGCCATTAACCCATTGTTTTAAAACTTTTTTTTTATGGTTCGTCTTGGTGCTTTTAATGAGAAAGTAACTGAAGTCTCCAAATTCTTTAAACTATTCCCCGATTTCAAGAGCTCATTTTAATGACCAGTTTATAAAATAGATCACTGTTTGTGAGAAATTATTCTCAAAATTTTACGTCCATTAACTCCAAAGCAGTTATTCTAAAAAAGTTTTCAAAAATGTACTGTGTGCATAAAAGCAGCATCAAACCCACTTAATTTTCTTCCACTGATTATGTTATCTGTTTTGAAATGAAGTCTTATCTTATGTTTAGAGGAAGTGATGCAAAAACTTAAGGCTACGTCATAGAAAAATTTATAGATTTACCAGATCACACAAACAATTTGCAATTCCTATAATTTTCTATCTTATGAAACACAACAATGTTGCCACATAATTTATTATGTATTTTATAAGAAAATGAATTGTGTTTTGTATAGATCAAAGCCACTGATGGTCATTTGACTATATAAATCATTTTGCTGCATCCCTACTTTGGGTTAGTCTTACAACTATGTGTACATTATTAAGTTCAATTTGTCTATACCATTTGGATTAAGGCTCGTTGTAGATTTAAATGTCATCTGCACCAATTAATTTTTTTTCCAACCAGCATATATACTCATATGCAGATCAAACAAACAGGAAATCTGTTTTGATGGAAAATAACTCCAACTGCACAAATAAAATAAAAGCAATTTAATTTAGAACATCATGAACTACATATCAACCACTAGGTGCCAGAAATGCTGGAGAGGAGATGCTACAAAATTAGTGTTTATCTTTTATCTTTAGCATCTATTTCTAGTTCGATTGAATTACTGTCCTACCATTGCTAGAGACGTCATTTCTGCAGAAATATTCAGAGTAGGGGGCCAAAAGCAGACGACGCAAGTTCCAGCCGCTAGATGGCGCTGTTCACCATGCATAGACGCAGGAAAATTATGCCAAGCAGCAGCCAGCACTACTGCCCGCTAGGTGGCGCTGTTAGCCATAGGTAAACCGATCCAACTTACATCGTCTGCTAAACAGCAACTATCCAGCAATCTAGCCCACTAGGTGGCGCTGTTTCTCCATGCTATGCGCGGAAAAACCACCGTTTAGAAGCGATATTTACACTCACTTGCTAGTTTGGGTTTATATCCACGTTCTTAAAACAAACATAGCGTGAATCGTGAAGGTGTGAATAATATAGAAAACCATAACTATTTAAATCTGTTTTAAAATTTATTATTCTTACATCGAGTTTCACTCTCTGAATTATTTATTAGTTGGTTAGAACAGGGAGGTGTTCTGAAGCTAAATTCGAAATTGTTAGACAATTTTTTTGCAATATTTGAAGATACATTAGGTATAAAAGGAATTGTTAGGTATTTCATATTGTCTTTAGGCTGTTTATTTCTGAGTTTTCTATAAAATGTTTTTATTCTCTGATTGAAAGTATTGGGTTTGAAGCCTATATTATTTATTTATATATTTGTCGATGTTGTTTTTCCTATCCACTATGTATTTACATAAATGGTGATTTCTGAATAGGAAAGCATTTATACCTGCCCATTTATATATATTGGGGGTGTTAGACTTTGGACTTGTGTAACCTCTTATATGCAGTGGTTTAACCATCATTTTATAATCTAGATATGTATTCTCTCTTTTTATTAACAAGTCTAGGTATTTTATTTCTTGTTCATTGTTTTCATCAATTCTACTGAGGGTTAATCCTGAGATGGCTTGAAATTCGTTTTGTATGTTGATAGTGGTGGAAGGTTTTGCTGCAATAAAAATGTTGTCAACATATCGAGTGTATATGAGAGTTAATCTATTGTTTCATTTCTTCTTTTAAATTATTTCACCTTTGGCATTAGATAATTTTCCTACAATTTTTGTCTATTTTTCTTAAATATAGTGAAACTTGCCTATTTATTCTTCACTTGCTTGAATTGTTGGGAAGTTTGAATGTCCATAAGATCAAACTGACATCAATCAATCATTCACAGGTTTATATTATAACAGGTGGGAATGTGGCCACTTACCCTATCTGCCATACAGGGCGCCACTAGGCTATTTGAACATAGAAAATTTATAATGTGGGCAGATACTTCTTGTTAAGATTCTACTTTTATTTTATTTATTTTTATTTGATATTATTTAAAAGAAATGATCCTCATCCAGTAGAAGAATATGTGTCTGTCTGGTGAAGGAATCATATATATAAAACATTAAAAAAGAAATGCTTCATATGGAGGGAGAGCAGTCCTTGCCGTCTTATAGTCCCTATCCATAGAGAAAAATGAGAACAATAGCATGGGAAGTACATCCACATCCATTGCAATGTGATGCCTACACCTCTGGGCCATGCATTCATTTGGCATAGTGCCCTGTATGCTATCATGTTTCACATTACATTGATATAAACACCTATACATCCTTCCACCAGCATCGACTCAACTACGAAACAAATAGTCTGAAATTTAACCCCCTTAAACTAACAAACTTAAACAAATTCATGCAGCCATCTACACCCAACTTCAATTTAATAAAATTTAGTTAAACAAAAAAAAAAAAATTTAAAAAAAAAATGCAAATGATTGATTAGTAAATTTAATACATACACACACGTATATATATAAAAATGATTAACTGATCTAGAGTCCTATTCTTGGTCAGATAAGAGTTCACTTAGTTGTATTTTTTTCTTCTTCACGCTCTCAGATCGAACCGCTTCAGCTTCACCTATTTAAATAGAAAGTAGGTCGAAGTAAAGAAGGGTTCCCCTCTTCCAAAGAGTAAGCTTGTGGTTTAAGACCTGTAGAGGTCCCTATTATTGCATTTTTATACGCATGTGCTTGAGGATACAGCCTTAATGAATATTAAATAATAAAAAAATTAAATAAAAAATTGCAAATGATGGATTAGTAAATTTAATACATACATATATGTATAAATGATTAACTGATCTAGAGTCCTATTCTTGATCAGAATTAAACATTTATCGGAGAGATATTTAAAAAGATTGAAATTGACAAAAGTTTTTACTTTCCGTTCGATCTTGGTGATTCCTCCAGAATTCATCCAGTTTATGAAATCCCTTGCTAATCATATTATTTGCTAAATTTTCTTAGGAGACATAACTACTACAAGTCATACTTTCTGGAAACACAACTGCTACAAGCCATATTTTCTGGAACCATGGTCGGGACCACCTCAATCGTCACAAATATCAGGAAACTGAATCTCGTGTCAGACTCCTACGTCATGAAGTCTGCACTATAGCTAGCTGTCATACATGGATTAATAGTCAGAGTAAGCACTAAATTTCCATTATTATTTTTTTATTTCTGGCCTCCCTTATCACAAATTCTACTAAAAATGAGAAGCAATATGCTGCAAGAAAAATATATATATATATAAAAGGAATTACTAGTACATAATAATTAAATTTTGACTTCTTTTTTTTTTATAAATTCAGATTAATTTGAAAATTAAATAAAAGCATGAGATGAAGCATCTTCGTTCTGTTAAGTGGAGGGGAAAAACAAATTTTATTTAAATAAAAATTGTATATACTTTGTACAGGTTTACACCTGAATTTATATATGTAATATAGGCGGTATTCAAACTCAGACTTTTCATACAATTTATCTTTTCAACATGTCTATGATCAGGTGGGTCAGCAATATGAGATGGCATGGAGAGTTGAGGGTTGTGTGAAAGTCTGAGTTCGAATCCTGCATATAAAAATTGTATTTAAAAGTTTTCATTTTTATTCTTTTTTTAATTTAGAATCCAGGACCTGGAGCCTACAATCCCATAGATCCTAATATTTATAAAACCAAACCACCTGCATATACAATGATTTCTAAAGGATATTTAAGACAGCACGGTGACTTTACTCCTGGGCCTGGTGTTTACAATCCTGACAAGGTATATATATATATTTATTTCATGTAATTAATGCTAATAATCTAATTTTTAAACTTTAGAAAGAAAAAAAAAGTTCATTTCAAAAATTTTAGTTAAAAATAAGATTTAAAAAGTTCTTTATTATATTAATAAAATTAGTAATCTAGAAAATTTGAAAAATGGAAACCCAAAGAAGAAAACACAATTATTGGAATAACTGAAACTGTTGGGTTTTTTAGTTTATCTCTGGTTATAAATTGTCTTATGCATATTGTTTATAAATTTAACATGACATAGTGTATTTTTTGACCAAGGAAAGAATCATTATCTCCTCCCTCCATCCCATATATATTTTATTTTTTTCATATTATTTTGTGATGGTAAAACAAGCATTAACTTTTCTAAGATATCTCTCTTCTACCTCCTGAATTTCCATCAATTCATTTTTATTACTTTTCAAATCCTGCTTCTGCATTATTATCATATATAGTTAACTTCCATATGTCATAGCATCAGCCGGGAGGCAGGCGAACCTGCAACAACTGTCTGCAAGCAAGCAGTCTGCGCTGACCTCTCAGCTAATGACGCTTGACTTCTATTATGTTCTATGAATTTGTATAAAAGCATCATCATATCTTGGTATACTTATTAATATCCATACCCTTTTTTCTTCTAAAACTACTTTGCAATTCTATTTCGGTATTCAATTCATCTATAATTGCATAACTGTTATTTTGCTTAACCTTGCCATTTGACAACTCTTCTTTTTTTGTACTATTACTAATATCTTAAGTGATTTTCTGTGTATTTCTACTTCTATCTTTCTTTGATCTATTCATTTGTTTCTTCAACTGTTCATATTATGTATGTTTTGTTCTTTTCAGTATTTCTAGTTTTTAAATTTTCATTATATATTTCGTTTATGAAAATACTTGTATTAGTCAGTATTTTTAGCTTAACTCACATCAAACAACAGGTGTACCATTTTTTTTTGTCCATTTTATTATAAACTTTTACTTTATTTTGATCACATAATGTCTATTTCTTCTTTTATTTTCAAAGATATACTAATTATTATCCACAATATACATCCCTATTTGTCCAATAATGTAAACATTTCAATCTAATTAATTTGCAGTATCTTACCCTTTTTTACAAAATATATAATGCTTGCTGGTTTATCCTGCTTTCAATTGCCAAATTATTTTTTACTTTTTCTTGGATGAGAATTTTGGAATTTTTTCCTCCCTCCTGAGAGGTATTATTTTTTTACACTGAAGTTTCTTGCATTATGCCTTTCTTAATGAACTATAATATTTAATCCTAATCTCTTGATTTACATTTTTTTTTATTAATCACAGAATTTTCTCTTTTCTCTAGTTCCACTGTCTGTATTTTATACATATATTTATTACCTCATTTATTTATTTATTTATTTGATAGTGTCTTTTAGTATTTTATCAACATTTATATTCTTTTCCATTAATTTTAAGTTTATTAATTCTCCAGAGCAATTTTTCAAATATTATGTGTTACATGATTTTCTTTCCACATTTACATTTTATGCATAGCAGATGTTTGGATTAGTAATATTTTTTTATAACAAAATCATAAATTGCCAGATCATGGACCCCACTTGTTGCCACCATCCTTCGAAAGGCTGGCTTTGTTATACCATCCATCAGCGGCAAATTAAAGTACTAGGAGGTTTTCAATCAGACCACAGACTTCTCCATTGTCTCCCCTACATTCCTCAAACTTAGCAATGCCCAATTAATCCGCAAAATTCCAAAAGGTGGTCTCTTGAGGCAAAATTCCTTGATTTCCTCCTCAAAATCAACCTTCACTCCCTTCCCACCAATCAATTTTTGGTCAACCGTAGCGGTTTCACCAAGATCTCTCCCCTATTCCAGCTCTGTAAAACCGACAATGAAACTCTTCAGCACTTCCTACTTAAATGTCTCTTTCTTCTTGGAGTGAGACGTGTCATCAACTCCTGCCTTTCCTCGCACAGGAACACCATCTTCAACCTCCAAGCATCCATAGAAATGGGTCTTTGCAACTATCAGACTATCAGTTTTCCTCATTTATGCATTCTGGTTGCTCCAATGTGCTATTATTTTTGACCAGAGAGTACCCTCAGTGAATCAAAAACTATTGGACCCAATTGGCTCTCTCAAAACCAGAGATATTAAACTAGTCCCACCTCCACTTCTCACAGATACTTGGGCAATTCTCCAACTCTCAGCCTCTGTCATAGGACTCAACCATTTAAATGTTTGTGACCCATGCGGTGCTTGCTCAACGAAGACACGCATTTCGGACTGGCCTGGACTACACACCCTTTCCATTTCCCATTCCCTTTTCACATGCATCCTTCCTCTCTTACCAGGTTGCTCCTGAAATTTCAGTTTACCATATAATCACTCCCTTGTAAACCTTTTTTTAACTGTATTTGGGGTTTTTTCTTTGATGAATAAACTTTCATCACTGAGAAAGAAAAAAATCGTAAAGACATTTGAATTTCCATGAGATATTAATTATCAAGGGATCTTTTTTCTTGTTTCCAGTTAATATTGAAAAGGATTGTTGTATAATAAAGTAAGCAGTCATAATATTTTATTATTATAGCACTTAAAAAGCCAATTTTTTAAAACATAATAATCTTATATAAATAAACATTTTTATAGTAAGACATTATATTATTCAGATCAATCAAGGATATATTATATTTATTTTAAAAGATAAAATTGCTTATTCCACTTTATAGTCTTTTCTTAATTATGTTATTTCACGGAACTTTAATTAAAGTCTTTTATATATAAAGTTATCATGAATATATACTACAATGGAATAGATAGTGATGGGGAGAAGAATACAGATCTTAAAAGATAAAAAATTTTCCACTTTATTGTCTTTTTTTAATTATGTCATTCCATGGAACTTTAATTAAATTTTTTTATATAAAATTATCATGTATATATACTACAATGGAATAGATAATGATGGGGAGAAGAATACAGATATTAAAATATAAAAAAATTTCCACTTTATAGTCTTTTCTTAATTATGTTATTCCGTGGAACGTTAATTAAATTTTTTTTATATAAAATTATGTATATATGCTACAATGGAATAGATAATGATGGGAAGAAGAATACAGATCTTAAAAGATAAAAAATTTTCCACTTTATAGTCTTTTCTTAATTGTGTTATTCCATGGAACTTTAATTAAATTTTTTTATATAAAATTTATCATGTATATATACTACAATGGAATAGATAATGATGGGAAGAAGAATACAGATCATAATCATGATGATAACGATTTGACAATTATGATGATAACGATTTGACAATTATGATAAAACACAATCAGAAACCTCAAGTTGATGCACTAGTTAATATGAGAGCGTACCCAACACTAATCGGAATTTTACAATAAAAAATTGTTTATTTGTTTGTGTTATAAATTTAATCTCTTTCAAATTTTTGTCCATTTGATGCAATACATCAGTCTAAACATATTTTTCATTTATCAAAGTAAACCGGAAAGCACGTGCAAAGTGATGTCTTTTAACGCCATGACCCTTTTTTTTAATCACTTTTTAATCTGCAACAAAAATTTTTGAGGCATTTTTCATTCAAGAGAATAAAAAATCACATGAAGCGAGATTGAGTGAATATAGATGATAGATAAACCTGGTCATGCTGAGTTTAATTTTAAAATGTTTCACACTCAAGACTTTGAGAGATGTCACTTTGTCGGGATAAGGAGTGTGGAGTAGATTGAAGCCTGTCCATTGAAGTATGAAGATTGGCTATCTTAATATAGCATATATGTGTAGAGATGGTAATCTGGACCAACTGATGGTTGCTGGTTTAGCATGAAATACAGATATTGGTGATTATTTATGTTTTCAACATATATATGTTCAAGTGTATCAGTGTTGTGAGATAGAGTGGTGGGTGGTGTGAAAGTCTGTGCTCATATACCCTATATATTACTCTTCTCATTGCAACAAAATGGACATTTACCTTTTTACACTACCATGTAAGTGTTTTACAGCTTTCAGATACATTATGATCTAAATCTGAGAGAAAAATGCCATTTGCATAAAAAAAAAATCAACATTGTTTTGACTTCGGACTTCACTTTCCACACTTTTTAAGTTTACGGTGAATTTAACATTTCAATTAAACTGCCCATAATCTTGGGTTTTTACAAGACGAGCATTATAACTATTTTCTCTGAAGTTTTTCGTAAACAAAAGCGGAATTTCACATTGTTCAAACTTTTCAGTCATTACAGCAGAAGCATAAACTACAACAGGCACACAAAGCAAAGAACGATTCCGGCTATTTCTGCCTCCCCCTCCTTGTATGTACCTTAATATCTATACTAATGAGAGAATAACCGAGATAATAACTGAATTTAACTAGATGTGATAGCAGTGGTATTGATCATTTAAAGTGAAAAGAAATCTCATTACTAATCACAACAATTAGTAGTCCTGCATGGTTTAGGGTATTAAGAGTCACACTCTCAACTGTAAGATTCTCAAATCTATTCCAGTTATGGCGTTCAAACTTTTTACGAATTCCCAAACAATAAGGTCATTATATTATTTATTTAACATTTTTAATAATCAGAGTAAAAGCACAAAGGAGAATACATTAACTATCTATAATATATAGGGTATATGAGCACAGACTTTCACACGACCCACCACTCTCCGCACTATCTCATAACACTGATACACTTGAACCCATATATGCTGAAAAGATAAATAATCACCAATATATGTATTTCATGCTAAACCAGCAATCATCACTTGGTCCAGATTACCATCTCTACACATATATGCTATAAGTGCTCATATATATATATTAAGATAGTCAATCCTCACACTTTAATGGACAGGCTTCAATCTACTCCACACTCCAACTCTTCAACCATCCATCCTATTGAAAATCTGGTGATGGAACGCTTGAAGGCCACCATGAGGCCGAGATTCTTGTCACACCCATGTTGACATAAGGTCAATCTGACCCCTCATGTACAGGACATAATCCATTTAATACATATACAAGGGATGGGCAGACATCTCTACTTATGTAAGAAATGAAACACACAGGCTTATAATATACCTGTGTCTATACGTGTAATATATAGGGTATATGAGCACAGACTTTCACACAACCCACCACCCTCCACACAATCTCATAACACTGATACCTTGAATACATATATGTTGAAAAGATAAATAATCACCAATAGATGTATTTCATGCTAAACCAGCAATCATCAGTTGGTTCAGATTATCATCTCCACACATATATGTTTTAAGTGCTCAGATATATATTAAGATAGCCAAACCTCATACTTTAATGGACAGGCTTCAATCTACTCCAACTCTTCAACCATCCATCCAATTGAAAATCTGAATGATGGAATGCTCAAAAAATCTTGGCCTCAGGGTGGCCTTTGAGCATTCCATCATCAGATTTTCAATTGGATGGACAGTTGAAGAGTTGGAGGGTGGAATAGATTGAAGTCTGTCCATTAAAGTATGAGGATTGGCGACCTTAATATATATCTGAGCACTTATAGCATATATGTGTAGAGATAGTAATCTGGACCAACTGATGATTGCTGGTTTAGCATAAAATACATATATTGGTGATTATTTATCTTTTTAACATATATGTGTTCAAGTGTATCAGTGTTATGAGATAGTGCGGAGAGTGGTGGGTCGTGTGAAAGTCTGTGCTCATATACCCTATATATTTCATATATAGTCACAGGTATATAATAAGCCTGTGTGTTTCAGTTATTAACTATCTATCTAGATTAGCACAATTAAATGACAGCTATTTTTATTTCTTTGATATATGCTTGCTATGCATTATATGTCTGTGACATTCTTATTCATAAAGAATATATAGATTCTTCTTAATCAGGCTAAAGAATACAATAATCTACTAGAGGCCATTTTAATATGGTTTATTCCCTTTTTATTTCTGGGTAGATCTAGCCTGCACAAACTATAAAGACTAGACCAGGGGTGGAGAACCTTTTTTTCTGCCAAAGACCATTTGGATATTTATAATATCATTCTCAGGCCATATAAAAATTATTGACAAGGCCAAACTCCATACAGTAGTGCCACCCTGTGCCAACCAGAGTAATCAATGAATGCCAGAAGGCTTGTGCATAAAATCGCCATCTAGTGCCTACCCATCCAATATTCCCAGACTAGTTTCTGGCTTGTCGCCTTCGTCAGTGAGGCGCTTTGGATCTGAGGGTACTGCACCTAGATCTTAGGATCTAATGCAACCCTCCAGCAACCACCTTTTATCTCTACTTAACTATAAAACTATGAGAATGAAAACACAAAAATATTTTCAATCTAAGCTCAATAGCTTATATAGTCATATGGTTCTGAACTCAGTTCAGCACCCATACATTTTGGTGCCTTTGGCTCTTCAACAACCATAGCCACCACTATCCTATTAGGTAGGATTGGTGTCAAACCATTAAGCATCACATGATCACCATCTCTTATACTAGCACATAATTGTTTATAAACAAGGCAAAACTCCATACAGTAGTGCCACCCTGTGCCAACCAGAGTTTTATAGTTGAGATAAGGTTGCATTAGATCCCAAGATCTAGGTGCAGTAAGGCGACAAGCTAGAAACTAGTCTGGGGATATTGGATGAGTAGGCCTTGGATAAGGTATTTATGCACAAGCCTTCTGGCATTCATTGATTACTCTGGTTGGCACAGGATGGCACTACTGTATGGAGTTTTGCCTTGTTTATAAAACAATTATGTGCTAGTATAAGAGATGGTGATCATGTGATGCTTAAAGGTTTAAAAATTATTGACAAGAATTAGTCTGCTCTATTTGATCAAACATTTAATTAATTTACCTCTCATCATTAGAAGTGGGCGATCTTTTCAGCTGGAAGGCCAATTTCAACTTGCCTTTTTTAAATGAGGATCATATTTTTTTTTGTGAATTATTAATGACTATTCCACATTTAATGACAATTTTTCTAATTTGTCTTGTATCTATTTTGTATGACATATTTATATTCTTAAATTTCTTTTGATGTTCTGGACAGATTAATTCTACAGCAAATAAAATGCAGTCATTTATAGTCTCACCTTCAGAAAATGTTTTTGAAGTGTTTGCTTGTTTTAAAAACAAAATGTAATTTGCCTTACAGAATTTTCTGATTTCTTTTGGCTTTTTTATGAGACATGTCAGCTGCTTGATGAAGCTCCTTTTCATGTAGCCATCACAATAAAAAAAATAAATGCAACATAATAATAATTAAACAAAGTAAAAATCCTAATTTTATTTTTGTGAATATTCAGTTATTTGGAGAAAATCACTACAGAAACAAACAAAATGCTCTCCACATCATAGATTAAATCTGTAGTCAGATAATCCACATACTATAGATAATTTGTTAGAATATTGCACCCTGATAAAATGAACTAGAATTATTGTGAGAAAATAAATATTTTAATTCAATATTTGAACTACACATGTTTAAATAGAAGTTTTGTACAGGGCCATTTTATATGTATTTTTGAAAATGGCTGGGGGGCCATATTGAGAAGTTTCGAATGCTGGAGGTTCTCCATCTCTAATTTGAACCCTAAGGTAGATTATATAGTTTAATAAATAATAATAATACAGAAAATCCATTAATATTTAATCAATTAATAACATATATCTTTATTAGAGGTATAATTAAAAAGTTTACAATAATTTAATTATTTTATTTAAGTAATAATATACTAACATTCATTAAATAAATTATTTAAAATTTTAGACAGGATTAATTAATTGTTATAGAATTTCAAGGTTTTTTTTTCCAAGAATGAAAAATTATTTCAAACCTCTTAAAAAGGTTTTTTTTTTTTTAAAAAAAAAAAAAGCAATAAACTAATTTTCTTTTAAAATGAATGATTAAGTAAATTTAATATATAATATTAAGTTAAGTGTGGTGAATAGATATAGTTATTTGGGAATTATTTTAAGTAATCAGAAAAAATTATTTGCATGAATGGGAGAAAATGATAAATGAAGCAAGGAAAAGAAAGGGATTGATAAAGAAATTAACAGTGTTTTCATATAATAAATATGATGTAACTAGAATTATATGGAAAGGAGTTGCAGTAGCAGGGTTAACATATGGTAATGATGCATTATGTGTTAGTAAAGGGGTATTAGATTACTTAGAAAAAGTTCAAAGGGAAGTAGGAAGACATGCATTGGATGCAGATGTATGGACAGCAAGGGAGACAATTCAAGGAGAAATAGGATGGTCAAATTTTCATATGAGAGATGCAAAAAGTAAAATGAAAATGTTTAGTAGATTGCAGTTTATGGATAATAAAAGAATAGCCAAAATAGTATTTAATTGGGTTATGAGTAACGGGCAGGCAACAAGATGGGTGAGAAAGGTAATGTGGTATGCAAAAGATTTGGATAAAGAATTTATATCAGTATATTTGTACAAAAGATGGGATGATTGTGTTAGGAGGATTGTTGAGTGTTATAGTGGTAAGGAATGGGATAAAAGAATAGATTTATTAATAAAGAATAGGGAGTTAGAAAGATGGAGAACTAGTATGGAGGGTAAAAGGAGTTTAAATATATATAGAAATAAACAGAATATTAGGTGTGAGTTAATATATAATAATAGTAAGGAAAGTAGTTTATTGTTTAAGGCTTGACGGGATCTTTAGCAGCAAGAGAATATACGTGTAAATGGAAAAATATGGGTGATTTAGTCTGTAAATTACGTAAGGAAAGAATAGAAAATATTAGGTATCTGTTAATTGAATGTAAATGCTTGAAAACAGAAAGGGTACATATAATGAAGTTATGGAAGAATAAATATGAAAAAAGTGATTATACAGAAAGTGGATTATTGGTTTTTATGCTGGGTTTGGGAAAAGATAAGGGGGATTTAGATATAAAGGCCATAGAGTTGACAAAGATTATGTTGTGGAAATGGGATGGAGCAGAATATGGGAAAACTTAGATTGGGGAATGGAAAATAAAGTGGCTAACAGGTTTTTCTGGGCATAATTGCTGAGAGATTCTTGACTTTGTTTAAGGAGAAGCTACAGTACATCACATCATTTCTTTGTAAAGATTCCATTTTGATTATTCGGCCGATATGCCCAAGTCACTAAGCTGAAGGAGTAGCAGAGATTTATAAACTAAATTCTTAAAACATTGTTGATAAAGAAAAATAATATAAAATAAACTAGCAGTGGCTTAATTTATTTAACATTTCTTTAATTTTATTATTATTATTTTAACTTTAAGCTTTAATATTTTAATAAGTTCGCACAGATGAAAATTTTTTATACATTTTAATATTTTGATAAACATAAATACACTGCATAGATTACGCATTTATATACTCAATTCTTTTTAACTACAGGCTACAGGTTTGCATCCAAACCGACGCCAGCTTATTGATATACCGATGTGATCAATGCAAAATGAGGATATTAGCATACAAAAAACCGAGGCTGACCGGAATGTGCATCTGCAGCATGATATCTGACCCTCATCCAGTACAGGAATGTGCATCTGTCTGGCGAGGTAATCATTTGGAAAATATATATATTAAAGATGCTCTATAATGGTGGATTGCAATCTTGAACTATCAACACCCAGTGTGAAAGATCAATGCCACAGGGAATACGTCTGCATTCATTGACAACACGATGGCTACACTTTTGGCCATGTGTTCAATTGAGTCTAGTTCCCTGATGCTAACATAGTACAAGGGAATAAAAATCCAATGCACTTCCTCACACTACATTGACATAAAACATCCGTACATCCATCCACCAGCACCGATTCAACTACGAGACAAATAGTCTGAAATTAACTTACTTAAACTAACATAATCTTACAAATCTATGCAGCCATTTTTGTCAATTTTTAAAATTATTAGTTTAACCCTCCCCTTCTTTTTTCTTTTTTTTCTCCCCCCCCCCCCCCTCCTTGGGACTTACAACCCCAAGCCCGGTAAAGAAATTTGATAATTTAGTTAACAAACAAAAACAAATGGAAATGATTAGCAAACATTATACTTAAAATATAAAAAAGAAAATGATTAACTGATCTAGAGTCCTATTCTTGGTCAGATAAGAATTCACTTAAATTATATTTTCTTACGGATTAAATAATTGTTGAAGAGATTTTTTTTTTAAAAAAAAAGTTCAACTGATAAAAGTTTATACTTCCCAATTGAGATGATTCATCCAGACTTCATCCGTTTTATGAAATTCCTAGTTGGGTTTATTATTTGCTTATAATTTTATTTGGATTCAACTGCTACATGCTATTCTTGCGAGAATCATGGTCAGGGAGGCCACCTTGGCTGTTTTCAGGAAATTAAATCTATTGCAAGACTCCTACATCATGGAGTCTGCAATACAGCTACAGTTCATATGTAGATTAATAGTCAGATTATTCACTAAATTCTATGTCTTTTATAATTTCTGACCTCTGTTATCAGGAGTCCTATGGATCCAACAAACATGACATCACTGATCCTAAGGTACAGATGTTTTTCTTTCTGTCCCATGCATGGCTTGGTGCTTGCATTGGTCAATCTTTAATTTTTTTATATTTTTTATCTGACCTTACAATCATATAAGTGCCCCAAGGGCTAGTTTGCTTTAGATTCAATTGTATTTTAATCATTTCCATTTACTAAGATTTTTACATGTTTTTTAAATAGAAACTAATTAACATTTGTTTCTGTTTTCTTTTATATTACTTAAAACAAAAAATATTAATCTTTATCTTTAGTTCATTATTATTATTATTATTTTTACATTAACCCTCTTTTAAATACTTTTTTTTTTAAAGTTTTTCATCTGTACGATAATATTTATGTTAAATAAGTATTTTAATTTTCTTTTACGTCTTTAAAAAAATCAATTTTATTTACGACTAAATCTTATTTATTTTAATTTTAAAATAATGTAATGGCATATGTATACCATTACAATATATAAATTGATTTCATGAATGTATTTGACTTGTATGGATATCCTCATCACTTATGCCAGAAAAGATGGTCACACCTCTTAAGGTTATTATTTATTTATTTATTTTTGGCCCAAGAGGCTACTATATCTGCCAGTATATGTAAATGAACTGATTTTATTGTTTGTCAATTAATCGTTGATCTTGCAAGTTGGAATCATTTATTATATATTAATTACATTTTCATACTCTGCTATTCTAAATATTAATGTAAAAGAATACTTGTATAGATTTTAAATATAAAATTTAGTAATATTTATTGTATCATGTATTCTTTTATTACTTTCATGTCATATTCATGGTAAGTCTGCGGAGAACATTAATTTTTTTCTGATTTGAATGCTATTAGCTTTTTGGTTCATTACATATTCATTTATGTAATGAACCACGTCTCTCCTTTATTTTATGTTTGCGATCGTTTCTCCACACATAATTTTATTAGCACTCGGATCACAATTATGGTTGTGCTCTCTATGGTGATTATGAAAGACAGATGAATTAACAGTGTCAGACTTAATTTTTAAGATTTGCCCTGGTCTCATCATAGTATACATATGGACAGTATTTTTGGCTGCAGTTCACAGCTTAGACCACATTGGGCTGGTCCAGTGTTAAAATTTTGTCTTTTGTATTCATTTAAATTCATGGGAGTTCTGAATTTGACGTTAAATTTCTCCAACATATTTGTACATTTTTTTACCCTTATTTGTTGTTAAAATTTTGTGTGAAGAGAGAAACACTCACAAACGTAAAATAAAGGAGGCATGATTCATTATACAAAATGAATATTTAATGAATCAAACGATCTAAAAGCATTCATATCAACAAAAAATTAATGTTCTCAGCAGACTGGCCAAGGATATGATGTGAAGGCTTTGAAAGTATACTTGGTGCAATAAATATTATTAAATTTTATATTTAAAAACTGTGTGAGTATTTTCACATTATCATATATATTCATTATGTATTTTACAATACTCATGACTTATTTTGGCTATTTCATACTATCACTCTCCTTGTGTCTGACAATTATTCCCGAAGAATCTTGATAAATTAACAATTGGAACAAGTTGCAGAAGAAATTTCCCTACCCTTAGTGAGATTACTCATTATACTTTTGTTAATGATTTGCTTTTAATCTTGGTGTCTCTAATATACTGCTGTGCTTGGAATTTTGAAATATTACATCTCTAATTTATCCAAGCAAATCACAGTGTGGTATCAGTTTACTTCCATCAAATTTTGTCATAGCTTTTTAATTACTGATGGATGTTTTATTCAATCTGTCAAAAGTTTCATTATTAACTTAATTATAAATTTATTTAAACGCACATTGATTACGTAAGTAATATTTACTAAGGCTATAAACCTCAAGAGTTGTGCACGTGAAAATACGAAGGTAGGGATCTCTACAGGTCTTAACCACAAGCTTACGCTTTCACGCACACCCTCTTGAGGTTTATAGCCTTAGTAAATATTACTTATTAACTTAATTGTATTTTAGTAAACAAATTTAACACAAAAAATCCCTTCTCTCTTGGGCTGCTGCTGTTATGTCCTAACCACAATATTTTAGTGGGTTCATGTCTGATATTTAAAAAAATTAAATACTTTAGTTAAATTGTATTTATAGGTTATCTTTTTCCATCTCTTATTCATAGTCAATGCATATCTTTACATAGTCAAAGATAGTATGAATTTAATTTGCAAAATTTACTCTTCTTTCATTTGAACAGATCATTTATTTATTCTTTTTTTAAGGCTGTACTTTCTCACCTTAATCTGCCGCTAATCCATATATGCTTTGAACTTGCTTATATCTTTGACTTAGCTTATTAGGTCACTACTTGAGTATTATTTAAAAAATATCCTGAGTGATTTAGTACAGTACCAAAGTGATAGATTTAGAGGCTAAATATCCATGGATTGTCACTTCAAGTGTTTGAACATCATACAATCTCCCTAGTAATAAATCATTCCAATTTTATTTATGTATTCCTGAAACCTATATTATCTTTATTGACAATTGACACAATCTTGTATAATTTTTAAAATCATGATCATCCGCAAAATTACATCTATTTACCAAGTGTAAATTTAATTTGCATCCTGTACATTTTCTATAAAATGATTACTCAGAAGGTATTCCTTTGTTTCAAACTTGTCTCTATTTTGCTATCTCTATTTCAAAATTAGCATGTTGATTAAAAGGTTACACTAAACTCTCCATATAGTAGCACAACCTGTGCAAGCCAGAGTAATCAATGGATACAAGGTTTGTGCGTAAAATCCCCTATCTAGTACCTATTCATCCAATATCTCCAGACTAGTTTCTAGCTTGTGGATTTCATCAATGAAGAGCCTTGGCTCTGAGAACACTGCACCTAGATCTTAGAATCTAATGCAACTCTCCAGCAGTCATCTTTTATCTTATTAGCTGACTATAAAGTTTTTGAGTCCAAAATGAAAACACACAGTTGTATAGATCTGAATTCAGTTCAGCATCCATACTTTTGGTGTTTTTTGATTCTTTAAGAACAACAGCCACCAGAATCCTAAGTGGTAGCTGGAGGCTTGCATTAGATACTAAGATGTATGTGTAGCACTCTCATATCCAAGGTTTCTCACTGATGAAAACCACAAGCTAGAAACTAATCTGCTATATTGGATGAGTAGACACTAAATAGAGATTTTATGCACAAACCTTCTTGCATCCATTGATTACTCTGGCTTGCACTGGTCATGCTACTGTATGGAGAGTTTAGCTTCTGTGTAAACAGCTTGTATAAGCATAAGAAATGATGATCATATGATGTTTAATGGTTTAAAACCAATCCTCCCCAATAGGATTATGGAGACTGTGGTTATTAAAGAACTAAAGGCACCAAAAGTAAGGATGCTGAACTGAGTTCAGATCTATCTCAAGCTAATAAGCTTGAATTGAAAACATTATGTTTTCATTTTGAACCCAAAGCTTTATAGTTAGCTAATAAGGTAAATGATGGTTGCTGAAGGGGTTGCATTAGATCCTAAGATCTGGATGTAGAGCTCTCAGATCTAAGGCTTTTCACTGTTGAGGGCCATAAGCTAGAAACTAGTCTGGGGATATTGTATGCATCTAGATAGGGATTTTCTGCACAAACCTTCTTGTAGCCATTGATTACTTTGGCTTGCACTGGTGGCGCTACTGTATGGAGAGTATAACCTCTGTATAAACAGCTTGTGGAAGCATAAGAAATGGTGATCATGTGATGTTTAAGTATATGCTTTAAAAAAAATTTAATGGTCTGATTTTGACTTGATTCATTCACAATCAACCATATTCACAATAATCTTAATATTGTAATTATTAATGAGGAAGTGAACCTCCAATAATACGCTATTTTTTAAAATTATAAATCTCTGCGCACTTACCCGCCTGTAAGAGTTTTAAAAACTTAAGTGAATTACTTACGTTTACAGCATATTTGTATATACACCAGAGTACGCAGAGATTTATAATTTTTAAGAAATAGTGCATTATCAGAGGTTCATTCCTCTTTAATAATTAAAACTCTATCACTATGCCTCCTTAAATATTGGCTTGTGATATCTTCCCTGCAAAGGTATTGTAGATTTTAGTATGAGAAAGATTATTAACATTTATATTATATTTTTAATGCTTTTTACAAAATCACTGTATAGCTTTTATATATCCAAATGCAAATATCTATATTTAGATATATAACAGTTGCTTCTATTATGCTAGGCTTGTTTGATATAGATTAAGCTGCAGCTCTAATACATTGATTTAGAAATATTTCATTGTAGCTGTTTCTATTATTATTGTAATTATTTAAATTACTACTCTTTGTTGTTCTACATTCATCATCTTGTTTTCAAAACAAAATAAAGTGTTATAATTACATTATTTAAAAGTTTGTTTTTATAATCAAACAATGTTCTATAAGTAGTCAAAATAAGAGTCATAGATCACATGACCCTATTGTCTTAAGCTTGTAAGTTATAAACAATGAGGATTGCCAATTCCTCAACAAGCTTTGTAATAAATGCTTAGCTAGAGAAAGCATTTAAAATATCTCTGTCAGCCCCCCCCCCCCCAAATCTGACCATGGTTTCGTGCTCTGGCACTCCTCATAGAGGTGCTAGGGTAGGTTCAAAAAACAATGTTCTGTTCTATATTGTTTTTGCTTAGATTTGTTATTTCTCTTTTGGATTTTAATTTGATTCTCTTAAAATATATGCATACTCTGTTTAGTTTTTATGATTTATTTTATTATGTTAATAACTGACTTTGTAGTTAGTAGCTTCCATTACAGTCTGTTCATTTATTGTTTATAGCTTATAAAGTTACTAATTCAGATAAAAATATTTAATACATAATTTTTTTTTCCTCTGTCATTTGGGATAATGTCAGGTTTATTGCTTCCTGGGTACAGTTCATTTTGATAGTATACAACAATCTTAAAATATACTAAACATCACATGATCACTATTTCTTACGTTAGTACATAACTGTTATTAAAACAGGCAAAACTCCCCATACAGTAGTGCCACCCAGTGCCTAATAGGATAGTGGTGGCTATGGTTGTTAAAGAGCGAAAGACACCAAAATATATGGGTACTGAACTGGGTCCAGACCCATATGAGTATATAAGCTATTGAGCTTGGATTGAAAATATTGAGTTTTCAATTTTATTCTCATAGTTTTGTAGTTAAGTAGAGATAAAGTGGCTGCTGGAGGGTTGCATTAGATCCTAAGATCTAGGTGCAGTGCTCTCAGATCCAAAGCTCCTCACTGAAGAAGGTTACAAGCCAGAAACTAGGAAAAAGAAAGATGGTGGAACGGTGAAGGTAGTTGGAAAGTTAAGATCTGAAGAAGACTGCTAGTACAGTCGAAATTGTTACAATAAATAAAAATTATTTGCTTAAAGTGTTAAAGGAGTGTTGATGAAATTCTATATGTTGTTTATAAAATAAAATAAAAATGTGGTGGTAATATAATGATTATAAAATGTAATATGCTATATTATGAAGAACTTCTATTTCCGGGGGGGGGGGGAGATAAATATCAAGATAAATAAAATATATACCAATAAAAATCATTTTTTTTAAATTAAAGATTAAATTGCTATAATGTTTTTTATTTTATTTTTATTTTTCAAATAGTTACACAAAGTGGTACTAATAACTTTAGTAATAATAATTTGCTGTATTAAACTTTCCTAATCTCAATATTAATCATTGTGGGGGGGGGGGGTCAGATTAGAGTGTATAAGATATAATATTTATTATGAAAGTTGCAAAATAGAAGGGTCTAAATCCAATGAAAGTTATTATTATTTATTAAACTTTAAAATTGTAACTGATTATAATAACTAATCTGCCTTAAGAATTTTTTTCAAATGGAACAAAGGATTAAATAAGATTCACCTCTCTATCTATAATATTTTGATATGAAATGAGTTTTTTTTTCTCATGTGTCATAGCATCAGCCGGGAAGCGAACCCGCTAACCCGGGACAAATGTCACTGACTTCTCGACCACCAATGCTTGAAATGAGTTTTTTAAATTTGAAAAAGAAATATTTGCAAGATGTTTGGAATCATTTTCATGCAGGGTCAGATCAATTAATTTTGGCATCTGAGACAAGCCTTAAAAAATTATCTTTAAAATTATTTAGAAGGGATTTGTGATGCAAAAATGAAGTATCCATCTACTATGCCTATGACCTAGGTTTCAAATCCAAATCAAATGAAATTCTTTTTCATGCTTAGGAATTTTGATGAAGGCCACAAGCCAGAAACTAGTCTGGGGATATTGGATGAGTAGGCACTAGATAGGGATTTTATGCACAAGCCTTATGGCATCCATTGATTGCTCTGGTTAGCACAAGGTGGCACTACTGTATGAAGAGTTTTTGCCTGTTTAATTTTATTTTATGTAATTGGCCCCATACTCAACTAGCTAATCTCCAACATTGATCAGTAAATGTATATCTAACTATTCTTAACTACAGGATAAAAGAAAATGGAAAACGTTCAAACATCTTCACTTAGCAATTGGAAAATCTAATGACCACTATCTTCTTTTTCCCTTTTCCTCTTTGAGAATTTATTAAGGAGGCTTTTTCCCTGTAATGGGCTAATTATTATAAAACAATGGATGTAATAGAAAAAATATGAAGTAAATAAAATAAAATACTTATTGAAAAAACACATACACAAAAATGAAAAATAAAAATAAAAAAATGCATTAAAATGTAACAAAATAATTTTAAACATAATAAAAATTGCAGAATAAAAACAAATAATATATTAAATCCTTTTTTGGGTTTCTGTTACAGCAATATCTTGATAGCTTTTATTTATTTAATTATTGTATTAGACTTAAGTTTTTTAAACTACTAAACATAATATGATCATCATTCTTTATGCTTTCACAAACTCCTCATTAATAAAAGCCATACAGTTAGAAATTAGTCTGGGGATATTGGATGAGTAGGCACTAGATATGGATTTTATGCACAAACCTTGCATCCATTGATTATTCTGGCTTGCACTGGGTGGCTCTACTGTAGGGAGAGTTTTGTCTCTGTTCTAACAGTCTTTTCTGAAGAAATTATTGCTAGATCACTTAATTGATTTTTGGATATTGTAAATGATTTTTTAAAATATTCAATATTAAAAACTACCTTCTGCTATATCACATTATTTGGAAGTATATATTTAAAAAAACATTTTTCATATGCAAAAAAAATTTGTAGTACAATTTGGATTTAATCATTCATTTCCCTTAGGATCACTTTATCAGGCAGAGGTAAAAAGCTTCTTTTTTTTACTAATATTTGTAAAAAAATAAAAAATAGAATAGCTCCCAATTATTGCTAGGTAACTTTTTTTTATCGTTATCAGTGCAAAATTGTTGAGGGGAGCCTTGTCATTGGTAAATTTCAATTTCTCCACCCCAAAGTAGCCAGCTAGTGGCTGTCTAATTTTATTTTCAAATTGTGCTTTATAATTTTTTTAAAAAAAAAAATGTGGAATATGGATTTGTTTATGAATTCATTTTATTTTATGATTATTATTTTTTTTTTTTACAGTTATAAATTCTTTAACAAACTTAAAATCTATAAACTAAATTGCAGAAAATGTTTAAATATATTAAATAACATTCCCCCCCCCCTTTTTTTTTTTTTTTAATTTTATATAAAACTTTGTGTTTATTTTCTGAGTCAAGATATGTAAATAAAACTCAACATTTTGATTATTTAGACTTTGTCAAGAGTTACCATTGATTTGAAATGATTATAAATTCCTAAAATGTATATATCTACATACCGTACTTAAGCATATATATAAACATTAAAAGCCTGAAGCTAAACAAGTCAATACATTTTTCATTCACCCAAATTTTTCTAAGTAATATTTTAATGAAACAAATATTATGTGTTAGCAGAGTTCAAATTTTTCTAAGTAGTTTATTGATTAGGTATATAATTATATGCACACATGCATCTAATTTTAGAAATATTTGCTATACTAGTCAAAATAAGAGTCATAGATCACATGACCCTATACTCTTAAGCTTGTAAGTTATAAACAATGAGGACTGCCAATTCCTCAACAAGCTTTGTAATGCTTAGCTAGAGAAAGCATTTAAAATATCTCTGTCAGGACCCCCCCCCCCAACCTCTGACCATGGTTTTGTGCTCTGGCGCTTCTCAGAGAGGTGCTAGGATAGGTGCTGGCTTTGGGTTAGTGTTTTTAGATCTAGTGTCTGAACCTATCCTAGCACCTCTCTGAGGAGTGCCAGAGCACGAAACCATGGTCAGAGGTTGGGGGGGGGGGTTTCCTGACAGAGATATTTTAAATGCTTTCTCTAGCTAAGCATTTATCACAAAGCTTATTGAGGAATTGGCAATCCTCATTGTTTATTTACTATACTACTTTTTTTTTCAACATTCACGTTTTCTCTCATTTTATTTATAATTAAACTAATTTTTAAAAAATCAACTATTTGTATATATATTGAAAACAATTACTTGTCTTAATTAAAACATCTGTATACTTAGTAATAAATCATTTAGGAAATGTACAACAAGCAATAAACTTTAATTTATTTATTTAAAGTGCTTATAATCATTTGTTATAATTATAAAAGTATAAGCTTTAACTCGTACTAATGTAATCATGAATTAGTCAGTTGTTGTTGTTTTTTAAAAAAAGTTTGCTTAGATGATTTCGATTATTATAAGTCATAGGCGTAGCATAAATTGATAATTGGGTGTGTGTGTGTGTATATATATATATGCTATTATTGCTAATTTACATAAACTTTAAATACGAAAATTAATTAGGGAGAGCAGCAGTCAAGCGTTGTTACCCGAGAGGTCATCGCAGCCGCCTTGCAAGCAAGTAGTTGTTTGCAGACGGTTGTGGGTTCGCCTCCCGGACGATGCTATGACATGTGAAAAAAAAAATTAGGGAGAGCAGACCATCTTTTTGAGATGGGCATGCCTGATTCTTATCTCTTCATAGAGTTTTTTGTCATCTGATATATGCCACGCCACTTTCATTTTCCGTTTAAATCAGAGCACGTGATGTTAATCGTTTGTTGAATGACGACATTCTCTTTACTGAGCTATCAAAAACTATTGAAACTTAAAATATTCTGAGAACAGAAAAATAAAAAATCTCTGGAAATTTTTACTTACTTACATTTTTCTTTACTTTAAAGAAAGCAAAAACAGATTGACTGCTAGCATTATTGGTTTTTGCTGCTAGCCAGATGTTTTTTCTCCCTCCAAATTGCATAAGACCCACATAAATTGATTTCATTCTAGGATCTTCGTTCATTTTATCATTTATGAATTTCAACATACTTAAGAAATACTTTATTTCATCGCTAAGATAAAACAAAAAACAGATTCTCTGACCTCTGCTAACACATACTTTTTTCGTTAAAGTATTACTTAGAAAAATTTGAGTGAATGAAAAATCTATTTTGTGAATTGAAAGAATATTTAATTAATGAATGGGGGAGAGGATATTCTTTCCGTTAAAAACATTTCCAAACCTTTTTTAAAACCTTATTTAGAAAAACTACTACCAAAGTAATAAAAAATATTTTTAAAAATATTGTCATTTATTTTATTTCAACATCTGAATGTTTGACTCCCATTTCGAATTGGCTTTGTTTTTATATATAGAGAAATATATTTTTTTTCATAATTTGAAGAGTTTGAAGTAATTTTAACACAAGACAATTTATTAATACATATGATCACCATTTCTTATGCTTGCTCATAATATACAAGGAGGCCATAAGTTTCCATACATAGGAAAAACAAACATTTTTAATATAAAAATATTTTTATTTATATAATATGTTCTACGTGACTGCCATTATTTTGAAAACACATTTCAATATATTTCTGCCACTGCTGATGAACACGTATCAGCATAGCTGGAGTTATGCTTATAATGGTGTTGATACGTTTCCTAAGATGATTTACGTTTCGTATTTTTTCCTCCTTCAACTACCCCGAACATAAAAATCATCTCGATAAGATCTGGGCATTTGGTAGGTCATGCTGACCAATCCAAGCATAGGGATATATGAAAACTTATGGCCCACCCTGTATATATAAATTCTAATAATTTTAATATATTCGTAAATAAACACTAGCTATTAAATATGTAGAACTGAGAATATATAGTAATATTATAGAGAAGTAAACTCCAAAAATGCATATAATAATAATTTACAAATCAGACTTAATCAATTTGCAAAGAACTCTCGACTACTTTAGTCAATTTTTGGGGGGTTTAATCAGTAAATTAGTATTGACATAAGAGAGAGAGCGCATTCTTTGTGATTTGGACATTATTTCTTCCTAAATGTTATGTATGTACATATATATATATTTAAGTAATGATAAAGTAGATTTTAAATAAGGCAAAACTCTCCATACAGTAGTGCCACCCTGTGCCAACCAGAATAATCATTGGATGCCAGAAGGCTTGTGCATAAAATCCCTATCTAATGCCTATTCATCCAATATCCCCAGACTAGTTTCTGGCTTGTGGCCATCGTCAGTGAGGAGCCTTGGATCTAACAATTATGTGCTAGTATAAGAGATGGTGATCATGTGATGTTTAGATTTTAAATAGTTCAAAACAAGATAAATATCACTCAAACAGCTGTTCATAAGATAAATAATGAATGAGAAAGGCATTAGTTTCCAGGTTAAACATTTTTTAGGTAGTGAGAATTTAATGATTTTAATTTTTAATTAAAAATAGATAATTATCCATTTACTGATCAATATTTGGATGGCTAGTTGTTTTGACTACGGATTTATCTATCTCAAAGAAAAAATTCTAAACCTGCTTGGATTCTTAAAAAATGTCCATGTTTTACTTGATTCAGATTTGAAACTGATTGTTAATATAGTAAGCAGATACTTAACCATTATCCACAAAACACTGTTAACATATACTATTTTATTTTTTCTATTATTAATTTCATATTTTGGCAAAATTCAAATGCTTGCTTAAAGTATATGTTTTGCCTCTTTAAAAAGCCTTATTAGAATAATGATATATAGTTATCTTAGTCTTTAATATATATTTTTGAACAAGCAAAGAAAGAGAAAAGTGTCAAGTATGGAGTTAAAAGTTTGGTTGTCGTCGATGAACGAACATATCCCACTGGATGGTGCTGTTTTCACGCTAAAACACATAAAAATGCCATTTCCGTGGCCGACACGTTCGAACCCGTGTTTTCTATAATACAACCTTTTTGTTGTACTACAGATTGCAGGCCGTTATGTCGCGTCGCAGTACAGCATGTATGTTTACGCAGCAAATACATTTTCTCAATTCGCACAGTTTATAAAAAGGTTACGGCTTGGGGAGAGGGTGTGTTTTTTTGAATTGGATGGAAATGTTATTTTCATTGGATTTTTTTTTATTTTAAAGTATTGAAATGTTCAGATTTTGTAAAGTAATAATTAACAGACTTTTTACACCATAGTGTATTGAAGTTTTAAGTAGTAAATGTTGACGAGATATATGTATAAAGTGAATTGGAATTAGGTAACGCGTCAAGTAACGTAACGCGTCAAGTAACGTACTGTTCGTAACATTTCCACGAGACATTTTAAGATTGTACCGTGTGTATATTTTTGAAATAAAAAAGAGCACTAACACAAAAATATCCAGTAAGAAAAGTACAATTGTACACTATTTTTTTAAATGTCATAAAAAGCATATATTATAAACATTTTATATATATATTTGTCGTTGTTTAAAAAAGTTTTAGTTTCTTTCTTTTCTCCGACTACTGTTATACTTTGTTGAATATAGTTTACGTTTATTGTTATCATTTATTTTATAGATGTTAGTAAAAAAAAATATTTACAAAAATACAATATTGATATTTTTTATTTTAACCGTAAACCTAACCCTAAAACTAACCATAACAACTTTTACTTTTAGTTGTCATTCTATTTTTTGTTTTTTATTAAGTTATGACAGCATTGGCCGGGACGTGAACCTGCAACCCGGGCAACTGCCTGCAAGTGCAAGGCAGTCGTGCTGACCTCTCGACCATTCTATTTGAAATAAAAAATAGCAGTAAACAACAACAAAAAAAAGCCGTAACCCCAGTAAAAAAATCTCCGATAGAAAATTGATTTTTCTAATAAAAAGAAAACTAAAAAAGACGAATCAAATTGTAATTTGTTTATTTTATTTTACATTTATTATTATCATTTAATTTGTATACGTTAATAAAAAATAATATTTAAAATTAAATAATATTTAAAAAAGACAATTTTCTTTTGTTTTTATTTTCGCATTACAAAAACACATCAAAATGATTATAATTAATGGCCCATGAATGATCATATTTTATAGTTTTAGCATGATAACAGCGCCATCCAGTGGGATATAGTTGCTCATCAACGACAACCAAAAGTTTAAACAACTGATAAAAGCAAAATATCTTGCAATTCTGGATTCCATATATCTCTTTAATATCTTTGATCCTAGTGTTGGTATCATTCCCTGATGTTATCATTTCTTCCATGGAATATAGTTATTGTCAGACATCATGATTAAAAAAGATAATCCAGAGTATAATAATATGATTTTTAGAAATAAAATCTTAATCTAAATAAGAGTCATAGATCACATGATCCAATTCTCTTAAGCTTGTAAGATATAATCAACTTGTAAGATATAATCAATGAGGATTGCCAAATCCTCAACTAGCTTTGTGATAAATGCTTAGCCAGAGCCAGCATTTAAAATATTTCTGTCAGGACCACCCTCCTAACACCTCTGAGAAGTGCCAAAGCACGAAACCATGATCAGAGGTTGGGGGGGGGGGTCCTGACGTATTTTAAATGATGACTCTGGTTAAGCATTTATCACAAAGCTTGTTGAGGAATTGGCAATCCTCATTGATTAAAATCTTAATCTGTATCAATATTAAAAACTTATATGAAGAATTTTTTCAAATAAAATCATGTTTAATAATGTCCAAAAAATATTGCAATTTAATTCTAATTAAAAAAAAATATCGCTATTTATTAATAAACATCACATGACCACCACTTCTTGTGCAATACGTATAGTGAGTTTTGCCTATTTATTAATAATGAAACATTTCTGCTATCTATTTTTAAAAATAAAAATACATTTCAATAAATAATTTTTATTATTTATAGGTGTGTGTGTCTGTGTTTAGAAGTAATCTTGTCTTTTTTTTCCCCACAGTTCCCATTAAAATTTGCTCCAGCCTATTCATTTGGTATTCGCCATTCAGACTTTACATCTCCTCTACTAGCAGATCCTGTGGAATTGATGTAATTCTATTTGTAATTTGCTATAACATCGAAAATAAATATTATATTTAAATATTTATATTTAAAAAAATGTTCAAAAAATTTAAATGAATAAATTTTATGCATGAAATCCATTTAATATAAAGGAAAAATCAATTGAAACATTTTACTCCTGCTTCTTGAATCATTATCTAAAAGATGTAAAACTCCACCATTTACATATATATGTATCGATTAAGCTAATTGTTTACCTAAACAATTATCGCATCAATAAAATCATTTCGAAAAGTAATCCAGTGGTACTGTATTATTAATTAATTAGAAGTCATTAAAATAACATTCTTATTTGTATCTATAAATTGTATCTATAAAACTAACCATTTATTAAAGATATATTTAATACAATGTTCTTAAATTTATCTGTTTACAAACCTAATTGCAGTGGTAAGTATACTTTTGAAAATTATAAACTACTGATGAATATTTATATTTTTCTTATTTATTTTCCTCTTTAAGTATTGAGTAATGTGTGCATCATTTCTATACATATATTGTCTCAGATTGCCTTCTCTATCTCCTTTTAAAACATAATTTTCCATTTCAATTATGCAATGTATGCGGGATTCGAACTCAGACTTTCACACGACCCTCAACTCTCCATGCTATCTCATATTGCTGACCCACCTGATCACATACATGTGTGTGATCAGGTAGGTCAGAAATATGAGATGGCATGGAGAATTGAGGGTCGTGTGCATGTATGTGATCAGGTGGGTCAGCAATATGGGATAGCATGGCGAATTAAGGATCGTGTGAAAGTCTGAGTTTGAATCATGCATACATTACATATATATGCAGGTTAAAGCCTGTATAGTGTATTAATTCATTTCAATTATGGGAAAAATATTAAAGATACAAAATCATCAATTCTGTAGTAAATTATCTTTCATAATACATCTGTCTGAAGGTTTGTAATGATGGTATATTATAAGATGTGATACGTTGGACTATTTCCATCATTTATGAGTGAATGTTGAATGTATCGAAAATTTTAAACTTTATTTAAACTCCAAATACATCAACTTGTTAGTAATAACACAAATAGACAATACAGGTTAGTAATTACACAACGTTTCGAGTAGTATTATTCTCCACTCTTCTTCAGGTGTTGCTGGCCTATATGCACAGTGACAATATTCACTTAGAAGTTGAACTCGCACCTTTAGATTCTTGAATATTGAATTTAAGGCAAACGCTCTACCAACTGAGCTATTCTGTCTAAGGTAACATATAGTAGAAATTTGATATATTTATATATGAGGGTTGGGTCAAATCCTCCTGAGTCCTCCAATTTTTTTCCCCATTATTATTATTATTTTTATTTTTTCCTAAGAGCAAGATTAATTAGAGGCTTCCATACATTGTGTATTGACACACTGGGTTGACTTATAGGATTATTTACCATTGTCATTGAGCAGCTTCCTTGAATTTTCTTCTATGCATTTTTTCCTCTTTATCCAATATCTTTGTACTTTCCCACTTAAGCATATGGTCATTAGTACATACATGAGCTGCTATGGTAGACACATCTGTTTTTCTCTTTTAACCATTAGTTTGTGCTCCTTCAATCGCTGTTCAACAAGAGGCAGGTCTCATCAATGTATTTCCTTCCACATTCACATGGTATCTCATAGATGCAGTTTTTGTTCTTCGGCATTTCCAGTTTATGCTTAGTAGAAGTAAGCATTCCTCGAAGTGTGGTATGACTGTGGAATGACCAGGAATGGTGGACAAGTTAAAGAAAATCTGCAGTCAATATAACATTAGAACTGTTTTCCAAAGTCATACCACACTTCGAGGAATGCTTCTACTAAGCCTAAACTGGAAATGCCGAAGAACAAAAACTGCATCTATGAGATACCATGTGAATGTGGAAGGAAATACATTGGTGAGATCTGTTGCCCTGTTGAACAGTGATTGAAGGAGCACAAACTAATGGTTAAAAAAGAAAAAACAGATGTGTCGACCATAGCAGCTCATGTATGTAATAATGACCATATGGTTAAGTGGGAAAGTACAAAGATATTGGATAAAGAGGAAAAAATGCATAGAAGAAAATTCAAGGAAGCTGCTCATATGACAATGGTAAATAATCCTATAAGTCAACCCAGTGTGGCAATACACAATGTATAGAAACCTCTAATTAATCTTGCTCTTAGGAAAAAATAAAAAAATAATAATAATAATGGAAAAAAAATATTGGAGGACTCAGGAGGATTTGACCCAACCCTCATATATAAATATATCGAATTTCTACTATATGTTGCCTTTGACAGAATAGCTCAGTTGGTAGAGCGTTTGCCTTAAATTCAATATACAAGAATCTAAAGGTGCGAGTTCAACTTCTAAGCGAATATTGTCAATGTGCATATAGGCCAGCAATAACTGAAGAAGAGTGGAGAATAATACTACTCGAAACGTTGTGTAATTACTAACCTGTATTGTCTATTTGTGTTATTACTAACAAGTTGATGTATTTGGAAAGTTTAAATAGTTTAAAATTTTTGATACATTCAACATTCACTCATAAAATGATGGAAATAGTCCAACATATCACATCTTATAATACATCTGTCTTTTTTTTTCAATACGATGAAAATTGATAGGTTTATGAAAATTTTAAATTATTTGTGTACTTAGAGATTTTTTTTTTTCAATGTTTACAAATAAAAAAGTTTATATTTTATTCACAAATAATATGCATAGCAAGCTGTAATTGAAAACATGCTAAGCATAGTGCTTGTGAATAAAATATATATTTTTAATAGACATGGTGAACGTGTTTGTGTTGAGTTAAAATTTCTGAAAGAAACGAAATTAAATAAGTATTGAATTAAATCAAAATGTTGCAATTTTTTAAAAAAAATTGAAACACTTTTAAAATAAGTTAATGCTCTAAATAATTTTTAAATTGTATTATCATTATTTAAAAATGTTAAGAAGTATTATTAATTCAATATTTAGGATAAATTATTTTTAGTAATGTTAATTAGGTCACATGATTTCATCTTTAATACTTAAGATATCCATATTTCCACATGGTTCTAACTGAGATATACAACCAAACCCCCCCCTCCAACTTCATTGCAGATTACTGTATGTTTCAATACGAAATTTAAAAAAATCACAATGCATGTATTTACATTACTAACAATGTACTCATTTGATAATATAAATGAAAGCAAAAGAGAATTGTTTATATCATATATTATGTATTAAAATGACCCCTATGCTGTTGGTGTAGTTGGTAGAGTGTTTGTCTTGGGATCAGGCGGTCCTAAGATTGATTCTACGCCTCGCAGATCTGCCGCTTGAACATCTTATGAATTCCGAGCAATAAATTCATATGCCCTTTTTTATTATTAAAACAAAATCACAAATTGAAATCATGTATTACTAACATAACAAATTAATGGGGAAACACTTCTATTTGGGGAAAAATACTGATTATCCAATAATAATAAAAAATTATAAAATATTAAATGAATAAATATTTATAAAAAATAAAAATTAAATATAAAGTTAAAAATAAAAGTAAAAATGAATGATTAAGAAAACCGGGACAGTTAACTGAACTGAAAGAATATGTTGGGTACTGAGATGAGAGCTAAATCCAGGACAAATCTGGGGAAATTGGGACATAGGGACACCCAGTGAATACTTCTTTTTTGAATACAAAAGCTTCCATTTAAAATTGTTTTGAAACTATACAAGCTACATAATTGTATAATATGCCATTTGATAGTATACACAATAACTCCCCCCCCCCCCCAGTGATGAAAGTTTATTCATAAAAAAAAGGTACAAATATAGTTAAATAAGAAGTTTACAAAGAATGGTAAAAATGAAATTCAGGAGCAACATGGTGAAAGGGGAAGGATACATAGGGAAAGGCATGTGGAAAGGGTGTGTATTAATCATTAAAGACAAATGAATGTTACAATTACGAATTATTTGTAAAGTCTAGAGTTTAAATATGAGTAGCATTTTAGGAGCACAATATTGAGAAATCCAGTTTGCGATGGATAAGTTGATAATAGGAAAACACTTGGAGATAACAACATTGGAAATAATAAATTTAAATAGGGTGAATCACTTGCAATTAAAATCATTAGGCCAAACTGTGGTTTATTTTGCAATAATATTTGGATATATGTCCAGGCTATAATGGTATTAGAAGTATCTCTCAACACTGCATTATAGCAGTGGATAAAATCCTGGACATCAGGGATTGTCTTTCCTCTGGAGACTTTACAGTTATTAGGTTATCTGTCTTCCTGACATACGCTTTTTGGTACACAAGATGCAGGACAAAGTTCACACAACCAACACCGGACCCTAATGCTATATTTTGCGATAAGCTCAAAGCTCTTCAAAACAAGGATAAGATATCCTCTAGATTTTTATTTATTAATACATGGAGCCTACTAGTATGGCCCACAGACTCTACATGAATATTGGACCTGATATATCCACATTGTAGTGTATCATAAATGAAGTAGTCTATGATGCAACATGCCGGATTCTACTAGAGAGGCATTGATTTCACACTACATGTATCCCAATTGATAGGTTAGCATTATTGGGCCAACCTTAAAAGGGGTGGTCTATACCAACAAAATGGAATGTATGTACTCATTTATCAACCTGCTAGTGCAGAGAATGGCTCTGGCATACATCTACCAGACCAATGTCAGCAATGGATGAGCCAACATTGACAAAATGCATTTATTATTCATCTGTACAATTTTATTATGTTAAATATATTTTTAAAATAAAATCGTTTATAACAATAATGCTAACAACCGCTATGAATAGCGTTTTTTTTCCTTCTTGTGAATGAGAAAATCAACGTTGGCAACAGTTCCCACAACACCCTCATCCCAGCCCTCCCCCTCAAAAGAACCAGGATTTAGGCCTCTGGGGACCCTCCCAACAACCAGACTCTTTCATTCAATCAGCAAAGTTGATTGTAATGAAAATTTTAATTAAAAGAAACAATTAGGAATTATTTGTAAAGTCTAGAAATCAAATGTGAATGTGTTTTAGGATAAGACAAGAAATGGTGACTATTAAAATTTAAAAAATAATTATTTTAGCGTCATCTTTTTCAATGAAAAAATAATGTATGATTTTTGAAAGAAATCAAAATGCTTTTGAAAAGAAAAACTTTTAATGTCTTAAGATTTTATTTTTACAATAAGTTTAATGTAGGATAGATTTTCAATTTTTATTTATAAATTTTTATAATACATTATATTAATAACGTGAAAGATAAACACCTTCAAACAGATACGCTTTAAAAATGCTTAAGTGACAGCCAATCAGATGGAATAATGGCATCACATGGGACCCCAAGTTCTAAAACACAAGCCAGAACTATTAGAAAAAGATGGATCATAGTAATGATAATTCAGGTGAACCAATGATATACAAATACCAGTAAATTTTGATTCCAAATAAATATTTATATTAGATGTCAGTTGAATGATTAATAAAATCAGAATAAAAATGATTCAGTTCAAATATATAATATTAACCAAACATCTAAGATGATGACTTATAACCTAGCACTGAGAGTTTAAACTGATTGCCCATCCTCCCAAAAGTTTTTTTTATTTTTTTAGTTTCATATATAATGAGATATTATTTTATATAGCGCTATGTTTATTTATGTAATAGTTTCGGTAAAAAAAAAATTAAACTTTAAAATGCAAAACCTTCTGAATAGAAAGTTTACTTTTGGAAAACTTATTAACATCTGATCATTTCAAATTGTTACCACCATCCCTGCATGTTCGCCAGTGGGGATTGCATGATTTCTCAGGATTGTGGATATTATTAACATAATAATCTCGAATCACACCCAAATATTAAAAAATTTCAGCTACACCCTCTGTGAACACATATATAAAAGTCAACTCTCAAATAGAAAGTCCAAAAAAGTACTTTCATTCTCAGACAGTCCAAAAAATACTTTTTCTCTGTTTGAGAATCGTACTTTAGTATATGTATTCATAGAGGGCGTAGCTGAAATTTCTTAACCTTTGATAGTGATTTGATATATAATTGCAGTTAGCATTATGCACTGGGATTATATATTAACTGGATATTAGATCGAGTTCGATAAGCAGCACAAGCAAAATGGATTAATAATTTATTTTTTTTATTAATAATGACTGACAAAAAATCAAGTCAGATGTCACATGACTTAATAAGCTTATATTTATAAATGTTATATATAGAGTTTGCAAAATAAACTCTTTGAGAAGCAGAAACCGGTCTGGGGTTGAGGATATTCTCAAAGCTTGTTAAGAGCTTATTTTGTGAGCTCTATATATAACATTAATAATGACTATATAAAACTTGCTTATACATTTGCAACTATTACTAGGTATGCAAAATATTAAAGATAATAAATATTTTAAATGTAAAGCTTTATGATATCTAAAATGATAAAATCTTTCTATGTTAAATATTTAAACTGTTTCAAACTATGATTTCCTGCAGTTATTCTTTTAATGTATTTAATTTAGTCAGTTTATGCACGATAGAAGTTACTTTCATTGGGCACCGATGATGTTAGATAGGAAATAAAGCAGCATTGATGATGTTAGATAAGATAATATCAGTAAGTCTTGGATAGTTCCTACAGCACTGTTCTTTTCTTTCTTCGTGGCATGATTAAAGCAGACAGTGGCTGATTTTGGCAAACTTCAGCATTAGTTTCAGGATCTGAAAGCATTACTCCCCAGGGTGTTTTGACTGGTGTGGGTTTGGGTTGCTTAGCTACATATAGTAGATGGTCTTTGTTAGATAAGTCATCATTCTTGCTATTATAACTGAAGCATTGAAATATACTGTAAAACAATCAGCAAGATACGGCTATTCATGTTATGGTGGCAAACAGTTTTAACCAACCATTTCCTCTGCATGCAATTACTGCTATACAGCTTCTTGAGTTGAGTCTTTGAATAGACTAAAGTAGACAGGACTAACCTGAGTTGTTTGTTTCTGACCTATTTATACTCAATGGATGTTTTCCAAATATTTGTTTTTTTACAGCAACATATTTTTTTCCACATGTTGTGGAAATAAATAATTTTATAGACATTTTAGCATTATATCATGATTTGATAAATAAGTGAATAAAAAAAAAATATTTTTCTCTATTTACATTTGTTAGTGATAGGAAGAAAGGAAAAAAAATTGTTACCGATTTTTTAAAATTGAATGATAATTTTTAAAATTTTATTAAACCCAAAATCTTAATAGCATATTTAGGTTTGCCATTTAAATGGATAAAAATGTGGAGGATTTTTATTTAAAACTTCATTTAAAAAGGCAAGTGAGAAAAAATATAAAATGCTTTAGATTTTTATAAATTATACAATTCAAATTTCTTGCGCATTTCAAAACTATTTTGTTTTTCCATTACATTGTAATTCATCATTTTATTGTTCTCACATATTACAAAGTAACTATAAAATATATTTAATAATATGTTTAAATTCATAAATTAACTTAAGTTTTAAACCATTTTTTAATGCAGATTCTAATAGGTTGGTTTCTATTCTATTGTGTCAGCCGCATGATGGCACTATTTCTAGGTAAATTCCTAGAAATATACCATTTCAGCAGCTTCATCTAACCTAAGAGGCTTCTTTCTACGATAAAACAGAAAATTATCGATTTGTAGTATAACTAATTCAAGCTGCTATCAGATTTGTTTTAGTTACAATATATAATTCACAAAAAATCTATATTGCCTATAAATATAAGATTAAAAGTTTACTTTTTATTTATATCTGTGTAAATTAATTAGTTTGCTTTTTGAATATTTATGTAATATTACTAATGGGTATAAAAAGCAGTAAGAAAACAGCAATCTGTAATGTCTTACTGTATATATATATATATATATAGCGTGTTAATAGCTGTAAACAAGTTTATTTTATTTTATGATACATGCTACAAGAGAAAGCATTCAAATCACCTTTATCTAGGATTGTCCCCATCTCCAGACCAGTTTTGAGCTATGGCTCTCTTCAGTGAGGAGCTAGGAAACCAGAGTCAAACTATCATATATATTGTAACGGTCCCTCAATCTCCCTTTGAACATGGAGGGTGCCACCAGATCACTGCATATGTACCAGACAAAAGATTTAATTTTCTCATATACTGACCACAAGGGTGCCACTAGTCTGAAAATTGGAATTAGACATTTATTTTTAAGGATGGACAGGATATGTGAACCCAAATGCGCCAGACTAGCTCAATCAAGCAAATGAGATCTTATGTTTTGTTCAGAAAGTTGGAAAGGTAGCAACAGAAAACAAAATCAGCCAAGTAAAAAGGAATAAATAATTTTATTAGTAGTATGATTAAATAAACCTAAATCTACATAACAAATTTTAAAATCCACTCAAAACATACTACTTGTACATTCGTAAAAAAAAAATATTTTATATGGCTTAGGGAGCGATTTCCTGTGCATGAAAGAGTGCAAAATGCAGACAGTAGCAGAAGTATTAGTATTCAGTGATCTCACGTAAGAAAAAGGGCGTTTAGCTTCTTGCTTATAACCCATAGGAAAAGGATAAATCTCCGTATTTGGGAGCTTATGTCAAAACAGGAGACATGCAAAGATAGCTTCCGAAACATTAACTTTAAGAAACAAAATAGGGTGTTGAAAGGTATTACTTTCAATCAATTGACCTCCCTCACAGTGAGACAGGCTAGGAGCTCACGATCTACCTATTGAAAGGGTTGAAATGATCATACATGCCCCTAATAAAGGAATTGGAAGCTTGAAGAAATAAAACTAAAGACTTAATATTTCATAATAATCTATTATAAATAATTATAATTTTCGACATAAGTAGGACTAATAACAAAATGGGTCACGAGCCAGAAGCCAATTAAAATAGTCTGTAATATCCAGACTACTCTCAATAACAAAAAGGAATGTGAGATTACAAATAACTTCATACTACCTTACTTACCAAGACTTAAATGGGACATACGGTATAGGTTTGAAACTAGCACTCATTAAAAAGAAAAAAAATCAAACATACAGAAACTGAATTACATAAGATAAAACTTGAAAAACATTTATATTTAAAAAAAGAAAACAAATTTAAAACAAAATTATTTAAATTGTAGAACGTAAGGTATCTTCTTGAGTATGGTCCGTTGATCTGGATTCACTGATGGTAGGCTTGGGCAAGTCGGTTAGTGGTTTCTTTGTAGCTGGTTCTTATGGCATTATAGGCAGTTAATGGAGACACAGGAAGCATGAATCTGTCCTGGCAAAAACCTTATCACATCATGGTAGAAGAAAATATTCCTACGGTATGTTGAATTTTCTTTCTAGGTAGAATAATTACCGGATCAGCTTGCTTTCAGGATATGCAGGAATCATTCTCTCCAAGTATTTTGGCAGGAATAGTTTGTGCAAATATCTCAGAGTTTCTGTAAGATTCTCTCAGAGTTGGTGGACGTATCTCCAGAGTTTGTATAACAATCTCTGAGATTTTGTGGAAGTATCTCAGAGTTGGTGAAATATAATACAATGGCCTGATTAAGCCTTTTATAGCTGAATCATATATCTGAACCAATTACAAAACTTTTTTTTAAAATTAAAATTTATAAAATTCTCCATCTAGCTAACAATAGTTATCTAATTAACGAAAATAAATTGCCCTTTACAGATCTAGAAATTAACTAATGAAAAATTCTTTTCTTTCTGTTTTCTTTCTTTTTAATTATTCTTATCAATCCAAATCCCAAATCTGAAAAGCAATTTATTTATACAATTTACTTTTACATAAATAAAATAAAAAATTAATCTTAATTATCTTTTTTTTTTTTTTTTTTCAAAATTAAAAACCAAATATAGCTGTGGTATTAAAATATAATTTCCAGGTACACACATATATATTTGTACAAGCATTAAAAAAAAACTTTTAATCAAGTTTTACAAACAAAATCTTATAAAAATTTATTTTATTTTCTTCACCCCTATAAAACTTCAATTTTTGTAATGGTGTTTTAAGCATCCATTACAATATGTATAATATAAAGAGCGTGTTAATAGCTCTAAACAAGCTTATTTTATTTTATGATAAATGCTACAAGAGAAAGCATTCAAATCATCTTTATCTAGGATTGCCCCCATCTCCAGACCGGTTTTGAGCTATGGCTTTCTTCAGTGAGGAGCTAGGAAACCAGATTCAAACTATCATATATATTGTAATGGTCACTCAATCTACCTTTGATCATGGAGGGCTCCACCAGATTTCTGCGTATCAGGAAAAAATTTTACCGCGATCAAAAGTGGATGATGATGATGGTTTGCACCGATTAGACCCAGGGAGACAGCAAGAGATCTTAACTATTGTTCAGACAATTGAGAAAATGAATCATAGACAAATGTCAGCCAAATTAATTTAAACTAATTTGATAACTTTTATTAAATTCAATAAACAAAAAGAAATCTAGAAAATGAATACGAAAGTTTGACCTAGATTTTTATAAGCATATTCATCAGAAAGTGTATATGAGTTGAAAATATTAAAACATAAAAGCTTTGGCAGCAAGATTTGTTCTCTCACCTGCAATTTAAAAGAGAATTAATAGTACTTCCAGCTGACAATTTATAAAAGAACAATTCTAGTTTTCTTATTCAAAGATATATAAAAAAACTACAGTCTTGTAGGAAATCAATGAAACAGCACCGGCGAGCATTTCTTGACCTGGAATAATGTGTCGAAACCAAGAACATTATTTGCTGGTAGGATAGCTCATGATGTTCCACGTTTAAGGCAATTCACGGTTGATTTCACATACAAGATAAGAAAACTTGAAGAATGAGCATGGTCTTACATAATCTAGAAATGAAACAAAATCTCCAACTTCAGAAAAACTAGAATAACAAATGCGATGAACCGCCGGCCAAAAGATTTGTGGTTTGCAAGAAGCACAAACCTATTAACTTAAATTAATTATTAGACGATAAAATAGAGACAAGTGAACAAACTGAAATTACGAAAATGGCCAGAGCATTTAGTAAGGGTTAATAATTAAAAAAAGGAAGGCATAGTAAGCATATAAAATATAATCTCACAATACACTCCAATAAAATTGAAAACAAACTTGGAATCTTAAAACTAACATTCTAAGACACACTATAAATACAAAGAAAAGCAAACATATACGATTAAATAACTGGTAAAACTTTATGCAACAGATTTATTTGTAGCTTGAGCAGAGATTTAAATAGATTTATATACCCTGGAAAGAATAAGAACTATTTTATCTTATGGTAAAGCAGAGTCCATGGAGTTTTTCAAAGAATGCGCACAGCTATTTTGAATTCAACTTTCAGGTGTCATTTCTCCATGGTGGCAAGATTAGAGGCATATTTTGGGATCCTTTCTATTTCAGACTTTCATGGCATGACTGGAAGAATCACTTGGAATCAGGAGTCCATCCTTAAGTAAGTTAACAGGGCATGTTGTAGGGTTGAAAACTCAGCAGTAAATTTAGTCATCATGTGAAAGCAAACTTTAAGAAAAAATATGTCTGGACTGCCAACACAGTACAAATCTCAGCAGGCTAATGTAAAACGAATAGTAGAAGCTGAATCAATCACTTTGAAGCAGAATTAGCTTGGTCAAGGCAAGAATAAAAATGTCCGAAATTTTTGGGGTTATTTATATCTTTATCTCCCACGTAATCTTTCTTGTTTTTCAATTATAAGTCTTAGCCCAGGGCAAATTTCTATTTCCCGCTCAACCCTAATTAAAAATTCTAACCAGGGATTATCTTATAAAAAAAAAAAATTACACAATTAAATCTCCATTTTTAAAATTAAACTAAAATTGGATTGTAAATTAAAATAAAAGAAACAGGAATGCAATTAACTTTCCACAATTAAAAGCTTTCTAAAAAAAAAAAAAAAACAAAGATTGAAAATTTTAACTTGGAATGTTTTTACAATTTGATAAAAAATGTGCCGAAGAAACTTATTTTAACTAACAAGTAAAATCTATTGACGAAATTTAAAATTACAGGTTTTAACAATATAGCTGCAAATGTGCACTATATCATATAAAACTTCTAAATAACTTTTTAAAAATTGCGAAGGGACCTTTGAAACGGAGAAAGTCTCTGGTTCAATATGTTAGTGCAACCTTATGCATACACGTGTTAATTGCAAACAGTTAATATTTTTATATTTGAAAGTTTAAGTTATCATTTAGTAAGCACTTAAGGACTGTTATTGACACTAGGGGAAAGTATCTGACCACTACTGAAATTATCAAGCGATAAATGCTACTACAAGTGGTATAAGTTTTTTCTTTTACAGACAAAAATAATAAGTAATGCATGTTATGTGTATACTTTAAAATGATATTACAATTGACAGAAGTCTAAAACATTTAGAAATTTAATTAAATTAACAAGAAAAACAAATACAAATTTTCTCGTACAAATTAATTTTTTACAAAAGCAATAGTTACAATCCACGTATATGAATTATGCTCGTATTTCACAAATATTACAAATTTAGTTTTAGAAAATAATTAAAGAACAAGAAAAACATGAACTGAACTGCATAAAGTAATGTTAAAAATAAATAAAAGATTAAGGGCGGAATGTCCAAGTTCTATGGGATTGAGGAGTAGCATTTTATTTTCCGATTTATCACTTTTCAGGTCAAAGTAGATTTTTATAGAATTGGTCATTTTCAAAACTATTGTTCATTAAAATTGTCTAAACATTTTTAAAACTGCCTGAAGTATTTTAAAAACACGAAGTGATTATTTTAACTTTTTGTTTGCAAAAAAAAATTACTAGTAACCCCCATAATCTTTTTTTTCAGATTCCTATACCAACAGGAAAAATCCTTTTGTTCTTTAGTTATGTGCTTTCTAATATAGTATTGTAGCAATTGAAACACAGAAAATTATTTTTTTTATATTTTGATCAAGAAATTGTTTCCTTTGGTTTTATTTTTTTCTTCCCAGAGTAACTACTTATCAATTTCTTATAGTCACCTGTCTAAGCATGTGAAAAATTTTGCGGACACCTGGCTTAAATGATGACATCATAGGATTTCAACATTCAACCATAATTTTTTATTCTTAAAAAAATTAATTTGCATAATTCACTTTATACTTTTAGTTCATTTGTTTGTTTAATTATTTACTCTTTTCTTCCAAAGAGTAAGCTTATGGTTAGGACCTGTAGAGGTCCCTACCTTCGCATTTTCAAGTGCACATGCTTAAAAAAATTTTTATTGCCTCAATAAATATTGTTTAATTATTTTGTACAACTAAATTCATATTTTTTGCTTATTGGTAAACTATTTTTTTTTTAAATTTGTATAAGTAAAATTGTATTTTTGTTTTTATTTATTTAATTTCTACATTTTTTAGCTATCTGTCAATTGTGTCATTTGTGATAAAAATACACACATTTTATTTAATTTTGTTTACATAACACACTATTTTAGTTACTAAAAAACATTCAGACTATTTAATGTAATGTGGGATTTGAACTCAGACTTTCACATGACTATAAACTCTCCATGCCATCTCATATTGCTGACCCACCTGATCACACACTTGTTGAAAAGATAAATAATCACCAATACATGTATTTTGTGCTAAACTAGCACTCATCAGTTGGTCCAGATTACCATCTCCACACATATATACAATCAGTGCTCAGCTTTATAATAAGATACCCAACATACTTTAATGGACATGTTTCAAAGTACTCCAACCCACAACTCTTCAGCCTTCCACTTCATTGAAAATCTGATGATGGAATGTTCAAAGCCCACATTAGTGCTAAGGTTATCATCCTACCCATGTTGACATTTAGTCATTCTGACCCCTTGTGTACAGGAGAATAATCCATTTTTACATACATATGCGAGGAATGGGTCGTATGAAAGTCTGAGTTCGAATCTCGTATACATTACATACATATATATGCAGGTTTAAGCCTGTATAGTGTATTAATTCAGACTATTTATCTTTTATCACTTGGTATTTTCAATAGTGGCTGGTTAACTCTCTCAAGTGTCAATAAATATCCTTAAGTGTGTGTGTGTATATATATATATGAATTATATATTCTTAATTGTAATTTATTGTTTTTTTAATGAAGTATGTAATAATTTGTCTTTTTTTTTTGGCTCTGTTGAAGAAAGCAATAGATCTTACATATATCCAATACATTTTTTTTAGCAAGAAAAATTAGAGAATGTATTTTTAATTTTAGATTAGTGATATTTTAATTACAATTTTATGAGGAATGTAATGCACCTGTTGTCAAAAGTTTAATTTTATGTATCAAAATTTGCAATTTATAAATAAATATAAAATTAATAAATTTGTTATAATAATGATTATATTTTTCTCAGATTCACAGCATTTTATGTTATGCTATTTTTATAGCAGTATATATTTGCATAAAGTAACCTGATGATGTTATGAAAATTCTAACAAACTAAATGTAAAAAACAATCCAATAAGGCATTTTTTAAATTTCATTTTGGCAACAGGTTATTAATTGCTGTGTGCTAAGATCACAATTTATCTTTTCAACATATATGTGTTCAGGTGTATTAGTGTTATGAGATAGAGTGGAAAGTAATGGGTCGTGTGAGTCTGTGCTCATATACCGTATATAATACATATATAGACACAGTTATATAATAAGCCTGAGTTTCAGTTATTACATAGTAGAGATGTCTGCCCATCCCTTGTATATGTATTAAATAGATTATGTCCTGTACATAAGGGGTCAGATTAACCTTGGGTCAACATGGGTGTGATAAGGAATCTTGGCCTCAGGGTGGCCTTTGAGCATTCCAGCATCAGAATTTTCAATTGGATGAACGGATGAAGAGTTGGAGCATGAAGTGGATTGAAGCCTGTCCATTAAAGTATGAGGATTGGCTATCTTAATATATATCTGAGCACTTATAGCATATATGTGTAGAGATGGTAATCTGGACCAACTGATGATTGCTGGTTTAGCATGAAATATGTATATTGGTGATTATTTATCTTTTCAACATATATGTGTTCAGGTGTATCAGAGTTATGAGATAGAGTGGAGAGTGGTGGGTCGTGTGAAAGTCTGTGCTCATATACCCTATATATTATATAATATACTGTATAATAATAATTATTATTTAATCATATTTAATTTTTTTTATGTTTTAAATTTTTTTAATTTTAATTAAATATTTTACTTTTAGATAAATTTCCTTTTTAAAATATAAAAATAATGTTTGGATTGGCAAACTCGTGATCTATAGATAATGGATAATGTATATTATTGTAAGTTATGAGATTGCTAGGAATTCTTGCACAAAATAGAATTGTGGGAGAATAAATTAACTCAATAAAAGCAATGATTTTGCTTTAAAAATTTTGTGATACTATTTACATATCACAGCACTGAAAATCATTAGTTTTAGAATTCTGAAATTGTAAAATAGAAAAACAATTTAACCCTATTTGATCATAGTCACTGATGATAGTCAGACTGTAGTTCACATCAAATATACTGGTCTCAACACAAACCCAAGTCATATTTTCTGATCTTCATCTATCTCACACGCTAACGAATAGAATGTATAACAAGAACGATTATGTTGAGATCCAATTACCTAAAGTATAATTACGTTTATAATTATAAGCCTAAACTAAACTCCCTATTCCAGACTTAATCTAACCATAATAATAATACATTGAGACTAATAATAATAATCTTATCTACTTTAAATTAAATAATTTATTAAAAAAATAAAATATAGCGAAAATTTTATATATTTTTAAAGAATTTAATGAAATAGGTGTTCGTTCTTACTTATAATGAATTTCCTCTCCAAGTTCGTCTGCTATTTACCATATATATAGTAGACAGTATGATAGACAATTAATTAAATCAGTTTTATTGGTTAATGATTCAAAATCAACTAGAAATTTTTGCATAATTATTTTTTGTCTACATTATTTAAAAATAATTAAGAACTAATAATATTTAAAAACTTATTAAATTAACTTCTAAACTTAAATTTGAAATATAATTATAATTTTAATAGATTGTAATATTAATTGATTTTAAAGAAGACATTTAATAACAATTGTTATTTGTATTTAAAGTAAGTAGGATGTAAAACATATAACCAAAATTTCAAATTTAAAGAATGTATATAAACATAATACTATTTTTGATGTATTTTTGTAGTTTAATTTATAGGGTTCAAAGATAGAATTCTGTGGAGATATTTAATACACACTTTTTATTTATAGTTTATATTATTAAGTCAGATATAATACCATTATAATAGTCTTTAATCAATATAATATATTTACATTGTACCTATATAAATTTATAAGATGTATTAAAAGTTACAATAGTAATAAATCAAATCTCAGTTTATTTAATTGACAGTGATCCTTTAAAAAATATGTGTGTAGAATTCTAGTAAATAAAAATTATAAGATAATTTGTTTTAAAATTATAATAATATATTCTAGATATAAATATTATTAAATGTCTTATTTAAAATAAATTAGTATTAAAATTGTAATTATATTTTAAACTTAAGTATAAAAGTTATTTAATTTAATTTTTAAATACGTATTAATTTTAATTATTTTTAAATAATGTAGACAGAACAATAATTATGCAAAAAAATTCTAGTTGATTTTGAGTCATTGACCAATAAAATTGGTTTAATTAATGATCTGACATATTATCTACTGTATTTAAGGTAAATAACAGAACAAACTTGGGAGGATATTCAATTTTTACTATATTTTGTTTTTTAAATAAGTGAAAGATTAAACTAACAAGCTGAATAGTGATATAATATATTTTAGGAGTGGTATATAAAAGCAATAGAATAAATAAACCCCAAATTTCTTCTCAATGACCTAATTACAGTCTTGGATCCTCAAATTGTAATTATAATAACAATTAGTTGAATTTTAAAGGAACAGTTAAGTTTATTATCATTTGGGAAAACAATGGAAAATAATAAACTACAATTACCTAAAAAATGCAGTGCAAAAGAACATTGTTATCTATACAAGAGTAATTGTATTATTAAGTTATATATTCAGATGAACTTTTATAAAATACAAAGCTATAAATGTTATCAACTTACAAAATTAATTTATAGAACTTTAAAGTAATAACTTAGTGATAAGTTATAAGTCTATTTGAAAAGAATTCTTTATTAAATAAAAATAGCTTACACATTATAGTTAACTTTGCAAATTAGAAAGAATATTTATTATATGATTAACTAGTTATAGAACAGTTTAATATAAGAATAGATATTTATTGTGTTTTTATATGAGATAAAAGACCTATATAGATGAAGTGTATTTTTATCCTAGCAAATAGAATTATCTTTTAATAAGAAAAATGCTAAAAGGATAAGGAGCTAACAAGAAACTCTTTTGATCTTTTATAATGATTAATAATTATAAAAATGATATATTATAGTATTATTGACTTGAATAAATTTATCCCTTTGTATCTCAAAGATATGAAACTACTAAGTATAAATAACTAAAGAAAAGTTGAAGTAAAGTTTACTGATAAACTGATGTCACATATGCCAAAGTTTAACATCAGAAAAAAATAATATAAAATTATATTTAATATTTCATAAACTTTTATTATTATTATAATGTTCCAGAATATTAATGCGCATTTCATTTTAAATATATCAAGATCTAATGATTAGATATTACTACAATGAGCTCAAAATCTTATCACATTTTTTAAAAAGGTTTTTCTTGAAATCGTATGTATTTTGCTAGCAAGAGGAGAGGAGAATCAATAACTCGCAAGAAAGCACTAATCATCATAACATGGTGATGCTCGACAAGGAGATTGAATGAATTCTCTTTTTAAAAAAAAAAAGATTTTTTTTAAATTTTCTGATTTTTATATTTTTAGATACAAATTTAGAATACTGTAGGGTAAGAGTATAAATAATTTAAATTTTATATATAATTAATCTTTAGGATTAAGATGATTTATTTATATTTCATTCAATTTTGAAGAATGAAGTGTATGCTTATAGAACTAATATCGTATACATAAGTTACAGAATAAAAATTTGTGTGGATAAAGTAATTTTAATTTATGTTCTTTTAGTAAATATGAAGATAAAAAATCTGATTGTGTAAAAGTGTCTTAAATAAATTCAATAATTCATTATAGTAATGTCTATTTGATGATTGTATTAAATGAGATGAATCAAGAAATGGGATTCTTTGGAAATAGATATAAATATACCATAAGAGTATAATGTGATATATTAACTGGAATGAATGTTAAAGTGGAAAAATGATTTATGATCTTTATCTTTGTAATGAAAAAGTATAATATTAACATTTGTCTTAATAGAATTATTTGTTTTGTAATGGGAGCTATAAAGTTTATCAATGAATACATGATGGGAAGATAAGATTATACTATTAGACAAGAGAAAGTTGAAGATATATAATGTGAAAAGGATAAGTTAAAATTGCAGGATAAAATAAAATATCCTGAAGAACTGATAATCAATTTTAAAAGGTTTGATCAATGTGATAACCATATTTTTATTATAGGATGATGAATCTTATATTCCATAAGAGCTTGATAAATAAGCCAGAATATATTGGGGTCAAATCATTAAGGTACAGTGACTACGTTTCAAATTATAATATTTCATAAAGAGAGAATACCTTCCATTCCTATATTTTGGTACAATAATTTAATAAGATTAGTTTTTTATACACAAAGTTTTATCTGTGCTATTAGAATATATAATAGGTATTGTAGTTTGGTCAGTTATTATTTATGAATTTATAGTTTTTCTTCCTAAGTTTTGTTAGAATGGTATCAGAAATAGTAAGACCATACGCAGAACAAATATTATTGTATTTAATCCAAATCTAAATAACTTATTGTTTGAAAATAATAAACAAGATCAAAATAAGAAGGCAAATGTAAGTGAGAGAGGTGCAGAGAGCATAAAAATGAATGATAATTTTGATAAAAAGAATCCTTGATTCAATTATCTATTTAAATGCATTATTTGTATTATTTTTAGGTTATCACCGCATAAACAATTTTGTTAGTAAATTGTATTAATATGTTTTTTTTCATATGTCATAGCATCAGCCGGGACGCAACCATCTGCAACCAACTACTTGCTTGCAAGGCGGGTGCAATGACCTCTCGGCTAACAATACTTGACAAATTTTAAGTGAGAATGATATTAAAGTATTATAACTTGATTCAAATAATTTGAGTTGTAAAAGATTATTTAAATATGTGGAAGATGGCAAGGAAATTACCCATCAGGATTAATTCATGGATGGTAAAATTAGATGATAATATAAATGAAAGCATACAAAATAGACTTATCATTTGATGGGCCAAATAATAAATATATAATTTGAATGCCTAAATGAAAAGAATATTTATTATACTTATTGTAAACGTATGGAATTTTCTTGTAAATTTGTAATTATTTAAATTAATTTTAGGAATTATTTGTTATATTTGATATTTATAATTGTTGTTATTAAAATAAATAAATATCTTAATTTAAAACTTGCTTTGTTTCTGTCTAAAAACATTTCTATCACAAAGTCATACTATTAAAACACATAATCAAAATGAAGTTATTACATAAAATATATAGAATTATACTAAATAATGTAAAGTTGATAAATTAATTATTTTGAAATTATTTTATTAAAGTAATATTTCATTGATTCATATTTTATTTAATATGAAAACACTTGAAGAATTATTTGAAGACTGAAATTTAGCATTATCATATCATTAAAAGAAAGTGATATCATTTTCAATAGTCACATTCCTATTTTAAAATCAAGTCAAAATTTATTGATATATATATATATTGCTTATAATAATTTCTTTCATATACACTTCAAATTAAAGCGGAGGAGGTTTGAAAAGCTCTGATGAAGACTGCTGGACAGTCGAAACTGTAAGGAAAATAAAGAAGTTTTTAAGAAAATTTGTTAAAGCAGAGGTTTGAAAATCTCTGATGAAGACTGCTGGACAGTCGAAACTACGGAAAATAAAGTTTTTAAGAAAATTTGTTTGCATTGAAGTGTATATGAAAGAAGTTATTATAAGCAATATATATATATATGAAGATATGCAAGGAAAGTAAAAGAGAAAAATAAGAGTATATACTTCTAATTAAAATTTATTGTAATCCAAGTATTATTCCAAAATACAAGTTATTAATAAAGTGTTATAATGTTTGTTTTTGAAAGATAAAATTAAGATGGATAAATGCTAATTAATACATGTATTTAATTGACTTAGATAATATGAGATGGTAGTTCAAGTATAAAGTTTTTGTTTATTACTAAATGATTATTTGTTTTCATGACAAATATTTGTATACGTAGAAGAGTAAATGTTTGTAAGTGTAATAAATTAATTTAAAGTAGGTGAGTAGATTATTATTATTAGTCTCATTGTATTATTATTATGTTTAGATTAAGTATCAAATAGAGAGTTTAGTTAATGTTTGTAATGGTATATGTAATTATTATTTAGATAATTGGATCTTATTTAACTATCAATAATTATTCGTATATTTCACGAAGGAATAATCATGATCTCCAAGATATCCATAGGATAGAATTAATTATTTCAATTTAATCTGTATTTTTAATATTTATTTTTTATAGTTTCTTAATTTACGGAAGAGTAAAAACAGGCAAAACTCTCCATACAGTAGCGCCACTCAGTGCAAGCCAGAGTAATCAATGGATGCCAGAAAACTTGTGCATAAAATCCCCCATCTAGTGCCTACTCATCCAATATACCCAGACTAGTTTCCGGCTTGTGGCCTTCATCAGTGAGAAGCCTTGGATGCTAAGATCTAGGTGCACTGCTCTCAGATCCAAGGCTCCTCACTGATGAAGGCCACAAGCTGGAAACCAGTCTGGGGATATTTTATGAGTAGGCACTAGATGGGGATTTTATGCACAAGCCTTCTGACATCCATTGATTACTCTGGCTTGCACTGAGTAGCAATACTGTTTGGAGAGTTTGCCTGTTTTAATAACAGTTATAAGCAAGCATAAGCAATGGTGATCATGTGATGTTTATTGGCTTACAGAAGAGTAGCTTAATAATTATTTCAAATGATATATTATGTTAGTCAATGTTTGTTGTAGGGATTTTTTTAATGATTATAATAGGTTGAGCCAGAGAGTTTCTACAATAACAATGCCATTGCGCATATTTTATACACATCTCAATGTTAAAACCTATATGTTTGTGACCATCCCTGAAATCTACCTTATGTATTTATTATCTTATCTTACATTCAGTTTAGACCAGAGAGTCTCATACCATTAATCATTTATTGTTGAACTAGTATAGTTTACAGTATAGTAGATAGTATACATGTATCATTAATTTTTTTTATAAGAGTAAGGTTACATACTTTATCCACCAGTGCAGCAGCTCCTGATTAAATTTAAACAGGTCAATTTTCTCTACATTTGATCTGACAGATACTGCATGAGGAAGACCAAAAGTGTATGGTTTTTCGTTTCAAGGACCAATCATATGTTTTTAGAAGAATGTCTTTCGGTCTTATTAATAGTGGTGTTGGCCTGATCAGATACCTGGACATGATTTTTTAGAAACAAAAGAAAAAATCATCATGTACATGGATGACAGGGTCATTGCATCAGGTAATGTAGCAGAACACCTGGAACATTTATAGATGTTTTTCCAAGAATGTTCTTCTAAAAATGTAAAGATTAACTTGGAGAAATGCAGTATAGCTCAAAAGAAATAATTTTTCTGGATCTTTTGATTAATGAACATGGAATCAAACTTCATCCTGAAAAGATTGCAGCTATACAAAATTCCCCCATATCAGAAACTAAAAAGTAACTTAAGTCTTTTCTTGGTTTATGCAACTACTACCATAAATTCTATGAGAACTTTCCCGAGGATACCTTAAATTTACTATTATTATTGAAAAAAATCATCAGGGTGGAAGTGGACTTTAATTAGCCCTATCAGAGGAGGTATATCATAATATATTAGAAATATCACAAGAAATTTATAATTGAAGTGAGACTTTTAACAATAATAGTTTATTAATAATGAAATAATTTATTGTCTAGCCCATTGTATTTACACATGTACATATAAAAAATTATTTTAGAATGGCTCAGTGAAATAAAAGAAGCTTATAATGCTTAGTTCATTTTACTTAAACTCTTTTAGCCCCCCCTCTGGCTCAGGGTTAATATGAGGATAACAAATCTAATAATGCATAAAAACAAATGGGTTTATATACAAATCTAATAATGCATAAAAACAAATGGGTTTATATATATATTTGTTCTTCAGGTCTTTCATCATATCATGGTGTGGCATTTCTTTTTCATAACCAATAGCATGGATATGGGGTTTAGATTCCCTTTTAAGTGATTATCTCTTCTGGGGTTTAAATTTCCATTCACTTTTGCCATTTTCATTTGGTTTACTGCTACCAAAAACACTCAATAGCTCAACTACCTACTTTATGGTTTTCCTATCAGTACCTGTAAGCAGTTTCTCGATGTGATTTGGAAGACTATGTATTTCATCCAACTGCTTGATCTTCCTATGCTACTCATCTTTATTCAGGTGAAGTTTAAGGCCTACTTCCTTGACTATTTTTTATTCATATAAAGTGATCTTCTAACCTGTTTATTATCTCTCTACTCAATTGCACCATCTCTATTTTCTCTTGCTCAATTCTCAATTTGGGTTTTAAGTTCTTCATTTTGTTTTTCCATATGACCATTTTGTTTTTCCATTTGACTTAATTTCTTAAGATATTCTTTCCATATTTTCATTTAACATACTCCTGATCATGTTCATTTGTTTTCTCTACACAAGTAATTTCAGTTTTGCTTTTCTGCACCTGGATTTTTGTTTTATCTCAATCATATTATTATTAAAAAAATCATAACTAAGTTATCTATTAAACATTTGCTACAAGAACAAAACTTCTAAATTTACTACTTTTTAAAAAATTTATTGAGTGCTTGCCTCTCCGTTCTGAAGCCATTTTATAATTGCCCTCATATTTATTTTTATTGTCTTGCTATTATTACCTGGTTGTTTATATGCCTAATTATTATTTCTACTTATAACAGTAGTGCCACCAAGTGCAAGCATTCATAATCAATAGATGCAATGCATGTGAAATGGTGTTCATGTAATGTTTTGATGGTTTTATACTTCTCCTTATCCTATCATTATCATTATCTACTGATCCCTACTAATTTATTCCCATTCCTTACTTTCTTTTTAAAGTGGACTTCTCTATCCTCACATTTCTCATCAGATCAAATATTATTTGTTACTTTATATTTCATTAACTATTTTATTTTTTACTGATCAATAGCTATAATTTATATGACCAAAACAACACATATAAAATTGAAATGATGGTAATATCTTAAAATTGAGTCCAATTTCTGTTTGCGATGGATTGAAATCTCTGAAGCCCCAAATGTAAGGAAATTACATATGCTAGTAATGATATTCTATCTTCATAAGTCTAGGGAATGATAATTTATCCATTCAATATCCAGCAGCCAATCATATTCAAGGTGGGAAGATTTATCCTATTTGATCATAGTCACTGATGGTGATCAGACTGAAACTCACGTTTAGCACTGGTCTCAAAGCTAATCCCAATCATATTTGCTGATCATCATCTATCCTGCATAACTAATTGAATGTTTTAATTAGCTCTTTCAGAACACCTGCATCATAATGTATTCTAAATATTAAGCATACACCAAATACTTGTCTGGAAGGATGAGAAATTAATGAAAAATGAGGTTTTTAACAATTATTAATGACAAAAAACTTAATAAAACAACTTTCTTTAGCTCTCTTCATTTACAAATGAATGTAAAAATATTGTTTTAGAATGGATCGATGAAATCAGTCAAGCTTTTAAGGCTTAATTAATTTTACTTAAACTCTTTTAGTTCCTCTCAATTTGATTTTCTGGCTCCAGGATTAATAACATGAAAATAACAAATATTATATAAAAATGTTATATGTATATATAATGGGTTTGCTCTTCAGGTCTTTCTTCATACCATGGTATGACATTTCTTTTTTTCATAACCAGTAGCATGAATTTGGGATTCAAGTCCTCTTTTAAATAGCTCTCTGCAGGGATTTAAAGCTCTTGTCTTTCTCCATTGTTATTTTCAGATTTATTGCTATCAAAAGCATTTAATAGCTCAGCTATTTGCTCTATGGTTTTTCTATCAGTATATTTTCTCAATGTGATTTGGAAAACTATGACTGCATACAATTGGGTTTTTACATACTGGATCAGCTGATCATACCCTTAGCGTAGCCACCTATCGTCAAAAAATGGAATTAATGCAACTCCAGGTCAGCATTTCTCTTGGATACAATATGTGATTTCCTTATGATAATCTTTACTCCAGTATGAGTTTAATATAACTTATTTAAATTGATCAAAGTCCATAGGTTTTTATATAATGAATCCCACCAGACATGGAACCCAATATATGGGTACATGCTATCACTATTTTTGCCTCTTTGGACAACTTATTTAGACTAAAGTATCGTGAAGTCATTAATATGCTCTATTGGAGTGCCCCTGCATACTTTGAAAAAATTCTAATTTTTAAATATTGATTAACAATACCAGGTTAGAACTATATATGTGCACGTTGTCTGTGTATGCATTTGTAACTTTGTTTGAAAAATTTCATATATATTACTTGAACTCTCAATAGCCAAATCTACTTGAGTTTTTTTCTCTTTCAAGTCGAATTCTATTTTAATGAGTCTGTTATCTTTTTCTGTATTTTATCCTGGCTTTCATTTTTTATTTGAATTTTCTCAATCATTTGAGATTGGTAGTTGATTTCGCTTTTCACTCGAATCAACTCTTGCCTGTTCTTTATTTTTTTCTTTTACTATTTCATGCAATCACTTGATCTTCTTATCCTGCTCAATTTTATTCAGCTGAAATCAAAGTACACTTTATTGTTCTATTTTCTAACATTATCAAGTGACCTTCTAACGTGTTTATCATTTCTCTGATCATTTGCTTTATCTGTTATTTTTTCTTGCTTGATTTCCAATTGGGTTTTAAGTTCTTCATATTGTTTTTCCATCTGACTTTTCAGTTTTTCATTTTTGATTTTCCATTTGACTTAATTTCTTTAGACATTCTGTTTATATTTTTATTTAACATGTCCTTGATTGTGTTCATTAATTTACTATTTGCTATTTTCCCTCTATATTAGCAATCTTGGTTTTGCTTTCCTGAGTCTGCATTTTTTGTTTTAGCTATTGTAATCATATTGTAATGGTATACATATGCCATTAACATTATTTTAAAATTAAAGTTGTAATTATAAATTTATTAAACACATTGATTATTGATTACGTAAGTAATATCCACTGAGGCTATAACCTCGATAATATGCGTGTAAAAATGCGATAGTAGGGACCTCTACAGGTGTTAGGGACCTCTACAGGTGTTTTAACCACAAGCTTATGCTATGGATGAAAAGAGGGGAACCTTCTTTACTTCAACCTACTTTCTATTTAAATAGGTAAAGCTGAAGCGGTTAGATCTGCGAGCATGAAGCTATTCAATACTTCACTGATTAAGTCCACATTTCTTATTACACATTAATATTCATGAAATCTTTCGATTTACAACGAGTCAATGGAAAGATTTTATAGTTAGAAATCTATTAAAGTAATTTAAAGTTGTAATTATAAATTTATTAAACGCACATTGATTACGTAAGTAATGTCCACTGAGGCTATAACCTCGATAATATGTGTGTAAAAATGCGATAGTAGGGACCTCTACAGGTGTTTTAACCACAAGCTTACACTATGGATGAAAAGAGGGGAACCTTCTTTACTTCAACCTACTTTCTATTTAAATAGGTGAAGCTGAAGCGGTTAGATCTACACACATATTATCGAGGTTATAGCCTCAGTGGATATTACTTAAAATTAAAATAAATAGGAAATAATCTTAAGTAAAAATGATATTTTTTAAAAAAATAAAACCGGAAAATTAAAATATTTATTTAACATATATATTATCACACAGATGGAAAACTTAAAAAAAAAAAAGTATTTAAAAGTAAGAAATGTAAAAAAAAAGTAAAGATCTGTAGATTAATTAATATAAAATAAAATAAAATGTTGATTTATTTCTATTTAAAAATCATGTTTAAATCTTAGTGAATGGAAATGATTGAAATATAATTGTATCTAAAGCAAACTAGCCCTTGGGGCACTTATATGATTGTAAGGTCAGATAAGAGATAAAAATTAAAGATTGTGAAGCAGAATGACCAACACAAACAATAACAAGTGCACGGGCCAGAAAGGAAAACAGGATTAATAAGATCAGTGACATCATGTTTGATCGATCCGGAGGATTTGTGATAAGGGAGGCCAGCAATTATAAAAGGGAAAATTATTGAAATCATGAATTACTCTGACTATTAATCTTGCTATGTATTACAGCTAGCTATAGTGCAGACTTCATAATGTTGGAGTCTGACACTAGATTTAGTTTCCTTCATTTGTGCCGGCTGAGGCCTCCTGATTGTGGTTCCAGAAAATATGGCTTGTAGCAGTTGCATCTCCAAAGAACTATTATCAAACAATAGGATCAGCAAGAACTTTCATAAACTGGACAAAATCTGGAGGAGTAAGACCTAAGGGGAAGTATAAACTTTTATCAGTTGAACTTTCTTTTAAATATATCTCCAATAAGTAGTCAATCTGTAAAAAAATATATAAATAAGTGGACTCTTATCTGACTAGCAACAGGACTCTATATCAGTTAATAATCTTTCATTTTTGTATTAAGTTTGTAAATTAATCATTTCCATTTCTGTTTATTATTATGTGTTAAATTTAAATTTGGGCGTAGATGACTGCATAGAGCCGTTAAGTTTGGGATTAGGTCATTGGGGTTAATTTCAGACTATTTGTTTTGTAGTTGAATCAATGCTGGCAGAAGGATATATGGGTGTTTATATCAATGTAATGTGAAGCATGTTAACATACAGAGCAACGTACCCAAATGACTGCATGGCCAAGAGGCATAGTCATGTGATATTGATCTCCTTTCGCTCTATGGATAGGGACTATAAGATGGCAAGAACTGCTCTCCCTCCATATGAAGCTTTTTTTTTTAATGTTTTATATATATATATATATGATTCCTTCGACACACAGACGCATATTCCTGTACTGGATGACGATCATTTTTTTTAAATAATATTGTGCCACAGATGCACATTCCTGTCAGCATGGTTTTAAACTAACATTTTCATATTGCATTGGTTGCATCTGTATATCAGGAAGCTAGGGTGGTTTGGCTAAGAACTTTTAGCCTGAGGTTAAAGGTTTTGAAAAGTTTTTGTGTACTCTATGTAGCCTATCTATATTCAACATTCTAAAATAAAAATATTATATAAACTGTCCATCTGTGCGGACTTACTAAAATAACAATTTAAATTTAAAATTAATAATAAAATCTAAAGCAGTATTAATTTTTCCTCAAAGTTATATGTGCGTAAATAAATGCTTTGTGATTATTACTGGATGTGGCTTATTTTATTTTATTTTTTTAAATATTGAAATACGTTTAAAAATTTAGATTATAAATCTCTGCTTCTCCTTGAGCTAGTGGCAAGGGCATAATAGTCAATAAAATAAAAGTAGAATCTTAATGAGAAATATCTCCCTACATTATAATTTTCTAGGTTCAAATGGCCTTGTGGTGCCCTATACAGCAGATAGAGAAAGAGACTCAATCTCCTTGTCCGTTATAATATATTATTATTAAAAGAAGTTATAATCCAAGTTATCTATTAGACAACTACTATAGGAACAAATAAAACTTAAATTTATTACTTCTTTCTTTTTATTCATTTTAATTAGAATGTTTTCTATTCTATAGTCATTCTATTGCCCTCTTTTTTTATTACTTTGCTTAGTACTTAGTTATTTGTCTAATTATTGCTTCTACTTCTATTCCATCATTATATCTACCTATTCCTACTGATTTATTTTTACTCCATTTTTGTTAAAGTTAGCTTTTCTATTTTCACATTTATCATCAGATCAATTATTATTTGTCATTTTATACATTTCATATTATTGTATTCTTTTAGTAGTTATGATTTATAAGCCAAAACAACACATCTGTCAAGCATTGGTGGTCAAGTGGTCAGCACAGCTGCCTTACAAGCAGTTGTCTCGGGTTCGCTTCCCGGCTGATGCTTTGACACATGAAAAAAAACCACCTGAATTGGATTCAATCTGTTTGAGATGGATTGAAATCCCATACTAGCTCCCAAATGTAACAATTACACCCACGCTAATGATTATATTCTACTTCATGACTTTAGGGAAAGATTATTTTATTCCTTCAATATCCAGCAGACAACCATGTTCAAGGTAGGATCTTAAGATCTGCCCGATTTGACCATAACCACTGATAATCAGACAAGCTCATGTCAAGCACTAGTCTCAACCCAAATCCCATTTTCTGATCATTTACCTCACAAATATGGTAACTAATAGAATGTTTTAATTAACCCTATTAGAGCAACTCTATTGTAAGTATTCTAAACATTAAACACAAACCAAATACTTGTCTGAAAGTTGAGAAATGAAGCTTTTAACAATAACAATTTATTAATAACAATAAAAAAAAATCACAGGATCACCATCTCTTATACTAGCACATAATTGTTATTAAACAAGGCAAAACTATTCATACAGTAGTGCCACCCTGCGCCAACCAGAGTAATCAATGGATTCCAGAAGGCTTGTGGATAAAATCCCTATCTAGTGCCTACTCATCCAATATCCCCAGACTAGTTTCTGGCTTGTGGCCTTCATCAGTGAGGAGCCTTGGATCTGAGAGCACTGCACCTAGATGAGTAGGCACTAGATAGAGATTTTATATACAAGCCTTCTGACATCCATTGATTACTCTGGTTGGCACAGGGTGGCACTACTGTATGGAGAGTTTTGCCTTGTTTAATATAAAAAACAATTTAATTCTAGCTTTTTATATTTACAAATGTGCATAATAAAAATTATTTTAGAATGGATTAGCAAAATCAATTGAGTATATAATGCTCAATTCATTTACTTAAGCTCTTTTAGTCCCATCAATATCATTAATTTTCTGGATCCAGGGTTAATAATATGAGAAGTGGAATTGGATTAACAGTCAGAACACAGTTTCTTTGCAAAATTAAACCAATTTTTCTAATTATTAGCAAAGTTAATATTTATTCAAATATGAGTGAATTGAAATGATTTTATCAAGTTTTGGTGAACTCAACATTTATGCAAGCTTTTCATTTTAGCATTTAGGATATTTCAGTTTAATATCAAAGTGGTCTCTATTGCCAATGTAACTCAAGTTTATTTTTTCTGTGATGCTTTTATATACTTTCATCTTTTTGGAATTTCTCTTTGGTGCACCCTCTTTCTGCCCATGGATTACTTCTCATGATTTTTCAGCAGGCATTGTAGGAAATTAATGCTAGAAATGCTAGGATTAACTAGGCATTTATTTCAACAACTCTGTGCACCTCACTGTATCATAGGCTGCATTTTGGAAATACAAAGGTAACACTGATGGTATTCTTATTCAGCCATAGTAGATATATGCGATACAGTTGACTGGAGATCTTCCTTACATTAACTTGGTAGAAATGTCTTTTTTTGTTGTAGTTGACTAATAATGGTCAAAATTTCTAGCAGTAACAATGAAAAAACAAATCTTTTATACCTAACTCACCGATTGTCTGTGGATTATCTGCCTTTATTTTTTTAAGAATCAATATTGAGATATTATTTTATATAGTGTGATGTTTTAATACTGTAATAGTGATATTAGCGATTAAGCCAATGCACATGCACTTTAAAGATAAATTATAAATGAATACAGTCACTTTTTCCAGACACAAGATATAGTATTTTAGAAAGAATGATGGGTCATAAATTGTAAAGATTTTGCAGGCATCATTCATTCAAACATAACAAATGAAATTTAAAGGGTTTGCTTAACACCTTCACACTCTCATTTCCATATGCTTAAGATTTGCCCATTCATAAATGTTTGGGTTGAAAGAATGAGTGGATTCATTCCATTCTTTCTAAAATACTATATCTTGTGTCTGGAAAAAAGTGAGAGTATTCATTTATCTTTAAAGAATCAATATTATAATTTTTTTAAAAATAATTGTATTTTCAAATCATAGCACAATAATTTATCTTAATCCGTTTTTTGATAAGATATAATTATGTTTAATGAAAGAATGAGGATAAATACATCTTAAAAAAATATTCAGGACTAAGATATTTAATCCATTTCAGTTTATTTTCTTAATGCCTTGTTTATCTAATTTTAAAGTAAAATTTTTATCTAAGTATCTTTCTATTTTTTTTAAAATAAACTTTATTAGATTATAAAATAAAACAGGCAAAATTCACTATACGTATTGCCACACACAGCAAGCTAGAGTAATCAATGGATGCCAGAAGGCTTGTGCATAAAATCCTCATCTAGTGTCTACTCATCCAATATCCCCAGACTAGTTTCTGGCTTGTGGCCTGGTACTGAACTGAATTCAGACCCGTATGACTATATAAGCTAATGGTCTTGGATTGAAAACATTAAGGTGTTTTTAGTTTAAGACTCATAGTTTTGTAGTTAAGTAGAGATAAAAGGTGGCTGCTGGAGGGTTGTATTGGATCCTAAGATCTAGGTGGTGCTCTCATATCCAAGTCTCCTCACTGATGAAGGCCACAAGCCAGAAACTAGTCTGGGGATATTGGATGAGTAGGCACTAGATGGGGATTTTATGCACAAGCCTTCTGGCGTCCATTGATTACTCTAGCTTGCTGTGTGTGGCAATACATATAGTGAGTTTTGTGTGTTTTAACAACAGTTATACACAAGCATAAGAGGTGGTGGTCATGTGGTGTTTATTAGGTTATAAAATACAAATTTGAGCCTTTTTTTAAGTTTATTTAGAAAAATATATATATATTTCTTTGGGCCTTGTGGCTATTTAATTAACAATGAGAAAAAGGAAACTTGAACTTCGCAGAAGCTTGTAGTTGTTGGCAACCAGGGTATGTGAGAAAAAAGGGTAAGATACCAGATTATTCAGCCGGTAGGGTATCTTTATCCAGGTATCTTCATATAGGCATGCTGGTGATAGTGCACAATCTCTGGTTTTGGCTTGTGAGAGTATTTTGGTGAAAATAAGTTGAGTTGTGCTTTGAGAGTGCCCAAATATTAATTTACACCAAGTTAACCACAAGGAGAAAGTGAGAAAAATGGACAGTCTTATCACGGCATAAGTTCCTTGTTTGAGTTTGTTTTGTAGTGATAAAGCATCTTTGAGGCCTAAAGAAACATTGGCAATGATGAAATCTCTGATTGGCTTGAGGGCAGGGCATATGTAAAATAGGTGTGGAATAGTTTCATCAGATAACATGCAAAGCTTTCTATTTTAAAAAGAAACTTTTTTTTTAGTTTTACTTTTTTAATCAATTCTTTTCTATTATAAAAGCACATACGAAAAATTAAATTATCTTTCTAGTTTCTTTTTAGTTTTACTCAGTTAAACTTTTACAAATTTAAAATATACAGCGTCTTTTTCTTTTTGAAATATTAAAATTAGCTAAGCCATTATTAAGATTTAATTTTAACCCTCTTAACTTTATAATTATATTTTATCAAGTTACATATGTAACTCATAGCAAGGAGATTATAATATATGGTAGTTGTAACTTACACCCAATGTGGCCACAAGAGGCCCTGTTTTCATGTCAGATCACAGAAATATTCAGAGTAAGGGACCAAAAGCAGCGATGCAAGTTCCAGTCACTATGTGGCACTGTTCACCATTCATACACATAGGAACCTTATGCCAAGTAGCTGCCAGCACTACTGCCCACTTGGTGGTGCTGATAGCCTTAGGTAAACCCATCTAGCTTACATTGTCTGCTACCAGCAATCTAATATATATATTAGAATTCTGAAATTATAAAATAGAAAAAGAATTTAGAGTTTTATTAATATGTAAAATTAAATTTTATTTCAAATTATTTTATGGAAAATGTATTTCAATACTATGTAATATTTCTATAATACTTTTTACACTCAAACATAACCATATATATATATAATGGCAGTTGAGGCAGGTTTAAGAAATTAACCGAAAGTACTTCGGCAGATTTAAAGACTGTTTTTAATAGTTTATTACCATTAAATTTATTATTTTTATTATAATTACAATTTTGTTTTAATTAACGGACATTTTCTTGATGAATGTTGCAAGATTTTCTTAGGTGGAGACTTTTTATAGCCTGTAAATTTTTGTTTTATGCTATTTTATATTTTGATAATTTGCAATATAAAAATGTGTCACAATTATAAGCATTTTTTAATCGAGAGGGCAGCACTGATTAAAATATTACTAAATGGAAAAATATGGGTGATTTAGTTTGCAAATTGTGTAAGGAAGATATAGAAAATATTAGGCATCCGTTGATTGAATGTAAATGCTTGAAAGCAGAAAGGGTACAAATAAAGAAGTTATGGGAGAATAAATATGAACAAAGTGATTATACAGAAAGTGGGTTATTGTTTTTTATGCTGGGTTTGGGAAAAGATAAGGGGGATTTAGATATAAAGGCTATAGAGTTGACAAAGATTATGTTGTGGAAATGGGATGGAGCAGATTATGGGAAAATTTAGGGTGGGGAATGGAAGGGAAAGATAAAGTGACTAACAGGTTTCTTTGGGCATAGTTGCTGAGAGATTTCTGACTCCATTTAAGGAGATGTCACAGTGCATCACATCACATATCCTCAGAAAACTTTTAAAATGAAAAGTAAAATTTTTGGTAAAATGAGGTAAAATTTGATTTTATAAATATATTTTAAATTACACTTATATATTTAATTTACTATTTGAATGATAATAACGACTGAATTCAATTTCTCATTTGATTAAGAAAAAGTGTAATCTGTTATACTAACGAATTTGAAAACCTTTTAGAATTTCAGTTTAAATATATTTAATATGTGAGAAAGTAAATTTTAAAATGGCATGGATATAGCAAGATAAAGTGAAATAATGAAAATAGTCATTTTGATCAACTTTTATTATTAGATATGTGATAATTTCATAAAGAAAGTTTTTAGTAAAGTGAGCTAAAATTTGATTTCATAAATATATCTTTTAATTAAATTGTGTTTATACCGTGTAATTTCTCATTTAAATTATTTCATCGGTAGCAACAATACTTTTTTGTGATGAATTTTGGTGTTTTTATCATGACAATCAAAGTTCACATTTGTATACTAATATAGATTAATTTGTGTGTGTAACACATATTTAGTTCTCACTTTATTAAGAGAAATTGTCTATTACATTAATGAATTTGTAAACTTTGGTTTAAATATATTTAACACACGAGAAAATAAATTTTTTAGTTCATAATCAATAATCCTTCAAGTATATACTCTCATGTGATAAAGTATGTCTTAAAATGGCTTGGAATGTTTGTTCCCACTCCATTTAGTGATAAATATGTAGTATATTTCATAAAAAGTACTTGTCTTTAAAAAAATTAAACCTATTTATAATAATCTTATTAAAACATGCAAAACTCTCTATACGTATTGCCACTCAGTGCAAGCCAGAGTAGTCAATGGATGCCAGAAGGCTCATGCATAAACTCCCCATCTAGTACCTACTCATCCAATATCCCCAGACTAGTTTCTGGCTTGCAACTTTGTCAGTGAGGAGCCTTGGATCTGAGAGCACTGCACCTAGATCTTAGGATCTAATGCAACTCTCCAGCAGCCACTTTTTATCTCTACTTCACTACAAAACTCTGAGACTTAAATTGAAAACACTATAATATTTTCAATCTAAGCTCATCTGGCTTGCACTGAGTGGCAATACATATACAGAGTTTTGCCTGTTTTAATAACAGTTAAGAGCACACATAAAAAATAGTGATCATGTGATATTATTTTTAAACAACCTTGTCTTAAAATAAACATTTGAAATGAATACCATATAAATATGTAATCTATTAACATTGTTATACAGTATTAAAAATAGCACGAATAAGAAACAATCTTACATATTATTCATTCAGGACACAAGCAGTGCAATTGAAAGCTCTAGAAACTGCAGCTGATATGAAACAGTATGAGCAGACAAATAGCATTCATGTGAGGGTGGTAGCTTAACCCAAAATGAAACAATACTTTAACATTAAATTGGGTAAAATTACTATTGAAACATTTGAAATTATTCAAATAGTGAAGCTACTGTGAGACACAAAAATATTTTCAAGTATTTTGTAAGATTTTGTGATCGCAGGGAGATCATTGAAAATGATCTACTGATGTATTTAACATATTGACATTGTATGTCAGAATTCATGATTTGGACACTAATATCTTACAATTTTTGTGGTTAATAGCTGTCAGGAATATGTAAATATAGAAGTTACATGAGCAGCTACCTATTTTGTCCTTTTATTCGTTAATGTTAGTGAACCTGTGAGTACAGCTAGTATATATATAAGTGAACAGTCTAATAAGTCATTCTATTGGACAAAAAGATTCTATAATAGTTCTTAAAAAAGTGAACAGTCTAATAAGTCATTCTATTGGACAAAAAGATTCTATAATAGTTCTTAAAAAAGTGAACAGTCTAATAAGTCATTCTATTGGACAAAAAGATTCTATAATAGTTCTTAAAAAACTGAAGGAGAAAATATTATTCAACAGGTTAGCCAACTTCTGGATGGCATAAAGTTTTTCTTCCTTGCTTTATCTTCCAAGCTAAAAACAGGCAAATATCCATTTATTAACCAAGAATCGATTAATTATTTAGGTTGGCTATAGGTTAGCTGCCTACAATAAGAATCCTGCGTCTGCCTGCAACAAAAAAAATTCCAAATTTTAGCTAGTAGGGATATAAATTACAAGTCATGGGCATGGAATTTGATATATTAACTATTAGCTGTATGTCTCCTTATATAAAAGACATAGTTATGTGATTTAAGATGTGAAATAAGAAAGCATTAGCACAATAATCCTAACATGCACATAACAATTCAGAGAAAAAAATAGTTGTTCATTAATTTAGTAAAACAAAACCCAAGTAGAAGCATTCATAAATATTTGATTATGTACCTAAAGTACTCTGACAGAAGGCACATTGAAATTCTAGACAATAAAAGAAACAAAATTATCAATATGGTAATTTATTCTTACACCACTTAACCCAGTTCATGTAATCTTCTGAATATTTTAGAGTTAATCATAAATATGAATGAAAGTTTTACAATGTGACCTTTAAGAGCTTAAGATTTCTAAATGAAAGCTCTATATACTAATTTGTTATTCAAACGTCACCATTTTTTGACAGAACCCAATATAAATATACTAATATTAGTATGAATTCATTGTGGGACTTAATTTATATCAACACTGATGCTATTTCATTAAGCATCTGCATATTTTATGAAGTTTAAAGATGTTCACCCATTTTATTTTTGTCTAATTTCATTGATGAACTTATGATGATAATGAATTATCTCGGATATAGTTTTCTTGATCTGATAAGAACAGATTTTTTTAAAAACTATAACATCAGCAAAATAAGTATATGAAAATTTACGATGGTAGTGAATGATACTCAAACAACTAGATAAAAAGAATGAGAATAGTTAGCTTTTAAGCAACTTTGATATATTGATGGACCATGTACTATGCTCGACATAAATGTTGTTGCTCCAGTAGATGGTATCCGAAACATTCATCCTGCACATTAGATTGCAGTAGTGCTTGCCAATGTCCAAAGCTGTCAGCATACCCTCAGTATGAGGGTCCCAAATGCCCAGAGCACCCACAATGAATACATTAAGAAATATTTCAGAGCCACAAGGTGTATATCAGTCCGCAAGAGTTTTGTATTTAAACTGTTTTTTGACTTTGGTGTTGGTAAAGCCTTCAAAGTGTTCATGAAAAGAACTGTGACATCTATTTTGACAGTTTTTTGGGTCTAGTTAATGACAACAATGTCAGAATTAAAACTACTATCAAAATCCAGGATGGTCTGGTTAATTCTGACCAGGCCACAGTCAGGTTTAATGGCCTTGTACACAGTTTTAGTAAGGCATTGTGTCAAACAGTTACTGTAGAGAGATGCAGTTTGCAATGACAGAATATATGAGGAAATGTCTCATTCGCAAAGCCACATCTACACATTTTTTTATCATGATCATCAAATCTGCAATTATCATTCAGAGGCATGCAATCGAATCATGCCCTATGAATAAAATATCAGTCATAGAACCTGGTGAAATCACCCCAATGCATAAAATGACTGGATGCAATTGCTTTGAGACCTCATATACATTTCCCTGGTCAGACTTAGCCAATAACAGCTTCTTGTACTATGAATGCAAAGCAGATCACAATCTTTCTTCTGCATTCCTTGGGTGAAGGACAGCATTGTTCGATTTCAAACTCAGTCTATCAGAAGAATTAATGAACTAAAAAAGTTCATTTCTCTTCTTTAGCTATCTCGTGGCTTTACATAGTCTAGACCAAGCATTTGCGATATCTGGTGATTGAGTTAAAACCACCTTCTATAGAGCTGTTAAATATTCCACCAGGTCTGCCAATGGGCTCAGGCATTCGTGAACAGCTATATTCCATTATAGTCATCTGTATGTCTCCTTCTCTTTCTCAAACATACAAATCCAAATATTTAAATATTCTTTTCTTACTTATTTATTTCCGTCAATACAATTAATATTAATAATAATTCCGTTCTTTAGCTCAGTCTATCAAACATATTATTATGATTTAAATAAAACAATTACTACTCAAATTTCATAAATCTATTTCTATGAAATAAACAACACAAATATCTTTTATTATTTCCATGAGACCTAGCAATGACAAAGAACAAGACAATATCATATCTTAATATTTTTAAAACAAAATCTAGCTCACATAAAATAAATTAATTAAATAAAATAGAATTAAATTGATCTAATCATATCAAATCAAATAGATAAATCAATAAGTAAAAAATAATTAAATCTCAGTTTATGAATTGTAATTAAAACTGATTTTATATTCCATAGTAAACTATGATAAAATTTTATGTCATAGTTCACTACTAATAAATAACTAATTAATAATAACAATGACAATTATAGAAATACAATCCTCTTTTCTTTCTAATTATAAATATTTAATATTTATCAATCCGATAATCAAATATAATAATTTTACTTAAATATGTGCAATCAATTAACCATATCTTTCTAATTATACTTCTTTATTTATTACTAAATAAAATAAAATAAATTATTAAAATTTCTAATTTTATTTATTTTTCAAAATCTTAAATATCTTAATTATAACTTGATTTCATCATTTTCATGTGTAGAAAAACAACAACCAAGACACAAACTTACTAATAAAATTTTAATAACATTTTATTAACATTATAACAAAACAATTTTACATTATTTACACGATATCCCTATCTACTTATTACAAACTCTTTTATTTCTACCCTGATGTCTTAACATTATTATTATCTAATTTTTATTTTACCCTTTTTACCATTAATAATTACAAAATATATATTTCACAATATTATTATCTTCAGATAATTTTTACTAGTTTAATACATAAAATTCTCTATCAAAATTTTCTATTAATATCCTTATAATTTCAAAATTATATTTCTATAAGATCTTTACTTTTATGTAAAATATACAAAATTACAAAATTCTAATATATCTTTTAGTATGGAACCTACAAATTTAACCTTATACAATTGATTTTTTACATCGATCATAAATAATTACAGCAAATACTATCCTATCCCAACTTTATATACAATTAATATCATCCACACACCATGTACAAATACACATTTTTTTATATACTTTTAAATCATTTCCACACAAAACATGCAACTCTTCTATAAATATCACACAATATTTTAAATCTTTTATCTTTAAAACTAATCTAATTTTTTCTTATAAATATACATATTCCCATCTTTTATAATACTGATACTTTCACTTTACTATACAATTCTACTTTACCTAGTAAACAACTATTCTACATAACTAATATCTACTTCCTTTCTATCTTATATCATTTCTATAAAATTATCTCCACGATTATTCTCATGAAATCAAGATAAAGATATAACATTGACAAAATAAACAAGATATTATCCTTTATAAAACTCAACAATCATGCACAGTGAATTTAGCGCCATAGAGGAGGACTTTTATCTGTCTATCTGCCTCTAATATTGAAATAAACTATTTCTTCACTTCACACATCAGAAATTTCAAAGATATTAAAACACAGAATATAGTATAAACTACTGAGCCACAAATTATTAACCCATATTTCATTCCTATATTTCAAAAAACCTCCTTATATCACCCCAAGTCACTATCGACTGATTTCTTCAGATTCATCTTTACATACACGACAAATTCCTTCTACCTTCTAATAATAAAAATTCATTTTTAATATAACTATCCTATTCAAAAAATTTAATACTCAATCTATCCTATTGTTCTAAACTATTTGATATTTTCAATATAAATTCAAAGAACACATAATTAATATGTACCTATTATTAATTATTTTAGATTATTTATTACACATTTTTAAATTTTCTACTCTCTCAAATATATTTTATGTTAAAATACTAAACTTAACACTTCATACCCATTCATTAATAGAGACCTATAAAAAATACATACATATTACCAATAATATTAAAATACCAACGATCTCTATCCTCTGACTATTTTAAACTCTCCATTCCAAACTTCTAGTAGGTATTTAACATTTTCCATACACACATTTTATTTATTATTAATATTTCTCCATTCCATTACTCATATTTTAATTATAACTATTATAAAATTTATTTATATTTCCTAACTAATTCAAATTTTATACTTTAAATACAATAAAAAAAATATTAAAATTATATTTCATACATCTTTTTGATTCCTTGGAAAACTTCCTTCAAACTAAATAAAAAATATACTTTATTTTCCTTAATTTTATTTTAAAATTTTTATTAGTTTATAATTCTTCTTAAAATCTTTAGTTTCTTCATATTCTCCCACTTATTCTTGAGATCTCCATACATATCCTACTTTCTTTTTCCTCATGACTTATTTTCAAATTCAATAAATTTTTCGTAATCCTGACGTTTGGCCCGAACAATTCGCCCTCTATTTTTAAAAAATTAACTAACTATTTTTCACACCTAAAAAAAAGTGCATGTAACTATATCCAAGTGTAAATGCTAATAAAAAAAGATTAAAAAAATACTTACATTTACATGCTATTTTCACTATAGCGGTCTTTGCTGTATATAGAACTGTAAATAAATGACGTATATTAACTGTAAATGTTTTTCCGTAAAGAAGAATAAATAACAAGAAAACAAACTTACATTTTTAGGAGTAATTGGAAGCCACACAAGCGAGAAATGCACGAAAAGGTCGTGCTCGTCAGATTTCTGAAAAAAATTCCTGCAGGTAGGATGAAACAAAGGTGTGCTCATCCCAAATTGGTATTTTAGCTTATGCTATGCGACAGAGTGGACATAGGCATAATTACGCGTCAACAAAAGTAGTTAGAATTTGTCAGTGTCCAAATGAGCTGACCAAATTGCGTGAGTCTAAATAAGCCTAAAAAGTAGTTTTTTTTGGTTATTTATTATTCTTTTGTAATTGCAGAGTATATGTAACTATAAGTCTTTTTTACATGAAGATGAATAAATAAAATGGATGTAACAAAACTTAATTTTTGCTCTATTTAGTCTCACCAAGTGCTATAAAAATTATGAACTACTGTACTTTGGTCATTTGTGAAGAATTCTGAACTACTTTTGCTTGACGGGAATTAGTATGTCCACCTGTCGCATAGCATAAGCTAAAATACCAATTTGGGATGGCACACCTTTGTTCTATCCTACCTGCGGAATTTTCTTTCAAACTGCACCGCGACGACTTTTGTGTTCGTTGTGTCCAATACTCTAAAAGTTTTTTGTTATTTATTCTCTTTCGAAATTACAGTAATATAGTTTTTTCGTTCTATAGCAAGCGATGGAAAAAAGGTAAAGTAATATTTTTTAACTTTTTTTTAGTTTAACTTGGATATGTTAATACTTTTTTTTAGGGGAAAAAATGTTAGTTAATTTTTAAAAATAGAGGGCGAATGTTCGGGGGCTAAACGTCGGATTACAATTTTTTTTATTTCCCTGGATCATTTTCTCCTTTGTGATAATTTTATATCTGTTTAAACAAATTTCTTCCATTTAACTCTTCTCCTCTTTTCTATAAGAGAAAAATCTATTTCCTTTTAATAAATTCATACACTTAACAAGTTTCTTCTCTTTTTCTTTTGGAAATTATATTTTTAAAAATTTTCCTTTAATAAACATATTTTCTCCATTTCTTTATATTTATTTGAACACCTAATATGATTTCTCATAGAGAAATAACTAGTTTTAAATTTATAAAACAAAATTTCATAAATTTTCCAATAGTAAATATTTTTTTCTTATATTTTACCCCTCTTTATCTTTAAAGTTATAGGACTTAGTTTCTGGTGAGCACGAAAAAAAAACTATCAATTTTATTCATTTTTCTTTTAATAATTATTTCAATTATTATTTTTGGTATTTCCATCTTTACGTAGTATGAATGGTCAAATTTGAAAAACCACCTAAGACACGTAGAAATTACAATTCACTTTCTGAACAAATTATATTATCTGTTATAGACTAACTTTAGAATAATTATTAATTATAAATTTAAACTACTTTTTCACTTTGATGTTACAACAATTCAAAAATTCCTCTTCAACTTTACATCTCCCCCTCTGTCTATCTTAGATTTTTTCTCCAATTTAAACCGTTATTGGCAATATTTGTTTTACGCGAACAATATTAGTCATTCTATTTTGGGAAAAAACTACTTTTAAATAAATATCTATGACTAATGTCTGGAATATTATTTTAACTTAATATTATTAAATTAAATCATAGTTTGATAAACTTATTTTTTTTTGACTTTAAAATAATTATTAAGACAATATAAACATTTTTAACTTTTAATTTTAATGATGGAGGCAATTATATCTAGTTTTAAATTCACAAACTTTATTATTATCTACCAAGTGTGTGTGCTAAGGCATTTAATATACGAACTGTCTATCAACTTTATAAAATAATTTCTTTTTTTATTTATGTCTCGTTTAAATCACCAAAACTAACTACTTTATAAAATTTTGGAAAATAAATTGAAACTTAAGAACCAAAAAACTCCACCATCCCAAATTTATTAATAAAAAAAACATCCTATTAATTTTGACTAACTATAATATTATCTTTCATTTATTTAAACTATTAATTCGAAAATATTACATTCTAATCATTACTATAATTTTAACTGTCTAAGCTGTGTTATTTTGTATGCAGCTTCACAACCATAACAAGATATTAAAACTTTATTTAACTGTTTACTTTTTTAAAATACTTTATTATACTATGATATACTGGTATTTTGCTAAAATGTATTACAAAACTATTATTACTTTTATATCACCAAAAAACTTAAAATTTAAAATTTTTCCATTACCTCCCACCACCACAACAAGGGACAGAATACTTGACTATATATTTATACATACATAATAAGATATTTGAAATGTAGTGTAGTCTATCCATTTGTCAAAATTTCAATTTGGACTAAACAAATCTTGAAATTTTTTTTAGGTAGCAATGATTTAAGTAGTTTTCTACTCTTATTTTACTCTTTAGCTAAAAATATCTAATGCCCATTTATCAAACAGTAGTAGATGGTGGTTAGCTGAACTAATTATGGGTCAGTTATCTGAAATAATCTAAATTTCATTACAATCTGAAATTATTAAATTTTTTTTTACCCAATCTGGATTTGAACCCAGATTATAGGCAAAATCGGAAGGGGGAAAAAAGTATTTGTTAGTTTAGCAAGTTTCAGTATTACTTTTAAATATAATCGAACTATTTTAATAAATACAAATTTAAAGTACCATTAATAATAATAAATGGTTTACTGGTCATGAATTAATACATTTGGTCTGGAAGTAACATGGGCCACAATCCATATACCCAGAAATCCAGAATTTGATACTCTATCCTTTCACCACCCCATGTAGGACAAAATTATAATTAGTATAACTAATTTAGGTAAGAGTGTTTTCCTGACGGTTAGTGGTGATGGTATTTTAGTTGTATTTATATGTTGAACTATTTCCATCATCTAATTGAACTTTATTTAAATATTCCGAATACCTTTAACTGTTAGTAATAACACACGGCTTAGAATATACACAACATTTTGAGATGTTACTCTCCCCTCTTCTTAATGTGTTACTGGCCTAACTAGTGACAGTACTGGATGGGAATCGAACCTGGATCCTTAGATTCTTGAGTATTGAATTTTAAGGAAATGCTCTAACCAACTGAGTCATCCTGCCAAAGGAAATTCAATACTCAAGAATCTAAGGATCCAGGTTCGATTGCCATCAGGCCAACACCTGAAGAAGGGAGAATACCTCTCGAAATGTTGTGCATATAATAACCTGTGTGCTATTACTAATAGTTAAATGTATTTGGAATATTTAAATAAAGTTAAATTTTTTTAAAGACATTCAATACTCATATTAGATGGTGGAAATAGACCAAAAATATAAATACAATATAGGTAAGAGTTTGATATTTTCTATACAGCGGTAAGAAATGGGGTCTACCAATATTTCTAATTTGTGTAGTTAAATCAAAGCTATTAAATATTTTTTAATTCAAGTAATATTTATTTATTATATAGTATTTTTTTAAATGATGTATGTACATCCTCGTAAAATAAACAAGATAAACGCCCACAACTTTATTTTTTAACCCATTATCAGTATAGAGGGTGGAAAACAAATCGCTATCAACTTTTCGTTGCCTACTTGCTCTTGAATTTTGTATACATTAATACAACAATACGATCAGCGGATAGTATTCTTGATAGTAGTAATTATAGCGCATTGATCTCAACTAGATTTGATCGAGAACTTTACATGCATACAGAAGGGGATTTTAAAAAAAAGTAAACAAAATTCACAACCCAGCAAATTATTTTTAGTTACTGAGCTAAGGCAATGGAAAATATTTTACGAATATAATTTTAGCCCGTTATAGTGGTTTTAAATAGAAATTAGGTAAAGTTCAACCACATTGGATCGACTACTAACATTTAAACGTTAATTTTCCCAGCATGCTTTCCATAACGTCACTTCCGTAAACATATGCGAATGGTTAATTTTGAATTACTGTATTTTAATATTTTAAACTTAAAACGACATTTAAATCATTTTTTCATCCTCAATTTTACTTCATCATTTTGGTTAAAGACTATGCTTTCATTCTATAATATAATATATTTCCAAATTTGGCGCTGAATTCATCTCTCGCCTTTGATTTTTGAGGTAAGAAATCATTTGATTGTAGTTTGTACTAAAAATATAATTGTTTACTGTCAACGTTAGTTTTGTATCCTAAAGACTTTAAAATCAGCTGTTTTAATTCTATACTATAGTCCCTCTTTCTTCCTCCTCCCCCCAATAAAAATAAAGCTCAGTTATGTAAAAAAAAGAATCGCAGAAAATATAAAACTGCTTTAGTTTCTGACTAAAGTTGCACAATTATTTTGTTTGTAATAAATGAATTTTCTTTAAAAAAAAAGTGCTGTAATTTATGAGCTTTTAAAATATAATATGAACATATATTTCATCCGAATTTTATTTTTATTTGATCATTACGTTAACTACTTTTGTCCTAAGCGTTTAAGCAACATCATAATTTAAATATTTGTTTAATAGGGCTAAATTGTTTTTTGCGTTACTATATTTATTACTTAAATAAACAATGACTTTTAAAAGATACTTTATTATCAAAACGTATTATTACAGTATTATAAAGGATAGCAATTTGTGTTGAATAATTTTTTTTAAATATGCTCTTCGCTTTCCCTCTTGGTATTTCCAATTTGTGTTATCTATTTAAAATATATACAGAGAATTAACACCTTATGATATTAATTATTTAATTAGCAATAAAAGTCGTTATGTAGTAGTGAAAAATATTTTTAAATTATTAGTTAAGATTTCAAGTGATTGATTAATTTCATAATCTAATACGCGCAAATGAACCTTTTATGTGTATATCCTATCTATATGTACCCCCTTTCCGAACGCCAATTCAATACTCTTCAAAATTATCAATCTTTTTTTAAAATAACGGATTTAAGTCTTAAGGAAAAAATCATGTAGAATATATATTTTTGTAATATTATTATTAATTCTAACAACAATTTATCTTCAAGTTCGATGCACTTTTTCAAAAAATTTACATAAATTTATGAATCCTATAACTTTACTTAGTATAAAAGAACTATTGTGTATAGTTGCACCTAGAAGACTATTAGGCTTTTAGGATTACCTTTAATAATTGTTATACTACTTACAAATATTGACATTTTAAAAAAGTCAATAAATGTTGAGAAATACGCTGAATTTTAAAGAATTAAGAAATCAGTAGAAATAAGCTTTTATAAATAATTATATACATAAGAATAATGATTTAATAATTATTTTTTTTCATATTTTTTGATTTAATAGTTCATTAGATCATTCTCGGTGTTGTTTTCATTAATACGATATGTATGTATCTATAAAAGTTAATCCAGAAGTTTTAATTAATCAAAACTTGTTTATTAAAATGTAGAAGAAAAATAAAATTAGAGAAAAAAAAATAGTGAATCATATTTAATAAAGTCAAGTTAAACGCAATAATTCTCAATTGAGATTATCTCTATTATTCTCCCTTTTACATTTATAGAATGATTAGTGAAATTGACGCCAGAGAACAATAGACTCAATTATAAAAACTTTGAATAGACAGGAAAAAAACTTCATGCAATAAGCTACTTTTACTATATTAAGCAGCAGAAAATCATTATGGGAGATCTAATCCTGGGATCGCAAACTAGGGACTTATGCAGGCCATTTCATCTAAATTATGATTTATTATTTGCCTGTACTAATACTGTAAATAAATGTTTAGCTTCTTGCAATGTATATAACTGCATATATATTAGTACACCGTAAGTATTTATATGTAGATTATGTCATTCAAATATAAATAATTTTCTTGTTTTTTGAGCTAATATAAACACAACTGGTATTTGTCTGAAAGTTTGTAATGATACTAACCTGTATTGTCTATTTGTGTGTTATTGCTAACAAGTTGTTTGTATTGGGAAAGTTTAAATAAAGTTTAAAATTTTCTATACATTCAACATTCACTCATAAATGATGGAAATAGTCCAACATATCACATTTTAAACACAACTGGTAATTAAAACAGGCAAAACTCACTATATGTATTGCATGTGATGTTTATTGGCTTACAATTGGTGATGAAAACATACGCAGAAAAAATAGTTTCTTTAAAAATAATAATTCATCTTTATTACTACCTAGCATGCTTTAAATATAACGGGTATATCATATTCATGGCTTATGGTAATATGGCTAATAGTAACTAATTAGCTATTCAAAATATTCAAATTTTATTTAAATGACCCACTTCTTTAATAAAGACAAGCATCTCTCGATCAAAGAAGTGGGTCATTTAAATAAAATTTGAATATTTTGACTAACTAATTATTCACTACTTATTCACTAATACCATGAACTCTTGAGCCATATTACCACAAATCATGTATGTAATATACAAGTTGTATTGAAAGCATGCTAGGCAGTAATAAAGCAGAATATTAAAAACAAAAAAATACTACCTTTTTTGTGTATGGTTTCGTTAACAGTTGCATAGTATATTATGTCTGTAAATATGATTGCTATTTATTAAATTCAGTTATTGATCATCAAAAGTGTTCATCTAAGCCTGTTCGTTTCTAATTTGCATACCTTCATATCAACCTTTAATTTTATTTGACTAGTCACATTCAGATATATAAATATAATGCACAGACTGAAAAATGTAGTGTTGCTTTCACAATCTTACTGATTTGAAACTATGATTCGTTCACAGTAACTCTAATCCAATGCTAAATGGCATCACTAAGACCAAATAACTTTAATTTAACTTCAATAATGCTGCCGTTGTTCATGTGAATTTTTTTTTATTCTAAATGCAATAGAGGTACAAAAAAAAAAAGCTACAGTTTTATGTTAAGTCTAATAGTAAAGTAGTCTAAATTGTAATTAGGCAAAACTCTTATAGGTAGCACCACCACTGCAAACCGGAGTAATCAATGGATGCAGGAAGGTGTGTGCATAAAATCCCTATCTAGTGCTATTCGTCCAATATCCCCAGACTAGTTTTTAGTTTGTGGCTCGCATCAGTGAGGAACCTTGGATCTGAGAGCACTGCACCTAGATCTTAGAATCTAATGCAACCCCCCAGCAGCCATCTTTTACCTTTTTAGTTAACTGTAAAGCTTTGAGTCTAAAATTAAAACACAATAACATTTTCAATTGAAGCTCATTTGCTTGTATAGTCATATAGATCTGAACTCAGTTCAGCACCTATACATTTTGGGGTCTTTGGTTCTTTAATAAACATCCTATTGGGAAGGATTGGTATTAAACCACTAAATGTCACATGATCACCATTCTTTATGCTTACACAAGCTGTTAACACTTGTGTAAGCATAAAGAATGGTGATCGTGTGATGCTTAGATCCGTAAGCCCAGAAGAATCAATATATGCACAAGCAATGAAAAAATTGAACAATTATTTTAGCCTGCAGCTATCAAGACATATAGCATGACTGCATTCCTGCAACATGCATAAGAGAGTGTTCTTGCAAAAGATTATCCATATAGAGATTTAACTTGAAGAAACTTTTCAACATTTTATGTGACCTATGTTTTTATGTTAGACTCAGACAGCAGTCTTTTGGAGAAATGGATCTAACATGTATACAGGCTGTAAAAAAGATGTAGCATATGGAACACTATTAGAATTAACATGAGAGTTTTAAGATCAGAAAGGAGAATACAGAAATTCATAAAATCCATGAGAGAGAATTGTGCAAAAAAAGAGCAAAAGAATCTAAAAAAAAAATTCATGCTATTGATATGCTAAAAATGCAGTGCTGATTAAATTGCAGAACCAAAGAGGACCAGATCAGGAGATTGTAAACAAGCAATGTCAAAGTTTACACTCAAAACTATAACCTTTAAAGAGTCAGAGAAATTTATGCTGATAGTACAGATGTGTGGAAAATAGATTACAATAGAAACAGATAATAGAGCAGGGGTATTTTTGTTATTAAGGAAAGATTAGACATCTCTAAATGCAAACTATCCAGAAGCTATTTCATTAAAAAAAAAAAATCTCAAAGTGCAAGATATAAAACTAATTTATTGGAAATTGATGGACATATCCATACATCGATTACATAAAAATGCAAATAACCTGTCATTTTATATTAATGATGATAAAATAAGTCCAGTCATCGGAAAGAAATTATTTGAGATATTGGTGATAAGGATTAAAATCATTAAAAATATCTTCATATCTTAAGAGATATAACAAAAATTCCCAAACCTGTTTAAAAAAGGGAAAATGTAGACTTGGTCAGTCAAGATAGAATTGTCTGAAAAGGCTTTCCTGAATATATGCAAACCATGCAAAGTCTTTTTTTTTTTTGTACAGATAGTGAAAGTGAAAGAAAAAAATACAGGAATTACTTACTAATGGTATCCTTATATCAAATGAAAATTCAAAGTGGGCTATGCCCTTCATTGCAATAACAAAGACATGGACAAATAATGAATTTTTCAGATATTATAGACTCAAAGTGAGTAAATATTTAAACAAAGGAAGTTATCTATTCCATGCATGTGGAAGGTCCTAGAAATATTGCGAAAGATCTCTCATTTTGCCAAACTTAATCTGGATGCTGTTTTTCACTAATTTTCCATCACCAATAGCTGTGAAAATGGGTAACAATGGCAATCTATACAGGCTTGTTCTGTAATTTGATTTAATCACTGTACCTAATAATTTCCAAATGAAAATTGATTGGCTGTTGCAGGATTTAGAAAATATTATATTCTACTTTCATGACATTCTATTATCATCATGTTTCAGAAAAAATGTTGTGTCACTATCTCCTGAAAGTTTGCAAAAAATTAGAAAAATTCAGAGCTGAATTAAATGCGGAAAAATATTTGTGTATTATACGAGAAATACAATTTTTGGGTGATGTGATATAGATCATGGATAAAGAATTAGCAATATGAAAAAGCTACAAGCCTTCCTTAAGTCTCATAAACTAGTTCAAAAGTTTTCTTAAAGGAAAGATCCATGTGCCAACTATTTTATAATCTTAAAAAGAGCCAGTAGTGGATGTGGACAAACACCCAGAAAAAGCAGTCAAATACATTCTCTATTTTCTTTTATTACTAATAATTATGGGCTATTTACCTAATTGCAAGCAAACATGTGCAAAGCTGTAGAATTCATTATTATTACCATCACTGTAGTTCACCAATTCTCGACCGATTATTTGAGTGGATGATTTCAATGAAAATAGGTAATGAATAAATGACCCAACGCCAAATAATATTTTAGCATGATTTCGACTTGAGGATTTCAGAAAGAAGTGAATATATGACCATGTTCTGCATAGTAATTCATTGATTCCTTTTCATCCTTATAAATGGACTACTGCAATCAGAAAACTCTTTCAGGAAATTTCTTTTAATATAAAAAAATTGTAACTGTTTCAATAATAATCTGTTGTTCAGTTTATATCAGTTAATAGCTCTTAGCATATGCTTTGAGGAGTTTAACAAGTTACAAAAATGAAGCCATCTAGATAAAAAGATATTGGCTCCCATCTTTGGTCTTAAGAAATTTTATTTTTATGGTCAGTTGTTTAAAATAACTTTTGGCTGTGCCAAGTATATTAGTTAACAGCAAATGAGTTCTGGACTACTTCAGTTTATGAATGATAAGATGGAGAAATGGAAATGGCCTTGTATGATTAAAATTTATTATATAAACAATGCAAATACGTAAAACATATTGCTGTGTTATCAAAAACTCCAAACAGGGGAGAACTGCACAACTCTCAGACATTGTTAAGTATATAGAGCTACTTGAGTCCAAGATAGTAATATGATAGAAAAATGGACAAAGGCTGATAAAGGTTATCAATTGCTCATGCAATGTATTAGATTGGCCCAGCTGTTTCACACACTTGTAAACATTATATTGTATTTTAGAAACCTTGTAAATCTTTATCTGTTTTATAAAAATTATATATTGATTTAAGGCAGGGTTTCAGTACCATAAGATGGCAAAAAAAAAAAACAAGCTGTAAATTTACTCAATAAGATTATTGAAGTGTAATATGAGATAAAGTTTTAGCAAGTTGCTATATCTGAAGGCTTAATTTTTATTACGAAAATGAGAAATGTGTAAAATAATGTAACAAATGTCAGTAAATGGCAAAATTAGTACTGAAAACATACTTTATGGCCAAAGGCAACTAGGCTATGGCTTAGGGTTATTATAGACTATGTCAAAGTCTACCATTATCATAACTTCCTAATTTTAATTAACATCTACTTTACATCGACAGAATGTCTGGTCAAAATCACTGGATCGGACAAAACACAATAAATTAGAACAACATATTAGCACACTAGGATCGCCAAGAGTATAGTTTCTATCAGTGAAACAAGTTTCACCATACAAAAAATTAAATTATTTTTAAGGATGGAGGGATCAGCACACATGAACCCCTGACCCACCACCACTACCACCATCCTGAATCAAGATGGACTGAATTGTAAATACTCTTCAGAAAATTGCACTTAGGTTTTGAATAAGCTGAAAATTGTAAACATATAAATATTGTTCTATACAGCCTTGCTGTATCAGCAATCAATGCCTGTTACTTCTATATGCAAATCATTTATCAAACTATTAATGGACTAGAAACTCAAAAATAAATTAACACTGCTACTACCTAAGGGGGAAAAGCCTACTTAGTTCCATGGAGAACTAAATGAAATACATGTTTCTGGAGAAAGTATTTAAGTTAGAGACATTCTGAATAAAATATGGATGGAGAGAGTGATCATAATATTAGAGTATAATGTAAAATTTAGACGAGAAGACATTCTCTATAAATGGAATTTATAATAAAACTGACAAATTAGAACTAAAACTGCTAACAAAAGCATATGGGGAAAAAAGTTCTCAACCGGAACCAAAGCTTTTATAATCCAAAACTGAAGGAATATTACATTGTTTTCTTAGCAAGAAATTGGAAGTAAAGGAAAATCCAACATGACATGTTGTCAAGATTAAGGCAGTAGTGAATAAATATTAATAAATAGACTGAATTTTAAAGGCTAAGTTAGAAATGTGCTGAAAGTTTAATATAGATAAGTAAAAATTGGAAATGCAGTTAGGAATAATTAAATTATATATATATATATAAGTATAGAGGATTTGAACTCGGATTTTCAAGCACCCTTCAACTATCCACACTATCTCATACAACTGATACACATGACCACATCCTCTATACTTACAATTAAGCTCCCAGGTTTGTGAAGAGTGCCTGGTTTCAAATATATATATATATAGAAATGTAATGATTTAATAGTTGATTCAATCATTCTTGACATTGTTTTTATGTGATATGTCTATCTACAAAGGTTAATCTTGGAAATACCAAAAAATTATTTTAATTAGTAAAAATATATTTATGAAAATATAGGGGGAAAAGTAATTTGGAAAAAATTAGTAATTAATCCTCTATCAAGCTTATTTCTATTATTTTCTTCCGTGGGTTCTATGTTATAGAAACTGTGAACATTGTCTCTGAAGTTATAAAATATTAAACAAGGGTCTTGCGCAGGTCATCCCATTCGAATTACTATCTCTTATATTCTTATATTACAATTATGTACTTAAAACAAAGTTTGACTTTACTGTAAGGGATATAACTAGTTGTCACACATATATTAATTTACCTTGTAATTACATGTTGAATTATTCCCCATCATTTTAGAATTATTTATTGTCTAGAGCTTCACCTTAAATTCAATAGTCAAAATTTAAAAGTCCCAGGTTTGATTTCCACACTAGTATTGTTACTGGTCGGGGCAACAATATCTGAAAAAGATAGTATAATAATATAAGTCAAGATATTATGTTGTATATTAACTTGTATGCTATTACAAATAATTGAATGTATTTGAAAAGTTTAAAGAAAGTTTGAATTTTTCTAAAGACATTTAAAAATTCTAGATAATGGAAATAGTTCTATAAATAATTGCAAATGTCTTCATTGCAAACTTTCAAACATTAATTTACATATGTACAAATAAGATGTCCATTAATTAAAAAAACTATTGTAATAATAATAAAAATAAATATAACATCACATGACCACCACTTCTTATGCTTGTGTATAACTGTTTTAAAACAGGCAAAATTCACTATACGTATTGCCACACACAGCAAGCTAGAGTAATCAATGGATGCCAGAAGGCTTGTGCATAAAATCCACATCTAATGCCTACTCATCCAATATCCCCAGACTAGTTTCTGGCTTGTGGCCTCCGTCAGTGAGGAGACTTGGATCTGAGAGCACTGCACCTAGATCTCGGGATCTGATTGCAACCCTCCAGCAGCCACCTTTTATCTCCACTTAAAACTACAAAACTACGAGTCTTAAACTGAAAACACCTTAATGTTTTATGGCATCCATTGATTACTCTGACTTGCTGTGTGTGGCAATACGTATAGTGAGTTTTGCCTGTTTTAAAAATTAAATATAACGGTAATAGTTTATTACCATTATATTTATAATTTTTATTGTTATATATATATATATATGTATATTAGGTATGAAAATATTGCTGGTGTTCATTAAATTGTGTTATTAATCATCACAAGTATTTATCTAAGGCTGTCTGCTGTATACAGCCATCACAAATACTGCAGTCGAGATAAAGGTTGTAAGATAAGCAGAAATAATTATAATGTAAGAAAACTTTATAACTAAAATTTGAAGTTTGTTGTCAACAAGATAAAAAAGGTAAAAGTTAAATTAACAATGCTTAATATACACACTTAACATAATATTTTTTACAAAGATTAGTATTATACTGTCATTCTTATACCTTCTCTTTTACTTTTTTTCCATTTTTCTTTTTATATTTATATATATTAATTTTTGTAAATCTTCTACAGTATATACACTTTAATGCAATTTCTTACGTATAATTCCTCCTTTATTTTTCTAAGTTTCAACTATCCTGCTGGCTTCATCAGAGCTACAATATTTAAAGATATAAACATATAATCATTATTTTATATACATATAAAAATACATATGTTACATTATTATACATAATCATATTTTATTTTTAACTCCATATCTTTACTTCTCTTACTTCCTAATTATTATTTTCTTATTATTTCTTTATTATTTCTATTTCCTTTTTACTTTTTATTTATTCTATCCTATCTATCATTCTAAATTATTCTACAATATATCTTTATCACTTTTCTATTTTATTTTTTGTTTATACCTATTAATCTAATTTCTTTTCTTTATTAATAATTTCTATTTTATTCTTATTCATATCTTTATTAATTCGTATTTTTAATTTATTTATTCATTTTACTTATCTTTTTATAACTTTTTTCTTCCTTTCTACATTTATAATGGGTTCTTTTTTAAATTCGTTAGCCTCTTTTCCATATACTCCTTTAATGTAACTTCCTCTATTATTAATTTCTTTAATTTTTTATCCTATTCTTTAAACTTTTTATTTAAAAAAAACAACTTTTTATCTATATATTTTTTTATTTTTCTATTATTATCTAATATTTCTATATAAATGTCTTTACCCCCCCCAATCTATATTTAGATTTGATTTTATCTTCTTTATTAATATAGCTTTTTTTTTTTTTTATCTTTTTTTTTATTAGTATAACCAATCTTTTTATGCTGTCTTTCTCAAATATATGTCCTGTTTCTGTAGAATGCATATAAATTGGTGATTTTTATTATACCTATGTTAATTCAATCTTATATACATTGAATGTTTTGTTTTTCTTATACAGTATATTTAGTTCTTATCTTATTATTCTTATGTGATTTACAGTATATCTCATATACTCCATTTTTATGTTTTTCTATTCCTTTAATATATTTATTAAAACAGGCAAAACTCTCCATACAGCAGTGCCACTCAGTGCCAACCAGAGTAATCAATGGAGAGTTTTGCCTGTTTTAATAACAGTAATGTGCTAGCATAAGAAATAGTGATTATGTAATATATTTATTATCTAATACATCCATTATATTTCTCTTTTTTTATTTACTATTTTATATTTAATCACATTGTTATATTTTTTAATAATTTTATTAATGTTCTTTACTATATTATTACTTTATGTTTTAACCCCTATACATTCATCTTTTTTCTGATATTTTTATATTTTTCTCTATTATTTTCTCTGTATATTCATTTTCTTTAAACTCTTTAATTATTAATTCTATCTTGTTCTTATATTCTTTTTTATTTGAACCATAATTAATAGCTCTATGAACTCTGAACTAATACTACTTATTTTATATTTATTATCCACATTAGAATTCCAATTCATTATATTGTTATCTATATGTATTTTCTTATAAACTGATGTTTCTATCTGCATTTTTCTTTTGCATATGATTTTTTAAATAATATATCCAAATATAACAACTTATTATCTTTTTTTCTTTAAAGTCAAAAACTTCACATAAATATATCGGAGAGACTTTCTTTTCAAAAAATTTATTGATATACATTATATAAACTACATAAATAAAATATAAATATCCAACGTTTCGTCCATTTTTCAATAATAATATGGACTTTATCAAGGTTCTATAAAACAGAGAAAAAAAAACAACATTAAAGATAATAAAAATAAAAAATAAGAAAATAAAAAATAAAAATAAAATAAAATACCTATAAACCAAAAAAATGGAATAATTGTATAACATAACATCTCCTTACAAAGTGAGAAAAATTTTTAACACCAAAAAGAAAAAATATTCACATAAAAACAGTCAATTCTTTTGTATAAATATATAAACTACTTTAATATTTTATTTAAACTAGGATTTAAATGTTCTATATAAATACTCTCTTTGTTAAATCTTTCAAAGTAATTACCAATACATTCCAAAGGTCGAATTTCATAGTCTTTATGTCCTGTTTTCAACTTATGACAAAAGATAGCAGATTTCTTATCAATCATATGCTGATATAGTCTGGTCTTTAATTTATTCTTGCTTGTTCCAATATAGAATACATTGTTTTTACAATTCAAACATTTAATTAAATACACTGAATTCATAGCTTCAAGCATATTAAATTCTTTATGATTAACCAAAGATCTTAAAGTTCTCTTCTTTTTGTATACAGGTTTCATATTTATACAGTATTTTTTATTAATTTTATTTAATAATTCATTTAATTTTAAAAATACAAATTTAGATAACTTAAAACCAATATAAATATTATTATCTATAAAAAAAATTTTATTTTCGTCTTTATTACCATCATGTTCTTTAATTGTTTCATTATTTACATTTTTATTTTTATAAACATTCATACAAATACTATTTCTAATTTTATTCAAATTTTTTGTAGAAAACAAATAATTTATAATTCTATATGGATATTCATTTATTATACATTCCTTTTTTATACAATTTAATTCTTTATCTAAACTATATTCATTTGAACATAATTTAAATGCTCTCATTATTCTATTGTTTATGATATTAACTTTGCATTTAAAATCAATATCGGAATTCCAGTTTGTTAAAATCCCAGTATACATTTTTTTTCTATAAACCTCAGTCTCTATTCTAATTCTATTATTTTTATAAAATTTATAAATCTTTACATCCATATATTCAATACTATTATTATTTTCTTTTTCCAAAGTAAACTTAATATTTTCTATTCTATTATTAATAAAATTCCAAAACTTAAATGATTTATTCAAATTACCATTAAATATCATGAAATAATCATCTACATAACGTACATAAAACATAGGTTTATGACAAACACTAAAAAACTTTTTTCAAAATTGCACATATAAATATCTGCTAAAAATCCACTTAAACAATTCCCCATATTTAACCCTTTTATCTGTTTATAATATTTGTCACCGAATTTAAAAAATAAATCCTTACAACATAACATAAGAATGTCATGCAACAAAGAAATATCCATTTTTATATTTTTATTTTTATCTTCAATATACATTTCCAAAAAATAATCAATTGCTTTTTCACAATTTATATTTGTGTACATATTAATTATGTCTAGTTTAACAAAGTAAATATTTTTAAATTCTTTCAAACTAAATAAAAACTTCTTTATTTTTTCAATAAACACAACAGAATTATAAACCTTGTTCCCAGCAAAACAATTAGTATATTTTTTAAATAAATTAATATAAACCCATTTTGAAATATTAACGTAATAAGTGTTAAAACAATCCACTATTGGTCTCATAGGTATATTAGGTTTATGCACCTTAGGCAAACCTTGAATTTCAGCACACATAACGTCCATTCTTTTTAACCTAAACATTTCGCTTTTTTTAATTATTTCTTTATTTTCCATAATTGTAATAAATTTATTTATCTTTTTATTTAAAAAATTACTCATATCTTTTTTAACTTCAATATAGCAATCTTCTTTTAACATATTTATCATTTTTTTATTATAATCCTCTATATACATAATTACCACATTTGAAAATTTATCTCCTTTCAAAAAAACGATATCATTATATTTATTTTTTAAATTATCAATGGTTTTCCATTCATACCTATTATACATATCCTTGTTTATATTATTTTGAATATCCCATTCCAATTTTTTAAATCCATACACCAAATCGCTTTTTAATAATTCTTTATTATCTATTTTACCAAAAATATCTTTATCAATATAATTATTAATCATTATCATTTTTGATTTAATTTCAATAATTTGTTTATTAATACTACATTTTCCAAAAGGTACATATTTTAACCCTTTGCTTAATATATTTAGTTCATTTTTACTAAAAACTTTATTTGTTAAATTAATAACTGAGGAATTATTATCTAAAAACTCATTATAAATACTACCAAATTTATCATCACAAACAATATTCTTATTAAGTTTATAAACATTTTTAAAATTTTTATTATAAAATATTAAATTATTTATTTTTTTTATTATGTCTATTATTTACTTCATTCTTTAGCCTTTCTACCTTTAATAAAAAAATCTTTTTTATAAAATTTTCTTCTTCAAATGTAATCAATTTACACATTGAATTATATATAAATTTAACATTATTTAAAATATAATCTCTTTTCCTATATAACCCGTTTATAAACCTTTTTAAAATAAATCTTTCAATAAAACGAACATCACTTTGTTTAAACAACTTTTTAATTTTACTCAAACATAAAAACTTTGGAACTACATTATAAAAAATACAATTTTTTAAAAATTTTATATCTAGGTTTAATTTTATGACCTTTAGTTTATATTTCATCCATTTATTAATTAACTTGATACAATCTCTAAAAACATATAAATCATTAATATTATTTCTCAAATAACCAATAAAACTTCTCATATTCATATATTCAAATTTCAAAAAATACATGTTTAAAAACTTTCATATACAATTCCATAAAAAATATGAAAAATAAATAAATAAATAAATGATAAAAAATATAATAACAATAATAAAACCATATAACTGTATAAACTTATAATAAATCCATATAACAATATAAACTTCTTCTTCTTTTTCTATCTTTTCAAATGTATTATCAAATTTATAAAGTCAAAAACTTCACATAAATATATCGGAGAGACTTTCTTTTCAAAAAATTTATTGATATACATTATATAAACTACATAAATAAAATATAAATATCCAACGTTTCGTCCATTTTTATATTCTCATCCAGTTTATTAATTTTTTCTTAATACCTATCTGTTTGCCTTTCACTTTTATTAAAAATTAACAAGTAATCATCCACATATCTCTTTAATATTATCAATTCATTCTCCTCATCCATCATATTTGAATATATTATTAAAAAAAATCATATGAAAAAGAAAAATGTAGAATAGAAACATCGGTATATAAGAAAATGAATATAGATAATAATATAATGATTGGAATTCTAAAGTGGATAATAAATATAAAATAAGTAATATTAGTTCAAGAGTTCATAGAGCTATTAATTATTGTTCAAATAAAGAAACATATATGAAAGAGATAGAATTAATAATTAAAGAGTTTAAAGAAAATGAATATACAAAGAAAATAATAGAGAAAAATGTAAAAATATCAGAAATAAGATATAAAAAAGATAAAAAAGAAGAGAAGAGAAAATGTAAGAAAGATAGAATAAAAAATGATGAATATATAGGGATTAAAACATATAGTAATAATATAGTAAAGAACATTAATAAAATTATTTAAAAAAATTAATAAAAAATATAATAATGTGATTAAATATAAGATAGTAAATATAAAAAAGGAGAAATATAATGGATATATTAGATAATAAATGTATTAAAGGAATACAAAAACAGATAAATGGAGTATATGAAATAGGATGTAAATCATGTAAAAATAATAAGATTAGAACTAAATATGTAGGAGAAACAAAAAATTTAATGTATACAAGACTGAATCAACATAGGTATGATAAAAAAAATCAATTTATATGCTTTCTATAGAAACAGGACATATATTTTAGAAATATATTATAACAATGATTGGTTATACTAATAAAACAAGAGATAGAAAAATAAAAGAAGCTATATTAGTTAAGAAGATAAAATCAAATCTAAATAAAGATGGGAGGGGGGGGTAAACACATTTTTATAGAAATATTAGTAATAATAGAAAAATAAAAATATATACAGATAAAAAGTTTTTAAAAAAATAAAAAGTTTAGAGTAGTATAAAATGTTAAAGAAATTGATAATAGAGGGAGTTACATTAAAGGAGTATATGACAAAGAGGCTAAAGAATTTTGAAAAAAATCAGTTATAAATGTAAAAAGGAAAAAGTAAGTTATAAAAAGGTAAGTAAAATGAATAAGTAAATTAAAAATAATAATTAATAAAGATGTGAATAAGAATAAAATAGAAATTATTAATAAAAGAATAAATATAGATAAATAATAGGAAGGAAGTAAAAAAATAGATTAATAGGTATAAATAAAACATAAAATAGAAAGGTGATAGAGTTATAGTAAAGAGTAATGTAGAATGATAGATAGGATAGAAGAAATAAAAAAAGGAAGTATAAATAATAAGAAAATAATAATTAGGAAGTAAGAGAAATAAAGATAAAGAGTTAAAAATAAAATATGATTATGAATAATAATGTAAAATTTGTATTTTTATATATATATATATAAATTAATAATTATATAATTATATGTTTAAATGTTGTAGCTCTGATGAAGACTGCAGGACAGTCAAAACTATTTGATAAATAAAGGAGGAATTATATATATATAAATTGCATTAATTAAAGTGTATATGAGAAGATTTATAAAAAAGTAATATTATACTGCCACTTACAATATTCACCATAGAGGCATACAAAAACATAATAAAGCCAGCATGGCATGCAAAAAGTTCTTAGGTCTACTTTTGAACTTTAGTGGTGAAATTCACTGTGTCACCCATAGTCCTTTGAACACTCTAACCAGCTCTCTCAATGTGAGTGTGTGAGTGAAGCCTCCGATTCTTCTTACTAGTGAGGTTTTACTCCTTACTCAGTCCAATCCCAAGTAGTAGCACTATAGCAGTGGAAAGTTCTAGGACACTAATTACTACCATTGCTATTTATCATTTTAGTTGATCTGTTCCCTGGTCTATTCTTTTAAATATTTATAATATGAAAACACTTATCACATAGTTTAATATTAATATTTTTACATTTATTTCAACTTTAGCACAATTATTTATTCTCAATACATTATTTTATTTACATTCTATATATAAAACACTGTCCCTTTCTAATTTATACATCTCCACATTAATCTTTAATTATCTTTATCAATCACATTCAAGTGTGTAAATTAAGACACAGTTGCAGAATAAAAACTGCACACCCTCCAAAAGATGCAGGTACCAATTTGCCTATGGGTAGGGATTATTATAATTTACAGCTTTGATGCTAATAGAATTTTCAAAGTTCATTTTCCTGATTCATTCAATATGCTCCATTATCATCTTCTATTTTGGAAACTATCAGGTTTGAAACAGAACCTGCAACTCCTAGGAAGGGGTTCCATTTTTTTTTTTCTTTGGTTCATTTTTAAGAACCTAGAAAATGGATCTATCTATTTTACTAAAATCTAAGTCAAATTATATCTTTCTATTCTCTATTCCCTATTAATAATCCAAACCTATCGTATGCTGTATATTATTTTTTCCATAGTCCATTACATAGTCCAAGTCTATAAATAAATATCACTATAAGAAAAATGATAATAACTAAGCTTAAATTCAAGATATAACCTTAATTAAATAAAATAAAATAATGACTTATCCTAGTAGCTCTAACCAAACTTTATTGATAAATGCCACAAGAGAAAGCATTTAAAAATCTCTATCTAGAAACATTCCCAAACCGGTTTCAAGCTATTGGCTTTTCTCAGTGAGGCGCTAGGATATTTTAGACACTAGTTCCAAAATTCAACTCATTGTCAGTACTTATCTAATACTTAACTATTAGGTAGAAAATCTGAAATTTTCAGATAACTATATATCTTCAAATCCAGCTATTCTAACCTTAATTAAATATAAAATATGAAGTAGAAAATTTCCTATGTTTTGTTAGATTCTAAAATGTATGGGTTTAAATGAAATTTTTTTTTATTTATCTATCATTGAATCACTTAAGTTGAATTTTTCTATTTTAACATCTGAGTGTGTGTGGTGCATGACAAGTTAATGATGTGAAACAATTTACATTACAATTAAAACATAGTATAGCATAGCACTTGGAAAGGGAACTTTCTAGTTCAATAAATAAAAAATATTTATATAAGCATTTATTTTATATAGCATATGTTTACAATTGTATTACATTCAAATATCAGCCTTTCAAGCTAATTGTGCATACGCTTTTGCGAGTGTTAATAATAATAAATGAATACTTTCTCTCCAATACAAGATATAGTATTTATGCAGGAATAAAATGAATCCACTTATTCCTACGACTCAAATGCTTATATATGAGAAAATCTGAAGTACCGACGTCATTCATTCAGACATCGTATATAGTAATTTAAAGTGACTGTTCCATCTTCACGCTTTCTTTGCCAGTACTTCAGATTTGCTCATATATAAGCATTTGAGTCATAGGAATAAGTGGATTCATTTTATTCCTGCATAAATACTATATCTTGTATTGGAGAGAAAGTATTCATTTATTATTATTAACATTCGCAAAAGCGTAGGCATAATTAGGTTGAAAGGCTGATATTTGAATTTAAAAAATATTTATGTAATGTGGTAATATATTATTAATTAAACCTTCAAAAAAATTTACTTGGAGCAGTTTTACTTGAGTTATAAATTCGATTGGAAATTTCATATATTTAACACATTTGAATCCAGCTTGAACTTTAAAGAATATCAGTTTTCTCTATATGGTTAGTACTAAAATAATATTTATAGCTTATATCAGATGTGATTATCATGCACAAGTTATATTATTTATTTATTATTCATTAAAAACATGGCAATCAATTTAATAATCTTTAATCTCAATTATACTCACATATGTATATTAAGTGTAATAATACAAATGGGTTTATAAGTAATCAATAAAAACCAGTCAACACTTAGACAATTCCAATATCAATAACAATCAACAATTTCAATCTGTTGTCAAGGCAACCTTTATTTTTAAAAGGCGGTTGCCTTGACAACAGTTTGAATTTGTTGATTGTTATTGATATTGGGATTGTCTAAGTGTTGACTGGTTTTTAATGATATATATATAGGGCATTTGGTGTATGTACAGGATACTATCGACTATTTAAAAAACAGCAGTCTAATGCGTAAACTTCTGTGACTACAGGTTATTTAGTCATCCTGGTTTAAGGATTGATCTAATACATGATTACTTAAAATGACAACTTTTTAAAAAGAAAATCTTAGTTTAATGTACACACACTTTATTCCAGTTTTAAAATCTACTCGTGATTTATAAATATTCTAAATGATTATGATATCAATACAAAGATATTGAAAGCATGTTCCGCATAACAAATTAAAAGTTGTCACCATTAAGCTTTTCTTACTTTGCATCGCCAAGTGCTTAATATATCTATTACAATCGTTTTAAGAAAAGTAAAAGAACATCACGTGATCACCATTTCATATGCTTACATATGAAAATGGTAATCATGTGATGCTTTGATGATTTTACATTTATCCTACCCATAGGATAATGATGATTGTGATTTTTGAAAAACCAAAGACACCAAAATGTATAGATGTTGAACTGAGTTCAGATATATGATTATACAAATGAATGAGGTTGGATTGGAAATATTATGGGGTTTTTATCTTGGGCTCCTAACTTTATATTTAACCAAATAGGTAAAAGGTGACTGCTGGAGGGTTGCATTTGATCCTAAAATCTAGGTGCAGTGCTCTCAAATCCCAAACTCCTTACTGATGAAAGCCACAAGCTAGAAACTTGTCTGGGAATATTGGATGAATAGGTATTAGATAGAGATTTTATGCACAAGTCTTCCTGCATCCATTGATTACAAAGGCTTGCACTTGGTGGCACTGTATGGAGAGTTTGATATTCTTATTAGAAGTAAAAGAACATCATACAGAATTAAGAACACAGTTGTAAAATATATATAATAAATAAAACAACTTTCATTAACAACATTTATTTATCATAGTAGTTGGCTAAAAAGTTTAAATTAAAATAATCCATTTGAATTCTTCCTTTTCATTATTCATATAAAAAATGTATAAATATGTATACACTTGGATTTACTCAATAAATTAAGATTATAAAAAAAAAAAACAGTATTAAGCTTTTGATTTATTTAAAAGAGATTAATTTAGCATTTCATTTTTTTAAAACTTTTATCAAATTATATTAAACGTAATGATTTAATACAACTTAGGTTTTTAATTTTAAGAATGTAATTTTTTATTCATTGCTTCTAAATTAATTCTAAAATCTAATTTATGATTATTTTCGCAACCTGTATATTTTATATAACTTTATCTTTCTTATTGCATTGCCAATCCATATAGTATTAGTATCATTTTGTTCTTTATTTCTAATTATAATGCCTTTTTTACAGAGCACTATTAACGGTTTCGACGAGTATTAACGGTTTCGATTGCCCCAGCAATCTTCTTCAGAACTTCTACTTATATTTCCAAATTTGCAATCAGACAGTAGAAGTTCTGAAGAAGATTGCTGGGAAAATAGAAACCGTCAATAGTGGGTTGTAAAAAAGGCATTGTAAAAAGTAATAAAGAATATAGATTTGGAAATATAAGTAGAAGTTCTGAAGAAGATTGCTGGGGCAATCGAAACTGTCAATAGTGGATTGTGAAAAAGGCATTGTATGAAGTAATAAAGAACACCGATGATATTAATATTATATTTTATATAATAAAAACAAACAAAATGAAGGAAGAAACAAATGAATTGTATTTCTTTCTATTTGGCAATAATAGAGAATGGTATTCAGATTTTTTTTTTTTAAAGTTTCTTGCTTAGTTTTAAGAACTGTTTTTAAAAAAATTCAATTACTCCTTATAAAAATAATTAAATCTTATATTAAAATTTTTAATGAATATTAAAATAAAAGAAAGTAATGGGAATATTTTCATCATGATTAACGAGCTTTTAGTTCTTTAAAAGTAATAATAAAAGAGACGGTTTATGCTTTTCATTGGGCCCGTCTTAAATTATGGCTGATTTCAATAATATTCATTATCTTGAAATGCATGCTTGAATTTACAAATTCCTGAACCATATTCTTTTGCAATTTATACTATGGATGTTAATAATATATAACATTTTATCACTGCTTGGAGAATTATTTTTGCCAGACTTGTTGGAAGATTCACCGATACTTACATATTACACCTGCCGTGCATTTTTTTGCGATGACAGAATGCCGAAACTTCCTCCAATGGGAAGAGAGTGTATTCACAAAGCAGAATGCCATAATTGTGTCTTTTTAATATGCTTTCAAAAGTTAAACCCCTAAACATCACAAGCCTTCTGGCATCCATTGATTACTCTGGTTAGCACAGGGTGGCACTACTGTACGGAGAGTTTTTGCTTTCAAAAGTTGTGCCTTTTTTAATATGCATATTAAAAGTCACAATTATGGCATTCTGCTGTTGCAAGAACCCCCCTCCCCCCGCCACTGGAGAAAGGTGCAGCATTCTGCAATCACAAACATAGGCAGCAGGTCTAATACATTAAGTACCACTTCATTACATTGATTTATGCAAATTTCATTTAGTGTAGAAGGTAAGTTTTAAAACATTTTGTGGAGGTGTTTAAATGCTCTTCATAAAATTGGCATCAGTTTAAATAAACTATACTTTTCGGAATATTTTAGAGTAGCTGAAATTCGAATTAAAAAATGTTTGAAAGGTTTTTACTTAGATATTCTTACCAATTAATGCATAAATTTTCTTTGGACATGAATTTCGGGTCTGAAGCTGATTTGCTGACATAGCAGCAAAAGAGAAAATAATTTTACAACCAGATTTTTTTTTCAAACAATTTTTCAATCGGTGAAAATTTTCATTGAAGCAACTGTAATTTTGTATGTATTTTACTGACCAATATAATTAGAAAATATCTTCCCTAAAGAATTGAAGTTGATTTTCTACTGCTATTTTTTATTTGTTTGTTGTATAAAAATGTATTTATAGCTTTTTCTTATTTCTTTCTGATCTACGATAATTCATTATTATAGATTTTAAAAGCATGATTTGTAATCTTTAAAAAAAACTTAAGTTAAAACATCTTTTGTAAAACAAATTTTTTTTTTCTTAATTATACTATTACTAAAACTGTAAAGTTGTGATTAATTGTTAAGCGCATAGGAAGTATGTAAATATTTTTAGAGCAAGGCTTTAACCTTTATCTTATGCACCTTGAACATTTATAATAGTCAAACGATGTCTTTTTTTTTTTACTATAGAGGGACCTCTCAAACTTTGACACAAGATAGCGAGTTTGTAAAGATAAGAATGGCTGTATTATCTTTAACCTAAATTTTTACTTATATATGCCAATTTGAAACATCTTGATAATGGAATTTTAAAAGTGAAGAGACTTACAGCTCCGCACTCCCAAATCAAGATGCTTCAGATTGGCCTATACAAGTGGGAATTTAGGATAAAGATAAGATCGCCGTTCTTATCTTTATAAAGTCACTATCTAGTGTCAAGGTTTGAGAGGTTCCTCTATAATCAAAAAAAGACATCGCTTATCTCTTGTAAACATTCAAGATGCATATGATAATGGTTAAAGCCTTTCTCTAAAAGTATTACTAAAACTGTACATTTATTTTAAATAAAGTTTTATTTAGCTTAACACAAATTTATATATTCGCACACACATTTACAGATGTATGTAGATTATATTTTATGTATTTGTATCCATAACTACTCATTCCTTAGGTTTTTAAATTAATATTTTGTATTTAATTCAAAAAATGGTCCCACTTTAGAATGTGCTCTCTCCTATTTGGATTTTAGGGGGAGCCCCAAAATCACTACTAACACATCCAAGAGCTTTAAAATGTCAGATAATACCGTTACCAAGCAATAAAAAATGTTCCAGTTATTTTGTCCCAATACATGAAATAATTATTTTTTAAAAAAATTATTGAAATCCAGTCTAAATCATTTGCTTGATGGATGAAAGTTTATTTTGACAATAAAAAAAAAACCAACAATAATATAAAGGAAAATACATATTTAAATTAGTTTCTATCATTTATCAGTTCTTTAAAAGTTCTTTGTATATAAAATACAGTTAATCAAAATAAAGCAAAGATCCTGTTTGTTTGTTTTTTCAGAGAAAATAGTAATTGGTGGCCGAGTGGTTAACACAGCTGCCTTTCCCTGGGTTCGCTTCCAGGCAGGCCGACGCTTTGACACATAAAAAATATATATATATATATTAATTATAACTGAACAAAGATAGCATTTTTTTTTAAGTGTCATAGCATCGGCCGGGACGCGAACCCGCAACCCGGGCAACTGCCTGCAAGTGCAAGGCAGTCGCGCTGACCTCTCGACCACCAATGCAAGACAGCCAGCATTAATTGTTAAATATATTTATTTTTGATAGTTGCACGATTAATACAATCTAATATAAGTATATACTTTAGTGACTGGCTAACATTATACATCAGATTATTAACCTAAAGGTTTTACGTAATATTAAAAAGGTCAATGTGAATTGTAAAATGATAGCACCTAATATCTAATTTTACCTAAGTCAAAACAAAAACTATTAGAATCTGTAAAAGGACATTTTTTATGTCCCAATGCACATTTGAATAAAATCGCTGTCTATTAATCATTCAGTGGTTCTATGTGCATAATCCAAATCTTTTGTTAAAATTTTGTACTTATAATTATTATTATTCTTCCACATTCATCTGGGATTTCATATAAGTCTTTCTTATGTGATTTTTTTTTAAATGCATTTATTTTGATATGCTTTTTACTAAAGGTGGAGTGGATGGCTGAAGGGAGTTTGAAAGTCTGAGTTCAAACCCTCTCTAATCACATGTAGTTTAAATATATATATATTATACTTGTATTTAAATATTACAAATTCAGCCTGTATTCTGTCTGTTCTTCTTCTGTGTATTTAAATTGTCTTAAGGTCTTGTATATGGGAAATTGAAATGACTTACGGTCAACATGGGTATAACAACAAAATTGGCAAAACAAGGGCTTTGAACATGCCACCATCAGATTTTTAATGATATGGATAGCTGAAGAGTTAGAGAGTGGGAAGATTGAACCCTGTCCATTAAAGTTTGAAGATTTGCTATCATAATATAAGCTGAGCACTGACTATATATATGTGTGGGGGATGATTATCTGGACCAACTGATGAGTGCTGGTTCAGCATGAAATATGTATATTGGAGATCATTTGCCTTTTTCACATTGTATGTGGTCTTATGTATCAGTCATATAAAATGGAGTGGATGAATGAAGGGAACATGAAAGTCTGTGTTCAAACCCCTTCTCATTACATCTAGCTTAAGTATGTATACTGTACTTGTTTTTAAATGTAAATACAATGTTTATAATTTTTTTCCTTCAAATGGGTCACCCAATTTATTAAAAGCAACATCTTTTCAGATCCACGACCCAAAAACGACCATGCTTGTTCTGTATATCCAACTCGACAGTTAATTATACACAGTCAATATTTCTCTATTTATCTGGAAGTTCTGAGGGTTCTTTTATTATAAATGGATGAAATCTAAATATCAAAGTGATTTTTAGTTTTTCTGATATCTTATTGAAGAGATTAGCAGATTTTTTTTTTTTACTCCACCATATTTTCTCCAATTCTTAGATTTTCTTCGGAAATCTAGGATTATGCTAGTGGGTTTTTTATTATTATTATTGTTAACAGATATAAATTATTTCCCCAGTGGTGGTTGATCAAAGACTTCAGTCCACTCAAAGAAGTATGGAGAGATGCATGTTAGGAGTAACAAGAAAAGATCGAAAACACAATATATGGGTAAGAGAACAAACAGGTGTTATTGAATTCATTGAAAAAATTAAAAGACTGGGGCTGGACATTTTGCTAGAAGAGATGATAATAGATGGACAATTGAAATCTTAAACTGGATTCCAAGATATTGTAAAAGACCCAGAAAGAGACCACATGTGAGATGGATGGATGAAATAAGAAAGTGTGCAGGGGTGATGTGGAGAAGAGAAGCTAAAGATTGGAGAAGATGGTTTGAACTTGGAGAGACCTTCATCCTGCAGTGGATTGATAATGTTTGATGATGATGATGGTTGATCAGAATTTTCCACAGCATTCTTATAGTAGCAATCAAAGGTATTGAACATTAATAGAAAGCTATTTTAAATATTGATTTATGTATATATGATGCCTTCATTTTATTCATATGGTCTTTGATTTCTTTACTGTCTCTTTAGTTCATGGGAGTAAAGGATGAGATAAAAGATGTGGTGTCTGAAGAAGCTCTATTACTTGTCAATACTGTTTGCAGATGTTCATGGGTTATGTAAAATTGCTTTTATATTATTAAGTGTCACTTTTGATTTACACTCTTGAATAACACATACCATAGTATAAAAGTGGATTAGAAAAAATCACCATGGTCAATATGGCTTTTTTTTTTGCCTTGGAGTTGAGCTCAAAGATAAATAGGTATAATTAAATGGATAGTTATTTGGAAGATCTAATATTAAAGCACTGGATGTTAGAAGTTGAGCTTCAATCCAAAACTTGTTAACTCTCAACTGCATTAGTCTACTCCTGCACCGGGTCATACAAACGAAAGCGTAATTGATGAAATTAATAATGGAATTGAATTTGGCAGGACATTTTTAATAAATGTTTTCACCAATGTTTAGATATGAATCTGAAGCTTAGATAATGAATATAAAATAATACAGAATCGACAGAGTATCTGCAAATTATGGGAAGAAGTGTTAAACATCACAGAGGGGTGAAAAGTAGAATATGCGGCAGAAAGAACATCATGTTAAAACAGAATTGATCAGCAATTGAAGTTCTGAATTCAATTCTAAAAGATTGTAAGAGATTTAGAAAGAGATCTTGCATTAATTAAGTTTTATGAAGTGATGAAGCAAAAGCATATCAGCAAAAAAAAGTGAAAAAATCTCAAAGATCTTTATTCTATAGTGGATCCCTAATAAATGAATATAAAAGTGACAAAACTCTCTATACAGTAGTGCCACTCAGTGCAAGCCAGAGTAATCAGCTGATGCAAGGTTTATGCATAAAATCACTATCCAGTTCCTATTAATCTAATATCCCCAGATCAGTTTCTAGCTTGTGGATTTCATCGGTGAGGAGCCTTGAATTTGCAAGTACTGCACCTAGACCTTAGGATCTAATGCAACCCTCCAGTATCCATTGATTACTCTGTCTTGCACTGGGTGGCATTAGTGTTTGGAGGGTTTTGTCTCTGTTTAACAGCTTGTGTAAGAAAAGGAAATAGTGATCATGTGATGTTTAGTGGTTTAGTAGATTAATATAGTTTTTTTTTTTTTTAAATATAAAAAAAATAATTCTAATATCTTGGGGGAAAAATGAAATTGTTTTATATAAACGAAAGAATGGATTATTCTCCTGTATATGAGGGGTCAGAATGACTAATATGTCAACATGGGTAGGATGACAACCTTGGAACTAACAAGGGCTTTGAACGTTCCTTCATCAGATTTTCAATGAAATGGAAGGCTAAAGAGTTGTGAGTTGGAATAGTTTGAGTCCATTAAAGTATAAAGATTGGCTATCTTAATATAAATCTGAATACTGATTATATATATGTGTGAGGATAGTAATCTAGACCAACTGATGATTGCTGGTTTAGCATGAAATACGTATAGTTGGTGATTATTTATCTTATCAACATGTGTGTGATCAGGCGGGGCAGCAATATGAGATGGCACTGAGATTGGTGGGACGTGTGAAAGTGAGTTCGAACCCCGCATATATTACATATATAAATGCAGGTTTAAGCCTGTGCAATGTATAAGCAGAAAGAGTAAATGGTACTAAAACTGTTGTTAATGTAAACATTAGCAATCATTTTGGCTTACACCAAGAATTGATCGTGTATGTAGCTATTATTGTTATACTGCGATATGATATTCTAGTGTTAATTATATGTTCTAGCAGAATGATCCGAATAAGATATGAGTATGAAAGTGAATGAGCCACTGTTTCTATCAGAGTATGTTGATATAAATAATAGCAAGATATTAATATCTCATGCTTGCTTAATTAAGTGAGTATAAGGAATTATTCATTTTAAACATAAAAAAGAAAAATTTTCCAAAAGTAATATATTGTTTGATATAAATAAAATTTTTGCACCAAATTTATGTGCAAACTGTTTATATGTTTTAAACAGTTGGTGTATTGTATTTAAATATAAGTTTGTCTGTGAGAGTCTTAAATTTTTTTTATTGAGAGTTAAGATGAGTTAATTTATTAACAAACTTAAAAAACGCAATGTCTCAAGTTCTCAATATTTAAATAGCGTTTGGATTATATTTTACTTACTCCGAGTTTACTTGATTCAATGATGAAATATTTTGCATTTCACAGCACATATATATAAATAAATTAAAATTCTGTATATATATTTATAGAAAATTGTTTATAATTAAATTAAGAATTTTAGTTTGCTGGTAGGTAAATCAAGACTTTTAAGAATAGTGTAGTCTAATTAAAATATTAATGTGATAATGACATAGATTTATTCATTTATTGATTTATTTATGTATTTTATGTGTAATATTTAAACAGCATTACACTGTTGCACACGCAGATGAATGGGCCACTCTATCTTTTCCAAAGACTTTATCATGTGTTTGAAGTGTTAGTATTCAGTCATTTATAGTTAAAATCTGCAAAGCGCATGTGCAACAGTTTAATGCTGTTTAAATATTACAGTTTATAAACATCGTGCTATATAAAATAATTGATTGATTTATTTTACGTGTGTAGGTTATGGATTCTAAAAGCAAAGTAACTTCTGATAAAGGACAACTGGATGAAAACAAAGCTAAGCGTGTTAATACTGGAGGGGGGAATCAAGGTTTTTTATTAGCAGGTATACAAATTCAAACGATTATAGCAATCAACATTTTAATTCTAGAAAGCATATCAAATAAAATATGTGATTAAAGATGATTCTAGCTGTTAACGAAATTGTAAGTAATTTCTACAAAACGAAACAAAATTTAAATGAAAATGCAACCTTAGTGTTTAATCCTTATATGTCCGCATGTATGTTATTAAAAAAAAAATATTGGGGCCAAAGGTGTCGAATGTTCTGTCAGGTTTTTAGCCTGAAAAAATATTTGACATATCTATATTGAGATATATCTGTCTCATTGCCATATTATAGTAATAAATAAAATTTAACAAATTGTATTTATCGTACACTGCAGAGTTTTTATTTTTAAGAGAATGAAATAACTTCATTTTCAATGTCTTCTAGTGGTGAAAAGGTTTGAATTTAAATTAGTTAGGCTCCGAAGAATACTATGAAGTATTGAATAAGAAATAGTTTGTAAAATAAGTAAAATAATATACTTATAAGAATTTGAGTTTAAGACTAAAAACGTGTATTAAAAGTCAATCAATTATTAATTGTGATGAAGTGAAATTAATAATGAAGCATGTATCTCAATTATTTATATCAATTTATTATATTATATTAACAGGATGGAGTGAATGACTGAGGGGGAGCTTGAAAGTCTGGGTTCGAATCCCCTTTTAATTACATCTAGCTTGAACATATATAATATACTTGTATTTAAATATTACAGATTCAGTATTTAAATATTACAGATTCATTATTTAAATTTTACAGATTCAGTCTATAGTTTGCCCACCCCTCTTCTATGTATTCAAAATGGTGTTAAGGTCCTACATGTGAGGGATCAGAGAGACTTTTATGGGGGTGTGACAACAAAATTAGAAAATAAGAGCTTTAAACATGCCATCATCAGATTTTCAGTAATATGGATGGCTGAAGAGTTGGAGAGTGGAAAAGATTGAAGCCCGACCATTAAAGTTTGAAGATTTTCTTTCTTAATATAAACCGAGCACTGATTATATATATATATGTGTGGGAGATGATGACCCAGACCAACTGATGAGTGCTAGTTCAGCATGAAATATATATATTGAAGATCATTTATCTTTTCCACAAGAATGTGATCATGTGTATCACTTGAAGGGAGCTTGAAAGTCTGGGTTTAAACCCTCTAATTATATTAATATAGGAAAAACAAGTCCAGTGAAAAGATATGAACTTTACTTATTTAAAAAAAGGAAAAACAACAACTTTATAATTAAAGATTAGAAGGGTACAAGTAGTTAGAATAAACAGGGATATTATGGGGCAACTTGCTTATATAGGGTAGTAGTGATATCAGCCAGTGAAAGGGTTCATAAGAAAGGCGGCTGTCTAAAAGTTTGAAATTCATGAGGTAAATTGTTTTGATGCTAAACGAAGCTGCATTGGTGGGATTAAAGATTGAACAGCAAGCGAAATAACTTTCAGCAAGAAAGGATGAATTGGCAGCTACGACAATAATTGATTAAAACCGCGGAATATGTAAAAAATAATATTTGAAATGAGTTCCATACAAAAAGTTAGTGATTTTCCTGAGATATCTGGCTAAGTTGTCTGCCACTCTTTCAGTTACATTGCTTGAGATCTTAATAACTTTTATGACCTGAAGAGGAATGGGGATCATTCCTAGAAAGTCCTGAACTGTTTAGCGATTTCTGTTTCATTGAGAAGCTGTCTCATTCCTGAGTAAGCAAAAGCGAAAACTTTTAATTGCATATTTTTGCACTAAGAAGGAAAACTTAAAAGTAAATCGTATAAAATATACTCGAAATCCATGATATAGATAAAAACCGGCAGTGTACTATATAACTGATAAGACTGGATATATATATGTACATAAAGTATACATCTTATCTTAAAATATCTTGGTGAGATTTAATTTAATTTTTTAAGGCTTAAGAAATTTGGTTCCTCGGGTGTATAAGATTTAAATATTATATTTTTTTGTACATCATTGTATTTTGCTTTTTGTCCTCTTTTGAAAATTTTAGTTTGCAAATTTTCCATTATTTACATTTATATTTTTACTGTATTGATAACGATTGTGAACTACAGTAGGACCTTAATTTTGTTGTAAGAAAATTGCAGCATATCAAACTAGTACATCAGAAAAACATTGGAAATTAATTAAAATATAACTAATTAAACTTAATTATTTGTTTTAGAACCGATGATATCTAGAGTGATATATAGCATTTCTCTTTGCATTATATATGTATGTGAATTTTATATTATGTTGTTGCATTGTTGATTTTTTATGTTTTTGATTAAATTAAACTTTGATGAATTGTTTATTCTCTCAAGCATTTTGTCCGATTAATTTCTATCTGTTTGAGATTTGTTTGGTTATTGGCATCATGGGAATCTTATTCCCTGTAACCTGGTAGAATCCCGATTGTGAACTGAAAGAGTTTTGGGAATACTAAGTTTGGATCTAGTAAGAAACCAATCTATCTGAAAAAGCAGATAGTGGTACTCTTGTAGGAACACTACAAGTTAACCCATCACCCTATAACCTTTGTACTACCACTACTTTAATAATGATCTCAAAAAGATATATTGATGAAACAAGTCACTTCATCATCATCACATTACCAAACTAGTTACAGTATATTACAATATTAAATGCCAAAACTAAACTAGAAATAATATTAATTAAATTTAATAAAACATATACAGAAAAGATATTTTTAAAAAAAAAATATTAGCTTTATTACAGCCTAGCATGCTTTCAATATAACATGCATGTTACATTCATGGCTTATGATAATATGATTCAAGAGTTCATGGTATTAGAAAATATCAGCTAATTGTAAAGAAATGAAACCAAAATTAAAAGGAATAAAAAGTCTTTTACAAAAGTGAATTATAAATTTATTTAACACGCACATTGATTACGTAAGTAATAATTACTAAGGCAATAAACCTAAAGCAAGTGCGGTTGAAAATGCGAAGGTAGGGACCTCTACAGGTCTTAACCACAAGCTTATGCCTTGGAAGAAAAGTGAATTATAAATAGGAAAATACCCTTGGAAGAGGAGAGCTGCTTTTAAGTGGATTCATGATATCAAAAGGAAGTTTCTGTCTTAAATGCTAATGGATAGATTATAATCAAAGTAACGTAAACAGAGATGAAAAATATGCAGAAAAGCTATACTGCAAAGACATTTTTGATGAGAAAGCTTACTTTGTGAAACCTTCAAAAATGGATGGTGAAATCAGATTAGGCTCGAGGCCATTGCTAAAGGTTGACTGACATGAGAATTGATGATGTGTACAGGAAATTTTCTAGAAAACTGAATAATCAGTAACACTACATAATTTGGCAATTAATTTACAGATTGGGAAAAGCCAGTTTTTATTCTTATACCAAAGAAAGGAATTTTGATGAGGGTGAAAATTATCGTGTATAACTCTTGTATACACGTGCATGTAAGATTATTTTGAAGATCATATGCCACAAATTAGAATATTTCATTGAAAGGGATCTGCCTGATATGTAAATTGATTATGGGAAACAGGAATTAGTACCATCATTAAACATTGGATAATTAAAAGGGCTAAGGGAATATAAGAATTTTAATGCAGGTGATTATTCTCAATTAAGGAATATTCTTAGAAAAATATTCAAAATATTTTATTGTTGTTATACAAAATATCTTTATATGGAACTAGTAGCTTTTATTAAATTGGTTTAAGGTCTGTTGGTTTGTTATTCCATTGATAACAGAATTTTGACAGATCTGATGCGGGAAACCAGATTGGAGAAAGGCAAATGTAGTTAAAGTATTGGTGCAAGAAATATCAACACCTTAATCATGTTGATGAGATTATACTTATAACTGAAAAAACAGGTGAAAAGATAAGATTATAGTAAAGTATAAAGGAAAATGATTACGATAACAGGATTAGTACCAGACTTCAAAATTTTATGAAGAAGTTACAGAAGTGGTTGACAGATTTTCCCCCTTCTTGAATCCTTCATCAAGAGCAAACTTAAGAATCAAATAGTTGCAGTGAAAAACTTGGCAACAATTATTAGATGAGGATACATCTTTAAAATGAATAATTTTCTGTAGATGTAAAATTTGGTCATTGAAAAAAGAAAGCATTAATAAGGTATTGCTGTTTTTGAAATGTGGTACTGGCAAAGATTTCTTAAGAATTTCATTCACTGAAATAACTTTTCCTTGAATAATAAATGACCAAGTTGAAATTTTGGTCTTATTGTGAAATAATTTTTGGAAAGATAGTAGTGAAAAAGGAAAAAGGGACTATCCAATGAAATTGACAGATTCCATCATCATAATATTGAATATATCTCTTTAAGCAACTTGAAAAATCATCAACTTGATAACACTTAACAGAATAGCTATAATAATATTTTGTACCAATACGTTATTGTTCATTGATTTTATTTCTGTAATTTTTACATCGTTAAAATAAATGTATGGACGTTTGCTTTAATAAAAAAAAAAGAGAAATTTAGGTAAAAATTTCACAAATGTTTACATTTACATTATACAATTAATATATCACTAAAAACCAGTCAACACTTAGACGATCCCAATATCAATACTGTCATATCTGACCCTGCCTTCAGAAGTGGACTACTCCAGATTCCTTGCCTGATTGGCTAGCACCCAGTTGCTATCCAAAGGGATTAAAACCTTCACTGGGGTTCGCACACTGAATCCGCATGTTTCCAATAAGATAGAGGATCTGCCTTTAAATAGTCAGCCTTTTGGAGGCAAGGAGAGAGCAATTACTTCTGTTAACCTGAACAACAGAATGTGCTCTCCATTAAACCTTCTACCATCAGCAAAGGTATTTATCTAGTCATTATCACAACGTCCATGCAGTGAGGCAAGTCCACCTACAGACTGAAAACTGCTACGTCTGAACTAGAGCCGACTCGAGGCAAGCTAAATACATAGCTGGAAGAGTCTTACTAGTTGTGATGGTGATGATGATGATGACCATCTTCAGTTTGCACAACAACAGTGCACGAACCCCAGTGAAGGTTTTAATCCCTTTGAATAGCAACTGGGTGTTAGCCAATCAGGCAAAAGAATCTGGAATAGTCCACTTCTGAAGGCAGGGTCAGATATGACAAATACCAATCAACAATTTTAACCTTGAGTAAAGGCAACCTCCTTTTAACAATAAAGATGGAATCCTCACCTTTAATATATATATGCTGAGTCCTGCATGGCTATATTATTCTTGGAGTATTCAGGCTTTTAAAACCTAGTAATAGTATATATATAAATAAATGTAAAAACTTCAAGTTAAAATATTTTTTAGTTTTATATGAAATCTTCCTTCTGTTAATGTGGGAATAAACAATTAAATCTAATTAATTTTAAATATGTAAGAAGATTAACTTGTTTATATATGTGTGTGCGTGTGTGTGTGAATAAAAGATAGTTTTTAAGAAAAAATGAAAGAGATATCTGTTTTGCATCAGCTCACATTGTAGATTGATTGAATATAAGTTGGGCCACTATTTTTTTGCTTTTTTCTCCTGTTGCTGATTCAGGGCGGATGAACAAACTGTATGCCAGGGCACGATACAAAAGTAAAATCATTTACATAAAAAGTTACCATTCAACTACTGGCATTAATCTCTAGAAAAGGAGCTAATTTTCAAACATAAAAAATGGAAAATATTTATTTTGATAAAGTAATTTTATCAATGGAAAGCAAAATTAACCCTATGATTGCCAATTGCCATTGACCAGAAAATATGAGCTTGCCATTTAAAAAACGGATTTCTGCCTAAAATAAGAAGATTGTAAAATAATCAAGCAAAACTCACTATACGTATTGCCACACACAGCAAGCTAGAGTAATCAATGGATCTAGCTTGCTGTGTATAGCAATACGTATAGTGAGTTTTGCCTGTTTTAGCAAGTTATACACAAGCATAAGAGGTGGTGGTCATGTGATGTTTATTGTAAAATAATCTGCTAAAGGAGAGAGAGAGAAAGAATGAAAGATGATTATTCAGAGAAATACCTTCATATTGTATACTATCTATCTGTGAATGAAAATTAAATTAGAAACTATAAATCGATATTAGAATCCAGGAAATTGGAAAGCCATTTATAGTCATATCTCCCAGAGATAGGACAGTACAGAAGCTGATTTGTAATCCATGTATAAGGAAAGCTTATTAAATACCGAGTTTTGACTTATTTAATTACATGTACACACATAAAACATGTTCAAATAGGGACGTAAGAATTTGCACTTTTTTTTTATTTATTATTTTGTTAGTTGATCTCAATATGAAAAGATGAGATTATTTTTCTCATATTTTCAAATTAATTAATTTACAATGTAAATATTTGAAATACAGGCACTCTTCATATACCTGGAACCTAATTATAAATATAGGGGATTTAAACTTAGACTTTCAAGCAGCCTTCAACTATCCACACTATCTCATACCACTGATACACATGACCACACACATGTAGAAAAGATAATCACCAATATACGTATTTCATGCTGAACCAGCACTCATCAGTTGGTCCAGATTATCATCTGCCACACATATATATAATCAGTGCTCAGTTTATATTAAGATAGCAAACCCTCATACTTTTATGACAGGCTTCAATCTACTCCAACTCTTCAGCCATCCATACCATTGAAATCTGACAATGGAAAGCTCAAATCCCATGTTGATGCCAATATCAGCCTGTCCATTAAAGTACGAGGGTTTGCTATTTTAATTTAAACTGAGCACTGATTATATATGTGTGTGGGAGATGAGTGCTAGTTAAGCACGAAATACATATATTGGTGATTAATTATCTTTTCTACATGTGTGTGGTCATGTGTATCAGTGGTATGAGATAGTGTGGATAATTGAAGGGTGCTTGAAAGTCTGAGTTTAAATCCCCTATATATTAATTTAAACAGGCAAAAACTCTCCATATAGTAGTGCCACCTTGTGCTAACCAGAGTAATCAATGGATGCCAGAAGGCTTGTGCATAAAATCCCCATCTAGTGCCTACTCATCCAATATCTCCAGACTAGTTTCTGGCTTGTGGCCTTCATCATTGAGGAGCCTTGGATCTGAGAGTACTGCGCCTAGATCTTAGGATCCAATGCAAAGCTAGAAACTAGTCTGGGGATATTGGATGAGTAGGCACTAGATGGTGATTTTATGCACAAGCCTTCTGGCATCCATTGATTACTCTGGTTAGCACAAGGTGGCACTACTATATGGAGAGTTTTTGCCTGTTTACTGACAGTTATGTGCTAGCATGAGATGGTGATCATGTGATGATATATTAATTTACAATGTATATTTTTTTTAATTCTTAAGCACAAGATAAAAGTAACATTTTGTGTTCCTTGTTGTTGTTTGTACCTACAGTTTTGTTTGCTGTGTTATTTTTTATATTTTACCTGTCGGACAATAGATAAATAAACAGAACCCAAGTTATTAAAAATTAAAAGAATGCAATATTTCTGCAAAATTTATCATTGACATTTAAACTGCATTAGTATTTAAACTTTTCTTCTTGATTCTATTAAATTATTAATTCTGTATTGAAATTTGACATCATGTGTATATTTCTCTTGTTTTCTCCAGCATTCCATTCCAAAATAGACATAAATATACTGTAATCTAAGAGATAAATGTAGTGTGCGTAATTAAAATTATTTATAGAAAAGTAAATTAGTATGATAAAAGCTAGCAATATAGGTGATAGCAGATTTAAATGGAAGAGGAAGTTAATTTGTCACGTGATGGTGGAGGCACCATAGTATTTATTATGGCCGGTGCTTGTTAATATACAAATCCATCATCACATTACCCATAGGCTAAAGGCAGAAAAACTATACTGAGAAATTTAATTAGTCTATCAATTAACAATAATATCAAATGGTAAAGTTTAAATATATATTACTTTCTTTTATAGTTAGCTGCCCAAGTTCGGCATGATCATTGTAACATTTTAGTGTCTGAATAATTTCACTGTGCATGCTCTTGCTGTTACTGTCTTTTTTACCAGCCTAGATTCCTCCCCATGATTTGCATTGCCATTGTAAATCGTCTGTATTCTTTCTTTCGTCGTAAATTTCTAGCTGTTGGAACCAATTTCCTCTTAAAATTAGAGTGGTTTCTTTTTATGATAACAATGGCAGTAATTTTATTTTAGCTTTCAACTTGACTAGTATGATTACTTTAACACATTTATCAATCTTGTTTCCATTTATATTTGTAGTTATAACCTCAGCTTTTTGCATCTTGATGCTCTTTCTCAGCTTCTTTATTAAATTTGTCCAATCTTTTAGTGAAATTGAGGATAACCTCATACTATTCTCAATTTCCATAATTGCCTTTTTTTTTGTCTGAGAAATCATACCTTTAAACAAATATGGTTATTATCTATACTATTTATTGTTTTTTATGTCATTTTTACTCTTGGCTCCTTATCTGATTTGAAATCTATTCATAATTCCCCTTTTTCTAACTTTCTTTTGTGTGACAAAAATGTTGGCAAAGGACCATTTCCCCCACATATGCAGTTTTCTCACTTTTGACTTTACAGGCTTTCTTTAAATGGCTCTTTTCACCGCAACAGTAACATACAAAAACCTTTGTGAGCTCCAACCATTCATGGTTTGAATGTTGACTTTATTCACCATCATCATGTGTTGTTACATCTCTATTAATTTGGAATTCTGCAGCATCGTCCATGAATAACCCTCTTGTTATACATTTGTTCACTATCTGCTTATATGTTAAGGTTACTTCACCCTTATTGTCAGTCATCCCCCATAGTTATTGACTAAGATACAGGTTGTCCAATTCAACACTAAATTCATACCACTAATTCCCACAGTACTATATCATATTCCGGACACTTTTTATTCAGTGCTTGTCTCCTATTTCTAAAATGTGGACATGAAGCCCAATATCACTGGTTTGAAGTATGTACTTAATTTTTCTTTTAAGTTTTGAGGTTCTTCTGATTGTTTTGATCAGCAGAAGTCTTTTCACTATTTGCAGAAAATCTTTGACCCTACCCCCAACCACACCAGCATCACAATCTTTAGGTTATCATCCTCTATCTCATTAATGAGCTTATATTTCTTATATGTTCCATGTACAAACCTCAATTTGCTGCATTGCTAACATCAAATTCCTTAATAATATTTTGGAATTCTGAGTTCATTTACTTTGTATACAAATGTCGTAATTCTTTCCATGACAAATGTGACAATGTTAGTTGCCCACAGCAACTACTGTTAATTAGAAGTTCCTTTTAACTGCATTAATAACAGTTGCCTGTAAACTTTAGGTCTCTGTCGACTGGAGCCAACCTCCTGTGTAGCCTTGGGTATATAAAATACCAGCCATGATAAAGTAAACAAAATATAAATAGAATAAATATAACTTTATTCTACTCATAATAATATATACATTTACTGGCAATAATCTTTTTTTCTCAGTGATGAGATGTTTATTCATAAAAAAAAAAAAACAGATACAGTGAAACAAATGAAATTTCAGGAGCAAAATGGTAAGAGGGGAAGAATACATGTAAAAAGGGAATGGGAAGTGGAGAGGGGAAATGGTGTGTAGTTCAGGCTAGTTAGAAATGCATGTCTTTGTGATTGAGTCCTATGACAGAGGCTAAGAGGATGGGAGTTGGAGGATTGCCCAAGTGTCTGTGAGGAGTGGAGGTGGGGCTAGGTTGGTATCTCGGGTTTTGAGAGTGTGAATTAGGTCCAAGAGCTTTTGATTGACTGAATGTATTCTCTGGTCAAGGGTGATGGCACATCGGAGCAACCAGAGAGCATAGATGAAAAAACTGGTAATAATCTTTAAGGAGAAAGTCTCTAAAATAAAACAAAGTCTCTAAAATAAAACATCTTTGACGGTGAATACAATACTTCTATATTTGCATTACTTGTAATAATTACAAATCTGCATCTAATTAGCATATTTTTATCACACTATACTTTGTTAAAACAGGCACAACTCTCCATACAGTATTGTCACTCAGTGCAAGCCAGAGTAATCAGTGGATGCCAGAAGACTTGTGCATAAAATTCCTATCTAGTGCCTACTCATCCAATATCCCCAGACTAGTTTCTGGCTTGTGGCCTTCATCAATGATGAGCTTTGGATCTGAGAGCACTGTACCTAGATCTTAGGATGTAATGCAACCCTCCCGCAGCCACCTTTTATCTCTAATTAACTACAAAATTATGAGTCAAACTGAAAACAATAATATTTTCAATCCAAGCTCATTAGCTTATATAGTCATATAGGTCTGAACTCATTTCAGTACCTATACATTTTGGTGTGTTTGGCTCTTTAATAGCCATAGCCACCACTATCAGAGTCAAGGCTCGTCACTGACGAAGGCCACAAGCCATAAACTAGTCTGGGGATATTGGATGAGTAGGCACTAGATAGGGATTTTATGCACAAGCCTTCTGGCATCCATTGATTACTCTGGCTTGCACTGAGTGGCACTACTGTATGGAGAGTTTTGCCTGCTTTAATAACAGTTATAAGCAAGCGTAAGAATTGGTGATCATGTGATGTTCATTAGCTTAAACACTATACTTTGCACTATCTGCTGCTGTTTTACGGTGTGGTTAAATATATAATTGATTTGCATAAAAGTATTTTAAATTTATTCCATGCTAATTGATTGTCAATTTTTCTGGAGCAAATACTAGAATAATTATGCAAATGTTATGCAATTATTTTCCATAATAAATTTGATTAACATTAACAATCGTATATACATATCCACACACTTATTATTTAAAACATTATACACATTTCATATATTTATCGCTGTTCTTTTTTCGATTACTCCTGTGCTATAACATTTGTATATTGTGATCATTGTTTTAAAAGATTTTTTGACTGAGAAATTATATATGAGAAACAAAGGTGAAATCTCATTTTTTGAGTGAATTTTTTACTACAAAAAAAAAAAAAAAAACGTATATATTTATAACACTTTAGAATCACTTATTTTTAGTAACTAAAATGTTAACAAGTAAACAAACAAAAAAAATGTTTTTTTTTTTTTTAACGTTTTTGTTACTAAAAAAAGAATGTATCATTTTTTTATTTGTCAAAAAAAAAAAAATTACAGATATAAAGAGATATTTTGATTTTCTTTCTAATTACCGTCCAGTTTATACATAACTTCAGTTTTTAAAAAAAGACATTTTACCAAAAGAAATTATAGAATATTGTTTTTAAGTCAATAACCAACTTTACTTCTTTCCTTATTATTTTGTGATTCAATAAATAGTAGTTCACTATAAAGGAAAGATTAACAATATTACAAATAAATTATACACAGAGATTAAACTCCCCATACAGTAGCGCCACTCAGTGCAATCCAGAGTAATCAATGGATCAAAGAAGGTTTGTGCATAAAATCTCTATCTATTGCCTACTCCTCCAATATCCCCAGACTAGTTTCTGGCTTGTGGCTTTTATCAGTGAGGAGCCTTGAATCTGAGAGCACTGCACCTAGATCGTATGATCTAAATGAAACCCTCCAGCAGGCACCTTTTACTTTATTAGCTAATTATAGAGCTTTGAGTCCAAAATGAACTATAACCTATAGCTTAGCATTGCTTTCGTCTGGGCAGGTCATATTCAGAACGACTAATCTAGTCACTGTAAAATGACCTGCCGGATCGAAAGCGAGGCTAAGCTGTAGTTTATTTATAATATTATTAATCATTTCTTTATAACAAAGTATTGTTTTTAATTTCGGAAAGCGGATTTCACTGAAAAAATAGTGAAAGAATTTAATTTTTTTAACAATGACAAAAAAAATCATAAATGTATTCAGCTTTTTAATAATTATAATATTGCAGATTAATAATAATGCTTTATACTTAAAGTAATGATCTTAAAAAAAAAGAGAAATTGAGGAAGTAAAAATATCTATTTCTGATAGAATGATTTTTCTTACGAATATAAGAATATATTGTAAAATGTACATTGATCTTTTATGAATAAAAAAAATCATAAGATCATCCATCATTTGTTTAAATTGAACATTGGTCGAGAGGTCAGCACAGCCGCCTTACAAGCAGTTGTCCCGGGTTCGCTTCCCGGCCGATACTATGACACATGAGAAAAAAAAAGATAGCCTTTTGATTGACCAAAAAATTAAACAATATCACTTCATAAGTTGTCAATTTTCTTTATTTGTGATTGATCAAATTACTGATGATTATTTTTTTATACATATTTCTGTTTTGTATTTTTATATTGGACTATTTCCATCATCTAATAAGTGTATTGAATGTCTTTAGAAAAAATTAACTATTTAAATATTCCAAATAGATTCAACTGTTGGTAATAGCACATCAAATAGGTTAGTATAAGCACAATGTTTCAAGAGGTATTATTCTCCCTTCTTCAAGTGTTGTTAGCCTGATCCGTGAGATTACTAGCATGGGATTTGAACCTGAACTCTTTTGATTCTTGAGTATTGAATTTTAAGGTAATGCTCTAACCAACTGAGCCATCCTGCCAAAGGCAACAGTCTATAGTAATTTCATATACTTATCTATGAGGTTCCTCCTGATTTTTCCACATTTTCCTAAGAACAAAGTTGATTAATGGTTTCCATACATTATGTATAGTCACACTAGGTTGGCTTGTGGGATTTTTTGCCATTGTTATGTGAACAGCTTCTTTAAATTTTTTTCTTTGTACCTTTTCTTCTCTATCCAATATTTTTGTATTTTTCCAATTGAATATATATGTTCACTGGCACATACACGGTCAGCTACCTTAGACATATCTGTTTTCTCTCTTCTAATCATCAGTTTGTGGCGCTTTGGAATATTTAAATAAAATTAAATTTTTCTAAAGACATTCAATACACATAATTAAATGATAAAAATAGTCCAATATAAAAATGCAAGTAGAACACCATCATCACAAACCTTCAGGAAAACAATATTTCTGTTTGTTTGTTTTTTAAGAGATTGCCATAATTAATTTAAATAATTATAATTTAATTTTATATGTAATACAAAATAAGTAAATGATAACAACAATAAAAAAATTATATTTCAATAATATATTAATTATCCATAATAAAACTAATAATTAAGTCATATATATTTATGAGATGGAACCCAAAAGAAAGAAGAATTTTGTAATAAAAAAATTGTGTATTTATTTTTGGGTATTACAAATTGAATTTCCTTCAAAGTACTGTCTATTTGATGCAATGTACTGGCCTAAATGTGTTTTTCATTTTTGAAGCAGTCCTGAAACTCTTGCAGAGGGATACCTTTTAATGCCTTCATTGCTTTTTAATTCACTTTTACCACATCCACAAATTGTTTTTCTTTAAGGAATTTTGGTACTTGGAACTTTATCCCCATGTGGCCAATAGATGCGCTGTTTCCATGTCAACCACAGAAATATTCAGAGTAGGGGGCCAAAAGCAGCGATGTAAGTTCCAGCAACTAGATGGCGCTGTTCACCATGCATACGCACAGGAACCTTATGCCAAGTAACTCCCAGCACTACTGCCCGCTTGGTGGCACTGATAACCATACGTAAACACGTCTAGCTTACATCGTCTGCTACCAGCAATCTAGTCCACTATGTGGCACTGTTTCTCCATGCTACGCATGGAAAAACTGCACCGTTTAGAAGCGGACACATGGGGATAAAGTTCCAAGTACCGAAATTTTTTTATTCAGGAAATGAGATTGGGTGAATATGGCAGGTTGATATGCTGGGTCATGCTGTTTTTGATTAACAATTGTTTCACACTCAAGCCTTTGTGTGCTGGTATGTTGTGTCAGTGAAGCTATCATTTTCCATCTCGCCATAACTCAGAATATTTTCATCTCACCACATTGCACAAATGTTTCAGAACTTGTAGGCAAACCCCGACCTTTACAACAAATTCGGAGTGGACAAATGCCATTTGCACAATAAAAAAATCTGTAATATAGGGAGCACACCAATAGCTCAAACAAGCTCTTAATTAGTAAGTGCAGTAAGAGAACATTCCTATCCCCAGACCAATTGGTTTCGAGCTTTTGGCTCACCTCAGTGAGAAGCTAGAATATTCAGACACTCTAAAATATCAACTCAAAGCCTAGCACTTATTTATTACATAAGATTTAAGTAGAAACTGAAATTTTCGGACATGAAAATGTCTTTAACTTCAGCTATCTAACTTAAATAGCTATATGGCATGGAACCAAATTCAGATCTACCATATATTAAAAATCAGCAGCCTCTTGACAATGTACTTCATTCCCCCCTCTGCAATTTTTTTCAGACAAGGAGAATTTGATCTTTTCCATGAAATCACTCATAAGCTTGGGTTTTCCACAGAGTAGCTTGCTTGCAAACTGTTTCAAGCATTAGAACAGTTCCCCCTGCCATTTTCTTTCCCTAATAGGAAACAATTTCATTTTGTTCCAGTTTTTCAGTTACCACAAATAAAAAACATTTAATTTGCATCATGATTTTACTTGACAATGTCAGTCAGCAGACGAATGCAGAAGAATCTCTGCAAGAAGCCCCTAGCAACAGAACCACATGCTACAATGAGCCTGTCCACGGAAAACAATTCTAGTTTCTTTTGGGTCCACCTAAGAACATATACTGATGTGCTTTAAGTTATCTTTTTTTTAATACTTTTTAAATTTAAAAATAATAAAATAATAATATTAAAAAAATAATAATTTATCAAAATGAATGAAATAATTAAATTTAATTAAATATTTAAAATTATTATAAAATAACTATACAACAATAATAATAAGAAGAAAAAACATAAAAATACACTTTTGCTATTTTAAAAATTAAATATCAGCTCTCATAGACAAATTATTCCTGAAGATGGTGGAGAACTTATCGAAACATTGACTAATTACTTCTGTAGAAAATTTCTGCATCATTAAATCAGTTTTTTGACTTAAATAATTAAAAATTATTATAAAATACCAATACAATAGTAATAATAATAATTAAAAAAAAACATGAAATACACACTTTTGCTATTTTAAAAATTAAAGTATCAGCTCTCGTAGACAAATTATTCCTGAATGGTGGAAATTTCATCGAAACATTGGATAATTCTATTTAGAAAATTTTCTGCATCATTAAATCAGTTTTTTTGGCTTTATAATAGTCTTATCTATTTTATACAGACTGTGGAAAGTTCTCATTGTTGAGGACTTTATCATGATATTCCCCAAAACCTGTTTAAATGTATTTATCTTATATACGTTTATATTTATTGATTATATTGTTTTACCAAAAAATTTGTATATGTGTAAGTAAAAAGAAAGTGATTGTTTTGTTTTTTTTTAATTAATTATTTGTTTACAATTGCAGCTTCTCCTCCAAAGTTTATTGGATTAGAGCAGTTGATGAAAGCATCCAATGGAGTCACAAATATGGTATTAGCTCATGAGATTGCTGTAAATAAAGATTTTAAATTGGAATGTTTACAACCGCTGTCTGACAGGTAGATTTTATTTTATTTAGATTTTTTTTTTTTTTTTACTTTTTAATGTATCTTGAGTAAATCAGATGGGGGGGGGGGTCATTTTATAAATATATACAATTTAATAAAATCATATTAGCTTTTATAAAGTTGTATTGGTTTTGGTATATTAGCTTTAAGTGATTCATCCTATTTAATATCATTTAAATAAATACTTTATATTTTGATTTTGATTTAGAAATTTTTTTGCGAACAATTTTTTTTTTAATAGATTATATTAACAAAACATAGAAACTGCAAATAGATATATTATAAATCAATTCTTAAGCTATCAGCAATCTCAACCTGTAGTCAAGGCAACCTCCTTAAACAACAAAGGTGGTACCACCATTATCTATTGTAAGCTATCAACAATCTCAACCTGTAGTCAAGGCAACCTCCTTAAACAACAAAGGTGGTACCACCATTATCTATGGTCTGATATATGCATATAGACATTAGTGATCTATACAAATATGTCAGACCGTAGATAACCTCCTTAAACAACAAAGATGGTACCACCATTATCTATGGTCTGTTATATTTATATAGTCATTAGTGTCTATATAAATATGTCAGACCATAGATAATGATGGTACCACGTTTGTTGTTTAAGGAGATTGCCTTGACTACAGGTTGAGATTGTTGATAGCTTAAGGGTTCTATATAAATATATCAGATGATAGATAATGGTGGTACCACCTTTATTGTTTAAGGATGTTGCATTGACTACAGGTGGAGATTGTTGATAGCTTAAGGGTTGATTGTTATTGTCTTAGATGTATTATACATCATTAAGAACAAAAAATTGCCAAGATTATTTTTTTTCTTATGTTTGATCCTATAAAAATAACTAGTTATTTCAATATTCTATTATATATTGTAATATTGTAACAGAAGAAAAAGAAGTAAATAATTGCTTCTATCTATATTAAAATGAACAATCTTATTTGTTTAAATAGAAACATTTTGTTTTTAAGCCATCAAAGTGCTAAGCAAATTTGTTGTTCAAAAAAAAAAACTAAGTTTTATATAAAATCAACTTTTCTTATTCTTTTTGACTGGATTATTTTTTCATTCAGAACTGTGGAACCTTCACTATGTTTAGTGAATAAAAATAAAGAAATATCATTAGCTAGGTATTAATCTAACCTGGAATATTGGACACTACAAATAACTCCAGTGAAAATGCAGACAATGCTCATTTCAGATAGTAGAGATAGGACTTATGAAACCATATTATAATACCACGTGAACTGTTTAATATTTATCAGTAAGAAGAACTAAATGACAGCTATTTTATTTTGTAAGTTTTATATTTAAAAGATTGTTTGAACTTTGTCCTAACTATTTTGAGTTTATATTTAACATTTGTAATCTGGATATTATGTGTAAAAATTATCAGTTTTAAAAAGGAAAGAAAGCAAAACCATTCGCTCTGTTATTATATATGTTGAAATAAATACTATTGTAAAAACTTTCTTTTAATATATGTAAGTATATGTTACTTTGTACAAATTATTACTTTAAAAGTAAAGAGTAAAGAATAAAGAAACAATGATAATAACGTAAATGCTATGTTCACACATAAATTGTCCGAGTCTTAAATAATTGTAGTTAATGATGAAACTATATCTATCATCCATTCCTTCATACTTAATCCTATACATATTTTTATTAAATATATTTTTAATAAATTCGTGATTACAACCCTGTTGTATTTTTGTAAAAATTGCTTACAAGTTTGTGCATTCCAGAAAAACTACAATTTATTCGAGAGGTTGTTTTTAGATTGCGTACTGATAACTGAAGAATTTAATTAAAGCATTAATGTAATGGCGATCGACAATTCCAAGAAATATTTGCTGATTGCAAATATTTTTAGATAAAAGACCTTACCTTATTGGACAATGTAATTAATTGTTGCAGTTATCAGGAAGCTATAAAAAGAGTATGTAGCAATTATGTCGGGCCATTATTTGGGTGCATCTCCAGTAGACGTTCCTGTTCAATTCTGGTAGGAGAAATCTTATGTCTGTGCTTCGGTTAATGTCCAGCGCTCAGTGGAAATATAGTTTACGGGTATAGCTGAAAGGGCCCACAGAGATTGGGTGACCATAGCCCGAGAAAACCATCCGGATAGCAGCTAATAAAGAATTGAGTTTCCAGCGTTTTTCAAGTGGAGTTACTGATAGATTTTTGCAGAGACAGAAGCTGTAAGGAGCTTAAGGTCAGTTGCAATGCTATACTATGAAGCATGCATGTGCAGCTAAACTGGACAGGGGCTAAGGTATGCATAAACCTAGTCCATTGTGAACTGTTTTTGTAGCAGCCAGCTTGAAGGTACATCGAGGGAATAGAACATTAGTGAACTGTAGAGATAGAGTTGTTCACATATTCTGATTACTTAAAAATATTGTGAGTCTTTTATCGCATATATTCATTTGCTGGCTGCTCAGTCATACTTGTGGACACAGCAAACCCAAATTAATATAATGAGAAGCAAATTGACTCTTTTGAATATAATTATTATTTTATTCCTAAAGAAAGGTTCTTTAAACCACTAAACATCACATGATCACCATTTCTTATGCTTATATTTACACAGAGGCTAAACTCTCCATACAGTAGCGCCAGCCAGTGCAAGCCAGAGTAATCAATGGATGTTCTTATGGGTAAAAGATTGATAACTGTCAAGCCTTATCATATTTCTTAAATGTTTATGTTTATTATTTTATTAAACGTAAAAATGTAAGAAATATGATAAAGCTGGACATTTATGAACCATTTACCAATAAGAACATTTCTTTACTGAATTTTTTTATAGGAATAAAAGGTTTAATTATGGATTTACTAGAAATATTCTGTTTAATAAAAATATTTATGAATATGGTATTAACAAAAATTTAATTGTTGATGACAAAAAGTTCATTACTTTACCCTTTAAATCATCAATTTATGCAATGGTTTCTAAGAATAGTCATTTATTGGGTAGTATGAAAGTTTCTTGAAAGAAAGGCCTTGACTAAAATTCACTATTAAATAGTTCAAAACAGTCAATAGATAGTAAGTCTGTTCCTGGTATAGTTTATAAGATTGCTTATAGTTGTCACAAAATTTATATAGATCAAAAGTAAATTCAGCCTCAATGAAAGAATTAAAATTCAAGAGCATAATTAAAAATAAGTATCATAACTCAGCTTCATATATTAATGAACTGAATAATGGTTATAAAATATTTGATAATTCAGAGGTTATCTTTAAGGGAAAAATAAACAAATTAAAAAGAAGGATCAAAGAAATTGATGAAAAATAGGGGTAAAATAAAATAGAATGGGATAAAAATAATCATAAAATAATAGGTGCATAGATTTAAGAAATAGAAAAAATAATAGTTGATAAGAATTTCTGGCTGAGATTTTGGCAAAATGAAGAAATAAATTATACCAAATGGTTTTATTGCTCAAGAGTTCAAAGGTCAAGCACTGGACGTGCCAGAACAATTGACCTGAAGACCTTATATTTCAGAATCTGATCACTGCACTTAACCATGGCAAGCAAGCTAAGTGGTCCTACTATGCCAAAATCATGCCCAGCTTAGAGGAACCAAAAGATTTGTATTATCCCATTATCATGCTTTTGCTTAAAAATAACGTTTGTTTTATAAAAAGAAATTTTGATGCTTCGTTAACCACAACTACAGACTATCAATTACTTGCATTGCAAAATGATTGAATCCATGTTGGAAATAATAGCCAAACTAAAATTAAATGCCAAGAAGAATCTACGTCTTGGACATAATAAATATCTCCGTATACTTCCTAAAAAGATTTCCTAACATTTTCAGATAAATGTTCCATCGTAATATTTGTAGCCATAAATTCATTTAAGTCTACCGTTTTAATATTTTAAGAGAATATTTGACTTCTAGTAATTATATCAAACAATTGTTTATATTTTTTGTTATATATCTTTATATGTGTAATATATAATTATAAGGGACTTGAACTCAGACTTTCAAACACCCCACAGCTATCCAGTCCATCTTATACAACTGACATACATTACCACATACATGTGGAAAAGATAAATGATCCCCAATATACATATTTTGTGCTGAACCAGCACTCATCAGTTGGTCCAGATCACCATCTTCCACACATATGTACAATCCTTTCAGTTTCCATAGAAATCTTCAAACTTTAATAGACAAGCTTCAATTTTATCCAACTCTTCAGCCATCCATATCATTGAAAATCTGAGAATGAAATGCTCAAAGCCCTTGATGATGCCAATATTATTGTCATACCCATGTTGATCTTAAGTCAATCTGATCCCTCACACATAGGACCTTAACATGTCCATTTAATTATACAGAAAAGGGAGCAGTGATTGCATATATGTGTGGGAGGTGGTGATCTGGACTAACTGATGAGTGCTAGTTCAGCATGAAATACATATATTGGAGATCATTTATCTTTTGCACATGTATGTGGTCATATGTATCAGTTGTATAAGATGGATTGTATAGCTGTGGGTGTTTGAAAGTCTGGGTTCAAGTCCCTTATGTATAAAGTGTGAAGATTTACTATCTTAATATAAAATCGAGCATTGATTATATATATGCGTGGGAGATGGTGATCTGAACCAACTGATAAATGCTGGTTCAGCACAAAATACATATATTGGAGATCAGTTACCTTTTTCACATGTGTGTGCTTATGTGTATCGGTTGTATGAGATAGATTGGATGACTGAAGGGAGCTTGAAAGTCTGAGTTCAAATTTTCTATATTATATATATAAATGCACAGATGAAAAGAAAGTTAAATTTTTAACTATTACTTTGAGATTTTTTTATTCTAATCTACGTGGACTAAAAATCCCAAGCGTATATTTAAATCTGAACAATTATACAGTATTTCATGAGTTGTTATTAATGTATTGGTCATTGTGCATGTTATTAATTATTTCCTACGGATCTCTATTGATTATCGATTTTCTAAAAAATACATCATGTTATCTGATTTTTTTGTGAAAGGTAAAATTTAGAGAGTTTTTTTTTTTTTTTCCAAGTGTCATAGCATTGGCCGGGACGCGAACCCGCAACCCAGGCAACTGCTTGTAAGGCGGTCGCGCTGATCTCTCGACCACCAATGCAAGACAAATTTAGAGAGTTTGGTGCCTTTTTTTTAGATTAATCAAAAAAGAAACATATTCTTCTGGAGACTTGAGTAGTGGCTATTCTCTAGTTTAATGTTATTTTGCGCAAAACAAATACAACCATGTATATGAACACCACTCACTCACTCATGGAAATCCAGTTATATAGCTAGTTTATCCGTCTCTTCGTTTTTACTTTGATTATTTAAATCACTATCATCAAGTTATGAGTTTACCATTATCATGATATATTTCTATGATATACAGATAGCTATCTAGCTGTATGGACTAAATGAATGACTAATTGAGCCTTAATTCTCATTAAAATTTCATAATAATATGTATATTAATTAGTATGGTGTTGGAATATTATCAGGTTATTTTAAAAGTGTATGCTTTATAAATTTGTCAATTTGTTTAAGAATGTAAGATCACAGAGGCTAAACTCTCCATACAGTAACACCACTCAGTGCAAGCCAGAGTAATCAATGGATGCAAGAGTTTAGCCTCTGTGTAAACAGCTTATGTAAACATAAAGAATGGCGATCGTGTGATGTTTAATGGTTTAAATGTAAGATCTTTAGTATCTCGTAAGTGTGTACATGTCCTACTAACCTGAGAATTAAATCTCCGCTATGATGGTTCTCTTATTATATATAACAAAATCATAAATAATTTTAACGCTAGTAGTCTTAAACACATTGCCTGCGACATCTTAATTAATTTTTGAAAATGTTGTAATTTAAGCTCCCTTCTGTTGAAGCATAATTAAGGACAAACAAATTATTAAACAGCTTTACTTTTTGATATTTGTTATGTTCGTAAATTAATTTTGATGTAGGTAAGAAAACTTATATTAATTATCTTAAGAATTGTTTACTAAAAGTCTATTATTTTACAACTAGGTAAAGTTAAGTTTTTACAAATGGTATTTATTTAAGTAATAGAATTTTAGGTATTTAAATTAGAAGAAAATTTAACAAATTCTACATTTATTATAGCGTAGAACATCAAGTAAAAGATGTCGTTCATCAAGCATTTTGGGATGTTTTTAAAGAAGAAATGATGAGTGTACCACCTAATTATAATCATGCACTTAAACTTTTGGAAGAATTACGTGAGGTATGTGTCTGTTCAATATAATATAAGTTTATTTTATTTAGTTTATAACCACTTTTTTGTCCGTCCCGTCCCCCCGAAACATGTTGTCATGACAGCAATAAATCAGCAAGAATTACAATTTCTATGGTCTGTGAAGTTCAAAAGTCAATAAGCATTGATAATAACAAAACTATTCCTTTCATCACTATTGTTTACATAACGTTAATAATTTCATCATTTTTAATCATTACGATCTAATTTTTTACGCTTATGTATGGTAGGTCAAATATTCCATTTGATAGATTGGTAATAATTGATTACCATCTCTTCTAGATTTATTTTCATAACATTTAATTGACATATTATAGGAAAAGGATTCCACCTTTATTGTTAAAAGGAGTTTGCTTTGACAATAGTTTGAAATTGTTGATTGTTATCTATATTTTTCTACTGCACAATAACTTGAACTCTTTCAAAATCATGAAATCTGACGTCAAAGTGTTCAATCACCTTTTTAAAATGGTGAATATTAAATACTAGACAAGGAACACAGAAATGCCAATTTATGTATTGTTATACTGGGGATTAAAAGAGGGTGTGCTGAGGAGCCCTCTAAATGATGTGTTGGACAGCAAGTGGATGACAGATGATGTTTCTATGCTGCTGACCCACTCTTGACGGCTGACATGGAAAGCGAATTGTCAATGTCGACTATGATACTAAAGGAGACATGACTGTTTGTTTCTATGAGTCACGACTAACTTGTGTTTGAATGTTGAAATCATCTCCCTTTGGCTGTGATTGACTAAAAATCCCTTTGCAATTGATTGGTCAATCACAATCGACTTATTGCCACTCCTGATATATACTATATATAGTAATACTGTAAATTAAGAAAAATAATAATAAGATAGTAATGTAATTAAATTTTTTAAAAAATTAACGTAAATGTTTATAACTTTTTTATCACAAGAACTAACTGTAAATATTGTTAAGTTAACAAAAAATATTGAATAATTCATACGATATGTATTACTTTTTATACCATGCAATTAAAACAATTGTCAAATATGTCCAATAATATGGGATTAATGATACTCAGGATCATTACCATAATTCTCAGTTAAATGTTAGTTGCATTTATGTCGAAAAGTGCATTCGTGCATGATTTGAAAACAGCGCCATTATATCAAAAATAATTACATAGGAGCTTTTATTAAAGGTGCAACTATATTAAAATTGAAAGAAAAAAAAACTCTTTTAATTTCTTTTTGAAATCAGTAGTTACACAAGTTTTTATATCTAATATAACTTACAGATACGTTACCCAGAAATACACAGACAGAAAGTTACTATTAGTTTCTACTGATTTTGAAAAAGCATCTGGTAAGTGGATTGTGTTAACTTATTAGATGTTTTGATTGGGAAAAGTCTAGATTTGAAAGAGAGATGATTGTTAGGAAATATGTATAGGAGGCAAAAGGTAATCGTAAAATTAAAGAGTCGTTTTGCTGATTAGACATATCATTATCAGGTCTTTTAACTATTCCACTTGATTGTTCAAACTTGATGAATAAAAGACTCTTAATGTCTACCCAAAAATTATTTTTAGTCTAGAAATGTGATAATTTGTTCTAAATATTATGATAGGTTTATTAAATATAAATCATTACGGATCTAATTAGACTCGTGTAGAATTACGATATATAAAAATGGTTAGTAATTATCTGTATAAGTAATTATTTATTTACCATAATAAATCAATACTAAACCTATTATTATAAAGTGCTGAAAACTTTGAAATTGTTCAAATGGAAGTCAATCTCCGATAATGCGCTGTTTCTTAAATATTATAAATCTCCGTGCACTCTCCCGCTGGTAAGAGTTTAAAAATTTAAGTGAATCACTTAAGTTTAGAGTGTACATTCTATATACACCAACTCTTACACACCATGCTTAAATCAGAGCTTGAGTCTATTGTGTCCCTGAGGTTATAATCAAATATTCAATTGTACAAATCTATTTAATCCATCACAGGAGAAAGACACTGTCTCATTTTTAACCACTTACGATTAGACAAACATGACTTATAAATGTAAACCTATTATTATAAAGTGCTGAAAACCTTGAAATTATTCAAACCGAAGTCAATCTCCGATATACTATTTCTTAAATATTATAAGTCTCTGCACACTCTCCCACTGGTAAGAGTTGAAAAAACTTAAGTGAATCACTTAAGATTAGAGTGTACATTCTATATACACCAACTCTTACAGACCATCCTTAAATCAGGGCTTAAATAGATTTGTACAAATGAATATTTGATTATAACATCAGGCACACAATAGACTCAAGCCCTGATTTAAGCACGGTCTGTAAGACTTGGTTTATATAGAATGTACGCTCTAAACTTAAGTGATCCACTTAAGTTTTTTCTTACCGGCGGGAGAGTACGCAGAGATTTATAATATTTAAGAAATAGCGCATTATCGGAGATTGACTTCCATTTGAATAAATCAATATTAGTATATTGTAAATACTGAATTTTAAGACGTAATTAAAGGGGATTTGAACACAGACTTTTAAGATTCCTTTAGCTATCCTCTCCATCTTATATAACCAATACACATGACCACACACATGTGAATAAGATAAATGATCGCTAATATATGTATCTCGTGCTGAACCAGCACTCATCAGTTGGTCCATATCATCATCTCCCATACACTTATATAATCAGCCTTCAGTTTATATTAAGATAGCAAATCTTCAAACTTTAATGGACAGGCTTCAATCTTCTCTACCATCCAACTCTTCAGCCATCCATACCATTGAAAATCTGATGATAGAATGCTCTAACCCTTGTTGATGCCAATTTTGTTATCATACCCATATTGACCTTAAGTCACTCTGACCCCTCATATATATATGACTTTAATATGTTGAATTAATTAAATTGAATAAAGTTAACATAGCAAAAAAATATATGCAAAGATACTTGGTGCAATATCTTCACAAAATTCTTTGCTACAGAATGGATAATATTTGGGGAATTTTAAGACATGTAACCTAATTCTTTCTAAGGTGATTGCTATTATAATTATTGTTTCCTTTTCTATAAGCAAGGCATTTTTCTCCAAAATGCTATAATGTAGATCATTCTTTGTCGTACAATGGTGTTTCACAGAAATACAATAATTTTTAAAAAAATTTGTGACTAATTTGATCGTGGATATACTCAATTGGATATGATTCTCAATGTCTTAATCTATGGATTTTAGTTCCTATTCTCATAGTCATTTTTTAATATGAAGCTTGTTTGTTTTTTTTAATTTCATTTTTTTAATATATTATTGCTGCTAACATAATTAGATCTTCACTTTAAAAAAAAAAAAACATTGGCAAAACAAAAAAAAGGCAGGAGAAAATATCAACAACAAAAAAAAGGTATTCCTTTTCATCTTTTTTAAAAAGGTTTATAGATTTAACCAAAATTTCATTTCTATGTAATTCAAACAATGGCAAAGTCACCTGGGTCAGTTAATTTGCACCCATCATGCACTTTTCTCTTACAATCGTATTTTTAATTGTTGCTTTCAGTTTCTCCGGTAAATGTCAAGTGAATTTACCTTTTAAAAATGATGATGTCTTAAAAGCATTGAATAATGATTTTAATAATTCGTAAAGATAACATTTTTGAAAACAATTTTCAAAACATCGCATGGAGTTTAGGAAAGAAAAAAAATTCTTTAAGAAATTCTTTTTGAGTACCATTTATTTTTTATAAACATTATTTAGTTTTTTAATTAATTGTTACATTTTCGTTTACCATTGTCAAACTCCCTCCACTCACAACTTTGACGCCATCCATTTCAGATAAATACACTAACGATTATCACTAATCATTTTCGAAACTAGATTATCTCTAGTACAGATATAAACTTTAAACCTCAGTTAAAGATTAATATATCTTATTTTTTAAATTTACACACACGGAGTTATTCACCTTTCTCTGTACACTTCCATACTTCTCCATTCTTTTTAAATTCATATAAATAAAGATATAATAAAAGACAAATGACCCCCAAGATGCATTTCGTACTGAACCAGCATTCATCAGTTGGCCTAGGTCACTATCTATTACATGTACACATTAACATCACATGATACGGCTTAGATGGTTAATCCATGACTTGCTAGTTAATTTAGAGTTTTCCTTGTAGATATTTATAAAAACTATGAAAATTTTGATTTTGTAGAAATTATTTTCACCATAGGCTTTTATATTTTTCACCTCAATAATCAATTTTACATTTTTTGCCTTGACCGTGTAATTAGAATTATTACTAGTGGGAAGTGTCGAAGGTCATATTTCAAAGGTCAAATTATTTCAATTTCCAAACATTATCATTTCTAAAGCCATCATTTTTACTCTTTTCAATGTCTTTCAATCTATCTAAGCCCAAATACGCATGATTATATTCATAAAATTTTTTGCTCATTTATATTTTATTATCAACTGGTGAGAATACTAAATATTTAATTTTTTTTACAAGAAAATTAACAATTTTATATCTTTATAGTTACGATGTCCACTGCAGAGAAACAAAAGCTGAATGAGTCAGGTACAATGAAGATATATTGTGAAAATTGGTTTTTTAAATTTGATGTTATTGGAAAAGATAAAATCTTTTGCATTATATGTAATGAATACATGACCAGATGGAGTTATAATGTAAAGTGACATTTTGAAAGTATAAGATAAAAAATCTTGTCTCATCAACAGATGAAGAGAAGAAAGTACATTTTTCACAAAAAGTGACTAAATATAAAACTCAGACAGATGTTCTTAAATCTTTTCGTGCAGCTAAAAATAATATTGCATCTGTTAGTTTTATTTAGCGTACAGTACTACAAAACACGGAAAACTTTCTGAAAGAGTTTTTGAAAGAAAAGAGCGCAGCAATTCTTTGTTTGCAGACTTTAAAGAAAAAATAAAATCATAAAACATTAAGATTTAATGCGAAGTCACATAAGAGTTAAGGGTCGAATTTTGGCTCTAAATTGAAACACCTTTTTCCTAATGATTCTTGATTTGCAAGGTGCTGAAATGTATTCAGTTTCTTTGGACGAGGGTACTGATATTAGTGAGCAGGTACAACTTATGGTTATTGCAATGTATAAATCTGGAAACATGCGAAAGGAATTGGTGAAATAAATTAGCTTAAAAAAAACTACTACTGGCATTGATATTATAAACAAATTTTAAGAAGAATTTTTTAAAGTGAATATTGATTTAAAGACGATTGTTTCAGTAACCACTGATGGCACTCTAAACATCACATGATCACCATTTTTTATGCTTGCATAAGTTGTTTTCACCGAGACTAAACTCTCCACTGATGAAAGCCACAAGCTAGAAACTGGTCTGGGGGTATTGGATGAGTAGGCAATAGATAGAGATTTTATGCACAAACCTTCTTATATCCATTATTTACTCTGGCTTGCACTGAGTGGTGCTACTGTATGGAGAGTTTAGCCTCTGTGTAAACAGCTTGGGTAAGCATAAAAAAAATGGTGATCATGTGATGATGTTTAATGGTTTAATACCAATCCTGCCCAATAGGATTATGGTGACTGTCATTATTAAAGAACCAAAGACACCAAAAAGTATGGATGCTGAACTGAGTTCAGATCTAGACGAGCTAATGAGCTTAGCTTGAAAACGTTAGTGTTTTCATATATAGTTAGCTAATAAGATAAAATGTGCTGCTGGAGGGTTTAATTCCCTTATAATTACATTAAGTATAGACAATATACATGTATTTAAATATTAATGTTGCTAACTTAAAATACTTTACTAAACTATTTTCTTTATATACATATATATGTACAATGGTCAAATATCCAACATAAAAATTATTTGTCCACAATGTTGTTATAGATATATATTTAATTTAATAATCAATTTAAATAAAATTGAAACAAACAACTAATTTTATTTACAATTATTTTATTATCAATCCAACTTTTATCTCTTATTGAGATTTTTTCAAGATATATGTTTATATGTATAATATTAATTATATTATTGAAGGCAAAATAATGACCAATAGGTGGAGTAAATGTAATTAATAGGTCATGTGATGCATAAAACTTTATATCTTGAAAAGGTCTCAATAAGAGATGAAAGCCGGGTTGATAATAAGTATATAATTTTAAAATGCAGATATACTACAAATTGGATGTCTTTAAAATTAATTTATGGTTAATCCCTTTATAAATGTTTTAATTGTTTTATAAATATTTAGTCTCTTTTTTTTTGTCTACTATATATGTATGAATTTCCCATTAATTTGTTTAGGATTTATAAATACTTTGGATTTAAAAATACAATTTATATTCTTCTCATTAAAAATGTTAACTGATTATTTATGTCTTTTTTTTCCGTTAAGGGACTGTTATCATTATTACTTCCCCAACACACTAAAATTAAGATGCAGATTTGTGATGTGTTGGATATTGATTTGATCCGTCAGCAAGCTGAACATGAAATTTTAGATTTTACTCAATACTCAGATTTTATTATTTCTGTCATGGCCAAATTGTGTGCTCCGGTACGAGATGAAGAGATCAGACAATTAATGTCATCCAAAGAACTAGTTCCATTGTTCAGGTATTAAATATTCTTGTGATATAAAAACATGTTTAAACCACTAAACATTACATGAACACCATTCTTTATGCCTACACAAGCTGTTTACACAGAGGTAAAACCTTCCCATATCCATTGATTACTGCGGCTTGCACTGAATGGTGCTACTGTATGGAGAGTTTTGTCTCTGTGTAGAAACATGTTTATCAATTGATTTTTTTTTTTTTTTTTAAATAATTTTTTTTTATTTTATTAATTTCTGTAATAGTTTTATAATTATTTGTGTACAAATATTGTATGTTTTTGTGATTATATATAACGTAATTCAATTATGTAAAACTTTTTTCCTCATATGTGTGTTTGCAGGAATTTTTGTTTTGTGTAAATAAAAATATTTAAAATCATAGAAAATGGAAAGATACAATTAATGAAAGATCTGTCCAAAATTTAAAATGTCGGCAATTATATTTTGGTACTAGTTACTTAGCCCAGCTTGACCGCTTGATGGCATTGTTGGCAATCAAAAACAATACAATGCAACGTTACCAAGCCACAATTTTTGTTTTGGCTATGCGGCAATTTTGAGACTTTATTTTTGGCTATACGGGTACAAATATAGAATTTTTAAAAAAAGTTTTGCATTAAATGGTATAATAAAAACAGTGTTAAGAAACCTACTCAGAAAAATTTGAACACATAACTGAAATAGAGAAATTAAATCAAAAACAACATAAGAGAAACAGCGATAATGATTAAAATAGAACTGTATACTTACTTGGGTAAAGTTTAGTTTGAATATGTTGTTATTTTGAGGTTCTTTATTCTTAAGATTAAGGGTGTATGGGAAGTAAGTGGAATTGTGGGTAATGTTTATTTTAAATATGTTGTTATTTTGTAATTCTTTACATTTGATCAGTTTGTTTGTAGCAGTGAAAACATTGGTAGTGTTTTAGATTTTATTTTCTTTGCTAGTCTGGTTAGGTTGTGAATTTGGTGTAATTTTGATTACTTAAATATTGGAAAGAATTGTTTTGGTACCTATGTGATGCAAATGTGTATAACATTTACAAAGCATATCTTCACCAGAATAGTGCTGTATGCTTTCCTCTGATTTATATGTATATAGAGAGTGTCTCTGAAATGAATCCAGTTTCAGCGTATAAAGTTTCAATTCATCCATATCACAAGAGCACTCTTTCTAAGTTTTTCATAATCTTTTGATATCCAATTCAAAACATCAATTGTCTATATATTATTAGTGTTTTGTTTTTTATAGAAACATCTTTAAACCAACTTCATTTCATTGTTTTTTAAAAGAATTAAATTGATACCAGATACCCTTCTTTCTCTTTCATGTAATTCGTAATCATTTCTTCTTGTTAATCTCAACATACCTTCAATGTATGGTTTATAATTTCTGTATTGCTATTTTATTTAATGTTTTTTAATTTGTTTATGATTGTTTTGAATTTCTCTAAAGCTTCTTTTTTATTATTAATTTGATGATAGTATATGTTAGGAACTGCTGTGTTTGGCTGAATTGCAGGGTTCAGACTCAAACCAACAGTAATATCAAAAATTATGAACACTCGCAATATACAGATGTACATAGATAAATGTAGTTAATACTGTGTTAGGACGTGGGAAATGACTGGACTCACTTCCAGCTGTGTATATTAATTAACTTGCCTCATGAGTTCTAGTCTTAACTCTTTCGGCTGTACTGGACAGCTTGCCTCGAGTTTGTTAAATGACTCTTCCAGCTGTATTAGACAATTTGCCTCGAGTCTGTCATCATCATAACAGCTTCCAGTTTTATTGTGGACTTGCCTCACTTGTAGATGTATTGGTAGTGAATATAGTAGAAACCCCTTCACTGTCGGAAGTGATTTCAATGGAGAGCACATTCAGTCATTCAGGTAGACAAATGTTCTCTCTCTTAAGAGCGTGTACTATCGATTAGGTTAAACAGATGTTCTCTAGCTTACCTCCAAAAAGGCTGACTATTTATTGCTAGATCCCCTACCTTACTGACAGCAATCGGATTTAGAGAACATAATCAATGATAGGATTTTATACACATGTTTACACATTGCCATACTTATGTTTTACCCCTTTGGCCATGCTTATATATTGGTAATCCACATGTTTACACATTGGTTAGCGGAAATGCGTGCTCAATCCGATCAGATAAGGAATCTGGACTAGTCCACTTCTGAAGGCAAGGTCAGATATGACAGGAACAAATTTGGATCAGCATCTATATGCAACATCTGTGATAGCCTAGCATAATGCAAAGACTATCTGTGATACCAGAAATTATCACATGGATGATTATAACTATAATGATAGAAGTTTTTATCATTTTGGTTTTTTACATTGTTTTGGGCTTTCAAATACTGGTTATCTAGACTAGTCTTTGACAACCTATGACCTTCAGATGACTTAATGATCTGAAAATGCATTTGAAATGATCCACCCATTGCTTTTTCAAAAAGTAGGGATTTTCTATTTCATTGGTAAACATACAAAAATAAAATACACTGATATTTGAGTGAATTCGTATTTTATCAATAGTTATTTATTTACATCAATTAGTATTTAATTTTACTTAGCTTATGTTTTATTATACACACATGTACAATTGTGTGTCATACAAAGTGGAACAATTCAATGATAATAATATTTAGCTGAGCGCTCTTTAGGTACTGTGCACCAGACTCATGGTGGCTTAACTAAACTGACCGAGTTTGATACACTGTACCAGAGGCACACTTAAGCTAAATATTATTAATATCATTGAATTGTTCCAATCTATATGACATAAAAATTTATTAAAACAGACAAAACTCTCTATACGTATTGCCACTCAATGCAAGCCAGAGTAATCAATGGATACCAGAAGGCTTGTGCATAAAATTCCCATCTAGTGCCTATTCATCCAATATCCCCAGACTAGAGCTATTGATTGATTTATTTATTAGCTTATGTTTTCTAAAAAAAAAAAAAAAAAAATTCAAATAATTGTGGATTTATTCCTGAATAATTTTTAACAATGGGAAAAATTGGAGTAGCTATTTTGTCAATTTTTGATTAATCTTATGTCTGTGAACGAATGTTTTCCCAAATGAATGTCATCTTAAATTTGTTAAGAAATCAAATGACTTAATGTCAATTCAGAATCTTGTGTTTGAGCCATCAAACATCCCATGATCTCCATTTTTTATACAAAACTAGTCTGGCGATATGAAATAAGTAAGCACTAGATAGGAATTTTATGCACAAACCTTCCTGCATCTATCGATTACTCTGGCTTAAACTGAGTGGCGCTACTGTATGGAGAGTTATGCCCCTGTCAATTTTGTGTTTGCATAAATGTCAAATTACAAACCAGGTTTAGAGATTGTGTGCATATAAAAACAACAGCCAGAAAGTCATTGATCTAATTGTTATTATAGTTCGAATTTTAGCTTATGTAAACAGAACTTAATATATTTATTGAATATTATTTCTGTAGAGTAATTTTTATTACACCTCTCTTATGCAAGGAAGAGATTGTTTTCTATCCGCTTTTAACACCTTGTAGAGAGATGTAATCATAAACATATGACCAAAGATGTGAAAAAGGTGCAATCTAGACTTACTGATGAGTGCTGGTTCAGCATGAAATTTTCATCTTGAGAATCATATATCTTTTTTAAATGTCTTTAATCATATGTTTATGATTTCACCTCTCTGTAAGGTGTTAAAAGTCCAATCCAGTTTCTCTATCTAATTTCCTCAATCAATCTTTTTATTCCCTTTTTTCAAAACTTCTTCGCTTGATATTTTATTCTTCCAACAGATTTTTTTCATTCTTCTTCATGATCACATGTCAAAAACTTTCAATCCATTCCTAATTTTATTGTTCATTGTCCACATTTCACAACCATACAATAGTACAACCCATACATAGCATTTATGATTATATCTCTATATAAGGTGTTTTAAGTGAGTAGAAACCAAACCCTATCTGGCTAGAAAATGGTGTAGTGAAAATGACACTAAACTATAATTCATTAAGTATATGGTCTCTGGTCTAATGAATAATTAATAAAAATTATTAATAACTTTTGTATGTTTTTACTTTTCTGTATTTTTTAAATTATGGATAAAATGATTTTCTGAAAAGTTTTCTAGTATTTTTTTGCGATTGAGTTTGCATTATAAGAAAAATAACGTACTTTTTATTTTCATATGGATATTAATTCCTTTTTACTATCATTTTTCATATTCTAATATAAATTTTGTCTGTAATCATCCCTTTAATATACTACCACAGTGATTTCTTCATTTGGCCTACAGACAATATGCAAAATATTTGATTTAGAAAAATTAACCTGGATAAAAAAGATTGCCAACTACTGATCTAGGCTTTATTAAGTAGAATTCATTAGCATTTATCATATCTTGATTTTAATTTTGAAATGTCTTATAGAGCTTTTTTTTCTTGACACTTGAAAATATCAACTATGGGCTGGCAAATATCTGCTGTTTTTAGAAAACTCTTTATCCCAATAAATAGATAATGCAGAAGGGGTTTCTTTTCTCATCTTTCAATTTAGTAGATTGCTATCGTTGTAAAATGTTAGAATAATGAATGGCATTTATGTGGCTTTTTATTTTCGTAGGCTTAAATACAAAATGCATACATACATAGTGTTTTCCTGAAGGATTGTGATGATGGTGTTCTAGTTGTATTTTTATATTGGACTATTTCCATCATTTAATATACGTATTAAATGTCTTTAGAAATATTTCGTTTAGCATATGCACAACGTTTCGAGAAGTATTAGTCTTCTTCAGGTGTCGCTGGCCTGACCAGTAATAGCACTAGCATGGGATTCGAAACTGGGTCCTTAGATTCTTGAGTTTTGAATTTTAAGATAACGCTCTAACCAACTGAGCCATTCTGCCAAAGGCAACCGTCTGTAATAAATTTCATATACTTATCTATGAGGTTCCTTCTGATTTCTCCACTTTTTCCTAAGAGCAAAGTTGATTAGTGGTTTCCATACATTATGTATAGTCACATTGGTTGGCTTACAGGATTTTTTGCCATTGTCATGCGAGTAGCTTTTCAATGGGACAACTGGTCTCAACAATATGAGCATACATATACATACTTTGGCTATCTGAGGGTAAAAATGTCCTTAATTGACAGCACTATTTCACATGGTACATTTGTTAATTCTTTGAAAATGGTAAATAGTTTGTAATTGAAATGACTTTTTCATCTGCTAAATTGATCTGTAAATGTATTGATAACAGATCAATATCATTTAATCAAGTTAAAATATCATTTGTACCTATCTAAATACTTTTGGCCAGCTTTCTAGGGATTTTATATTAAATTAGTGACAAACTAGTACATTTATCATTTTAATTTTGATTATCTCAGGTGATAATTGCAAATTGCGTCTTCACTCAAACCAAGATTGAAATAAACGACTGTTAAGAACTGTATTATAATATTTATCGAACCGGCTTTCATCTCCATTGAGATCTTTTCAAATAAATTGTATTGAATATTGACCACTATAGTAATGTTTACCTATTTAAAGCATGGAAATGCTAATGTATGTGTGGACATACGTCAGCAAAGGCTGATACATTAATCAACATCAATGCTTTTCTGTTTCTTGGACCGGTTCAGAGAGGATCAAATCATTAATCCATCCATTTTTTCACTCCATTCTCATGTCCATCTTTTCAATTCCATGTAACTCTCCCCTTCTCTTATATCATCCAACAATGCCAATCTTTTCCATCCTTTCTTCTTGCTGCCACTCACCATTTCCTCCAAAACATCTTTCATTAAACTATACATTCTTCTTGATGTATGTCCAGTCCAGTTTCTCTTTCTAATTTCCTCAATCAATCTTTTTTTTAATTCCTTTTTTTAAAACTTCTTTATTTGTTATTTTATTCTTTAACTGATTTTTTCCCTACTTCTTCATGATCACATCTCAGAGACTTCCAATCTATTCCTAATTTCATTATTCCTTGTCCACATTTCACAACCATACAATAGTGCAACTCACAGATAGCATTTAATTAATCTTATTCTTAATGCATGTATAAACAATAGTAAATAATTGAAATCAAATCTAATTAGAATTATATCTGATACAATACAGAGGGTATTGACATATGTTTGGATTGAATTTTATTTTATAATATTTACATCAATATTTTATATGGTAGTTGATTAAATAATTAATAAGTAAATTAATGGCATTAATAAAGTTATCATATCATTTACACCTTTCTTAAACACTTTATCAATAATTTTATTTATATCAAACTAACAGTTTCGGCTGTCCTGCAGTCATCATCAGAGCTACAATATTCAAATATATAATTATACAATTAATACACTTATCCACATATTAATAAAGTTGTTATAAACACCATTGCCTTATCATAAATGACCACAGTTGATTTATTTTCTGTAACCTAGTTACCTATTAGTAAAATTAATGACTATTTGATAATGATTAATAAATCCGTTGATGATATGCTAACATTGATTTGATATCCCTGCTATTTAGATCCTTCTAGAATTTAATTGTTAGTCAGTTATTGATAATTAAATTCCTACATAATCAGATTTTACTTTTTAGTTCTTTCTCACTATTAACTGATGTTTTTAATTTATTTCCACTTTATTATGTAACTCGTTTTAAACAATAAATTTAGTAGATGTAAATGTTAGTATTAATTTAACGTACATTTTAATGTTACTTGGTAGATATTCCATAATTACTATTACAATATAAGAGTTTTAATTTTATGTATGCTCACATTTGTACCAGAATTTTAATTTAATAGATGATCTCTATCATTAACTCAATATTAAAAAAAAAGTGTAGGTATTTTAATTAGATGACTATTTAGAATAGAGTATAGATAAATGTAAGACTATTTTATGATGGCGAAAATAAAATACTTGAAATCAGAATCTCTGATCTCTTACATGTCCGCATTCATTAAGTTTTAATTAATTTCGGGTTCATTGAATTTTTAAAAATTGTATACTCCAAGTATTGAATCTAATGAACTTTACATAATTTTGCAATTGACGAATTATGTTTTTAATAAATTAATCAGTATTTTTTGTTGACATTTGCCCAATATTATATTTTTAGAATACTTTAAATGTAAGCAACTCAAATTTATTTAGAAATAAACAAGAAAAACAGGAATTGAGTGTCAATAATAAAAAAATAAGTTTAACGTTTAACTAATATACAAACATCATTTATAAGAAGTACTGTGAAATAGTATTTAACTTTAAATCCGTAAACAAGGCAAAACTCTCCATACAGTAGTGCCACCCTGTGCCAACCACAGTAATCAATGGATCCCAGGAATAGCTTGTAATTAATTATTATAGTTATGTTTATGCTGTCTAGGCACACATACATAGTTTATTTATTAAAGAATAAATAAAGGTGTGTGTGCAAGCTATTAGTATTAATATGTTAGCACTCCGGAAATAAAAATCGAGTATGCAGAAAAGAAACTAATTACTGAAAATAGTAATAGGCCAATTTGCATGTTAAGGAAAGTTCACTTTATGCAAATTAACCAAGCTGATAACAAAACCTGCAGAAAAAGTCAGGTAAAGAGAAGAGCAAAAGCAAACTAGTGAAAAGATGAATTAGTGAAAAGTGAAGTTGTTTTGGAAATTAATAAAGAATAGCTCTAGTCAAGAATCTAATTGGACTATCTTTGATATCATGTGTGAGCAGTAAAGTGCTTAAATAAATCAATAAATAAAATTTAGATATGGACTGGAATCATGATGAAATATTATTAATAGCGAAAATTATTAGTACACTCCAACACGGTATATATAATTCACTTATGGTTCAATTTCCACGATGCACGTAACAACTTGCTGCTTTCTGGGCAGTTTCCTTTAGCTCCAGTTTGAAAAATACTTTGGCTTCTCTCCTCAAACTAACAGAGCACTTCTCCATCACTTAAGCTTCTTTCAGCCACTGTTTGTTAAAATCTCCCACCAACAGTTCACTTAGTAAATCCACTGGAATGAGCACCATGCACTTTGCTGCATATGCTATTTATTTACACAGTTTGGCCTCCGGCAATCCAGGGTTCATGCTTAATTGTTATTGGTTTTTTTTTTCTCTTGATGTTTTTAATCAGTTGGTTCAACTTCTATTGTATCAAGAAATATTTATAATTAGCAAATATTTCATGGCATTTGCAAATCACAATTTTCTTATCGCATCTTGCATAAATGTTTTCTATTGTTAAATCCAATGCAAAATTAATCATTAATTAAACCTTTTTACTTTCTATCTGATTTAATTATACACTGTTTGCTTTTCTTAAATTACTTTACCCAAACATTCATTAATTTTACTCTTATCAGTTAGTGATCTAAAAAAATATATGCCTCTAATATGTTTTCCTTACTTTTACCAAAAGACTTATAATTTATAATTATTGAATTGCAAGTACACATTTTTACAAACTCAGTGTAGAGTTATAAACTTCTCAGTTAAAGAGACATTATAGATGTTATAAACAGTGAGGATTTCCAATTCCTCTACAAGCTTTATGATAAATGCCTAGCCAGAGCCAGCACTTAAAATATCTCTGTCAGGAACCCCTCCCCAAACCCCTGACCATGGTTTCGTGCTTTGGCACTCCTCAGAGTCAGGTCAGGGGTTTGGGGAGGGGTTCCTGACAGAGATATTTTAAGTGCTGGCTCTGGCTAGGCATTTATCATAAAGCTTGTAGAGGAATTGGCAATCCTCACTGTTTATAACTTACAAGCTTAAGAGATAGGGTCATGTGATCTATGAAATGATCTATGACTTTTATTTTGATTATAGATGTTATCTCTAAGGAGATAAGAACTTAAAGAACTGAGAGATTTTATTCTCAACTAACAAATTAGCAAGTTGAATTACTAATATCATAATTATTATTCAGAGTAAATAAACTCTTAAAATTTTGTTTAAACTTTTGTTGTTTTTATTTATTAAAATATAATTACCCAGCTGCCAATTGACTGCATCATCATCATTATCAACCATTATCAATCCATTGCAGGATGAAGGTCTTTCCAAGTTTAATCCATCTTCTCCTATCTTTAGCTTCTCTTCTACACATCACCCCTGCACACTTTCTTATTTCATCCTTCCATCTCACATTTGGTCTCTTTCAGGGTCTTGGAATAATTTTTAGCACATTCAACAGGATAATCTGTGAAGACTGGACATTATTTAGCATAGTTTGACAGTTTAATCTGTGAGGCCTTGAATATTATTTGGCACAGTTGACAGGATAATCTGTGAAGCCTGAATATATTAGTTTATCATAAATTTAGGTCCAAAATATGTATAATAATATCCTTATTCTGTCTGCCAATTTGCTCCTTTTCAGTGATAGATGTCACAGTCTAGAAATAAAAGGTTTGACAGAAATTCAAGTATAACTGTACAATGATATATAAAATTAAATAGAAATATATGATTTTTTTTTTTCATCATTTTAATATTATCGTAGAATTTAGAACATTTTGATAAAAAATATTCATGCATATATATTGTAAATAATATTTTTAAATTCCACTGATAAATGACTCTGGAACCATAAAGGGGACACACACATTAAATACAATGGGGATGAATGGAGTGAATAAAGAATTCTTAATGAAAAGGATTACTGAGTACAGAGAATAGCTACATACACCCTAAATAAGAATAAGTTACCGAATATTTTTGTATGGTAGATATCGTGATTTATAATTTTGGGTTAATCATGGCTTAGACGGGTTTAAATTTTCTGAGAGATCATAATCATGGCATAGACAGGTTTAAATTTTCTGAAGAGGTCATGTTTGTATTTTAAAATTATGAATGTAAATTTTTAAACCCTATAATTTCTATTAAAACGTTTCTGAACAAGATATATTTTTTATGATATGTTATTTTGAATGGTGCACAAAGAGAAACTTTTTCACCCCAATATTGTAGAGTAAATGCGTTTATAAAAATGAATGTTATTTGCAGTTTTCGTTGTATGTAAGGAAGCTACAATGAAAGCTGCATTAATTTAATCAATTTATTTGTTTTTGTAGATGTTATTTTACATTTTATGGACTAAAATTGTTAATCCCAAGATGTTTTCACATGATCACCATTCTTTATGCTTATACAAGCTGTTTACAGAGAGTGCTCTCAGATCCAAGGCTCCTCACTGATGAAAGCCACAAGCTAGAAACGTGTCTAGGGATATTGGATGAATAGGCACTAGATAGGGATTTTATGCAAAAATCTTCCTGCATCCATTGATTACTTGGGCTTGCACTGAGTGACACTACTGTATGGAGAGTTTTGCTTCTATGCAGGGGTGGGCAAATAGCGGCCCGCTAAAGTTTTTATGCAATCCGCCAAGACTATCAGAAAAATCTGCCTTGAACTGAGATATCCTTCCTGTGTGCGACCGAAGATTCGTCTCATATTTTCCACTAGGATGGCCATGTCAATACTCATGCGCAGTGTAGATATGATGTGCAGTGCTTTTCCAGTTGATCTGGTTACTTTTAATTTTGTCTTTGCGTTAGCAAATATATATATTTCTAACTTTAGTGAAACTATGAACCCTCCGAAAAAATGTAAAATTGGTGATGAATGTCATGTGTTTAATGAAGAATGGGCAAACATATATTTCTTTGGTAATACAGGGAATAAAGCAGTGTGTTTATTGGGTCATGAAAAAAGGTGCGGTCCTCCGCTAACCTTCGCTTTCACAAAGTGGCTCCCAATGTGGCTCTCCGCCAACCTCTGTGGCCCCTGAGCCAAAACAATTGCCCACTCCTGCTCTATGTCCAAGATATTTTATGATTTGTAGTGATTAGCACATTACAATGATCTGTATATAGACATTGGAAGCTCAAATAGCACAAAGATTGGTCAGTTAGTCTTTTAGCACTTTGTTATTTTTAGCCTGAAGGTAATTCGAATGATAAAGGCTTTAAACATTTATGTAATAGCTAAACTATGTAGTTTTTGACTATAGAGGGACATCTCAAACCTCAACACAAGATAGGGACTATAGCAGTCTTATCTTTAACCTAAATTCTTACTTATATAGGCCAATCTGAAGCATTTCATTTGAGAGCATGAAGATATTACTCTCTTCATATTTAAATCCAAGCTGTCAAATCAAGATGTTTCAGATTGGTCTATATAAGTAAGAATTTAGGTTAAAGTTAAGATGGTTGTTCTTATCTTTCTAAGTCCCTATCTTGTGTTGAAATTTGAAAGAGCTCTTTATAGTCAAAAACCGCATCATTTGACTATTATACAAATGTTTATGGTGCATGTGGAAAAAGGTTAAAGTCTTTCTCTTTCTAATTACATACTACTAAACTACTAAACATCACATGATCTCCATTTCTTATGCTTGCTCATAACTGTTATTAAAACAGGCACTAGATGGGGATTTTATGCACAAGTCTTCTGGCATCCATTGATTACTCTGGCTTACACTGAGTGGCACTACTGTATGGAGAGTTTTGCTTGTTTTAATTACATACTGCCTGTGCGCTCGATAAATAATTAGAACATTATATGTTGAATGTTTTTAATATAATTGTGGAAAAAATGCTTATTAAAAATATATATAATATGTTACTTTTGTATTCAAAAATTTATGATTTTACTCTTTTCCTCTTTTTTTTATTAACTTCATTTACTCATAATCTTTTTCTCTCATTCTTTCTATATTAATTTAACATCTTTATGTACTTATTAAACTTATTTTAATTAAAATATTAATTAAAAATCATTAAAGTTTATAAAACAAAATATAAAATAAAATTTCTAAAAGAATATTTTTGATAAGAAATCCTGATATTAGAATTTTTATATTATTATATTCTCAATGCATATAAAATTTTAATTTTATATATTTTTATATACATTTAAAAGTGGTTTAATAATGTTCAAGGTGCAAGCCTTTCTCTTTTTAATTTCATACTGTCTATGCACTTGATAAGTAAAAACAGGCAAAACTCACTATACGTATTGCCACACACAGTAAGCTAGAGTAATCAATGGGTGCCAGAAGGCTTGTGCATAAAATCCCCGTCTAGTGCCTACTCATCCAATATCACCAGAATAGTTTCTAGCTTGTGTCCTTCATCAGTGAGGAGCCTTGGATCTGAGAGCACTGCACCTAGATCTTAGGTTCTAATGCAACCCTCTAGCAGCCACCTTTATCTCCACTTAACTACAAAACTATGAGTCTTAAATTGAAAACACCTTAATATTTTCAATCCAAGCTCATTAGCTTATATAGTCAGGATAGTGGTGGCTATGGTTATTAAAGAACCAAAGACCCCAAAATGTATAGCTACTGAACTGAGTTTAGACCTATATGACTATATAAGCTAATGGGCTTGGATTGAAAATATTGAGGTGTTTTCAATTTAAGACTTATAGTTTTGTAATTAAGTGGAGATAAAAGGTGGCTGCTAGAAGGTTGCATTAGATCCTAAGATCTGGGTGCAGTACTCTCAGATCCATGGCTCTTTACTGACGAAGGCCACAAGACAGAAACTAGTCTGGGGGTATTGGATGAGTGGGATTTTATGCACAAGCCTTCTGGCATCCATTTATTACTCTAGCTTGCTGTGTGTGGCAATATGTATAGTGAGTTTTGCCTGTTTTAATAACAATTATAAGCAAGCATAAGAAATGGTGATCATGTGATGTTTATTTATTTGATAAGTAATTAGAACATTATAAAGATAATTCTATAAGTCAATGAGAATAAATCAAATGCATTTGTATTAAAAAGCTTTTAATCGTATCTATGATCACTTTTTTTTCAGCACCTGAACTTACAAAGTAACGCTTTTAAGCTTTGAAAATTACTCTTGTCCATCTATTAAATAGTTCCGTTTTTCAAAATGAAGGAATTTATGGATGAAAGAATCTTTATTTTAGGCAATAAATAAAAATTCATCTTTTTGAGAAATAAATTATAAAAACGATGTAAATACATAATTAAAAAAAGAATAATTAATTAATGTGAAAATTAAAGGGGATTTGAACCCAGATGTTCAAATTCCCTACAGTCACCTATTCTTTCCAATATAACTGATACCCATGACCACCTACATGTGAAAAAGATAAATGATCTCCAATATATGTATTTCATGCTGAACCAGCCTCATCAGTTGCTCCGGATCATCATCCCCCATCATAATGCTGGTTCCGCATGAAATACGTATATTGGAGATCGTTTTTCTCTGTCACGTGTAAGTGGTCATGTGTATCAGTTATATTGGATAGAGTGGATGACTGTAGGGAGCTTGAAAGTCTGTGTTCAAATCCCCTTTAATTACATCTGGGTTAAGAATATACATTATACTTGTATTTCAATAATGTGAAAGTTGTAAATAACATTTTTATAAACCGACAATATATAACCAAAATAATTTAGTAGCATTAGAATGTATATTAAATATTGCAGGTATATTATTCATTTAAATATATGATTATTTTCTAAAGTAGTCATTTAATGATTTAAACCAAATTATTGTAGATCGCGAAATGAGAGAAAAATTATATGGCTAGCAGTTAGTATCTGTCTTCAGTGGGTGAAATGCTAATAAGAGAGATGTGACAGATTGCAATGAAATTATTCTTATACCACAGTAAAGAACCCCATATCATAGGCAAGCAGATATATGCAGTGAAATTATTCTTTTACCACTGTAAAAAAACCCATATCATAGGCAAGCAGATATATGCATGCTGCAAGGCCTTGAATAGTGATGTGCTATATACAGGGATAAAAATTATGTTTACCAGCTTCAAGTGGATTTAAAACAATTTAATGAAAACAAAACATTTACTAATAAAGTAAAGAATAATAAAATAAAATGAATGAAATCACTTTAGCTTCTTTAAGCAATTCCAATAATTAGTCGCATGATAAACTGTTCATACGCAGAAACATTATGTACAAGTTTTATTATTTGCATGTATCCATTTAGTTTGGTTTTATCATACAGACATTCTAATCTTATTTCTAATATCAATCTTTAATTTTACATTTAAAAATGTACAGGAAGAATTATTATGTTATTTGAAAGTGGAATCCATGATGTCAGAAATTTTTTTTTAAAATGTCAATTCCTACTTTACAACAAAAAATATTTCATGGAATATTTTTATTGGGATTTGTTCTGACAGGGGTGTGGCCTGACCGGAAAGAATAAAGGCTTTGTAGCATGTATAAAGAAAGTTGCTCACCCAGTTCTGTTAATAACTCAATATCTGTTTCATCAGAAATAATTAGCGACCAAAAATACGAGTGAAGATTTACATTACACGCTTAATTAATCTGTACAAATGGTAAACTGTATTCAAAAGTATGCTCTAATTATTCAGATCTGTAGCATAAGTGATGGAATGGGTTCTGCTCGTAAACAAGTATTATTACATTCACATATCAGATGGCTTTCAAGAGAAAAAGTTTTGACATGTTTGTTTGAACTTTGAGTAGAAATTGAAATATTTTTATGGTACCTCAAATCAACATTAAATTAATATTTTGAAAACTATTCTTGGCTTAAAGTTACCTGCTTAGCTGATATATTTTCCCTAACGAACGACTTTAATTTGTCAATGCAGGGAAATCAGACTAACCTTTTTATTTTTAGTAATAAAAATAGAAACTTATTAACAGTATGTGATGTGATTCATTGTGGTTTTTTTCTTTTTCAGAATCGGGAATCTCTTAGCCACTATGTCCAGAGAGGCATTTTATCTTCCCTTTTCATTTCCTGCCCTAAGTTTTTCCCATATTCTTCTCCATCCTACTCCATCCCATTTCCACAACATAATCTTTGTCAACTCCATGGCCTTTATATCTAAATGCCCTTATCTTTTCCCAACTCCAGTGTAAAAACAATAACGCACTTTCTGTATAATCACTTTGCTTGTATTTATTTTCCCACAACTTCATTATTTGTACCCAATCTGTTTGCAGGCATTTACATTCAATTAATAGATGTTTAATATTTTCTATGCCTTCTTTACATAACTTGCAGAATAAATCACTGATATTTTTCCATTTATGTATATATTCTCTTGTTGCTAAATATACCATTTATGTGTATATTCTCTTGTTGCTAAATATACCATTTATGTGTATATTCTCTTGTTGCTAAATATACTGTTCGAGATTTAAATACTAGACTACTTTCCTTGCTATTGTCATAAATTAACTCGCACCCAATATTCTGTTTACTTTAATTTATATTTAAACTCTTTTTACTCTCCTTACTAGTTCTCCGTCTCTCCAAATTCCTATTTTTTATTAATGCATCTATTCTTCTATCCCATCCCTTGCTACTATAACACTCAACAATTCTCCTAACACAATCATCCCACCTTTTGTACAAGTATACTGACATAAATTCTTTATCCAAATCTTTTGAATATTGTACTACCTTTGTTGCCTGTCCTTCAATCATAACCCAATTGAATACTATTTTGGCTATTCTCTTATTATCCATAAATTGCAATCTACGAAACATTTTCATTTTGCTTTTTGCATTTTTCATTTAAGAACTTAACTATTCCATTTCTCCTTGGTTTGCCTCCTTGGCTATCTACACATCTGCATCTAATGCATGTCTTCCTAGATCTCTTTGTATTCTCTCTAAGTAATCTAACACTTCTTTACTATCAATCATTACCATAATATTAACCCTGCTACTGCCATTCCCTTCCATACAATTCTAGCTACATCATGTTTATTATATGAAAACACTGTTAATTTCTTTATCAGTCCCTTTCTTTTCTTTGCTTCATTTATCAATTTTTTTCTCTCTTTATCCACACAATTTCTCTGACTACTTAAGACAATTGCCAAATAGTTATACCTATTCACCACATTTAACTTTATATTCCGCAATTAAAATTCTTTTTATTTTTTTCCCACTAAATTTAATTCCCATCTCTTTATCCACCCTTGCACATGTCTTCAGCATAACTTCCATATCTTTCCTACTTTCTGTGCACAAGAATACATCTTCCACAAATAAAAGACCCAATAATGTATATACTTCCTTGTTACCTATTAACGGTATCTGTACTCCTCTTACTAGTTTTTCTACCATTCTCTTCATTTCTATCAAATACAACAAGATGACATAGGGCATTCTTGCCTTAGTTCCATCCTATTTTTTAACTTTAACTGATTTTATATTTCCTAATTGATATGTATAGTAATTATTTTCATACAATCTCTTAATAAGATCCGCTAAAGCTCCATTCATTCCCAAATTTACTAAACTTTCCCATAATCTATTTCTATTTACTCTATCATATGCCTTCTCTATATCTAAAAATACCATATATGACTGTCTTCCTGTACTCCTACTCATATCTATAAGCTGTGTAACTACAAATAAACTATCTCCTATACATCTATCCAATTGAAAACCTCCTTGCATTTCTCTCACTATATTATTTTCTTCTATTCATTTTGCGGTCCTTTCAGCCACCATATATGCTAAAACTTTATGTAACACTGATATTACCACTATTGGTCTATAATTGTTTAACTTTCTATGATCCTTACCTTTTCCTTTAAACAGTAGCCTTACTCTTGTATTATTCCAGCTATTTTTAAGATAGCAATTTCTTAAACTTTAATGGACAGGCTTCAATCTTCTCACTCAACCAACTATTTAACCATCTATTTCATTGAAAAACCAACGATAGAATGCTCAAAGTCTTTGATGGATTTAATATTGTAGTCATACTCATTTAACCCTTTTTGCATATATATAGTCATGTGTATTGGTTGTTTGAGATGGAGTGGAGGATGAATATAAAGTGGAAAAATTCTAATGTTCAAATCTCTCTACTTACTTTTATAGGAAACATTCAGTGCACTGAATAAGTAAGCTAATTACATATTGCCTTGGAAATAGCTTATTAAACTCAGCCCATCCCTCTTCCATTAATATATGTGTATACATAATGGTCTGATAATGTTAGGAGTTAGATTGACATAATGTCTATATGGGTATGACTACAATACCAAATTCACAATGGCTTTAAGAGTTCTATCATTGGTTTTTCAATGAAATGGGCTGTTGAATAGTTGGAAGGGTGAGAAGATTGAAGCCTGTCCATTAAAGTTTGAGGAATTGCTTCCTTAGCTGAGCACTGATTGTATATATGTGTGGGAGGTTATGATCTGGCCCAGCCGATGAGTGCTGGTCCTGCACAAAATATGAATATTGAGGATCATCTTTTTATATATATGTAGTCATGTGTATTGGTTGCTTAAAATGAAGTGAAGGACAAATGTAGACTGAAAAATTCTAAGTTCAAATTTCTCTACTTACTTGATGAGGTCATATGAATTTTTTTTTTCTACAGTACAGGCTTTTTCATACCTGTACTCCAATATATAATATGTAGGGGGTTTGAACTCAGAGTTTCACATGACCCTCAACTATCCATGCTATCTCATACTGCTGACACACTTGATCACACACATGTTGAAAAGATAAATAATCACTATACTTATTTCATGCTAAACCAGCACTCGTCAGTTGGTCCAGATTATTATCTCCACACAAATTTGAACAAGTCTAGTATTTTCAATAAGAACTTAACTTGGTTAGTGAAATAATGGTTTTCTATCACAGATTAGAAATTCTATAATATATATTACTTTTCACATAAATATGCTAAATATTAAGTTTTTTATATATAATTATGAATATATTTGTTTATATTAGAATAAAATTTATTTTTTCCCCAAACAAATGTAATATTTATAATAAACATTATAAAATAATGTTTCTCGTATTTTTCAGAGGCATTTTTAAATTACTTGACTTAATGAAACTGGATATGGCCAATTTCACTATCATGCAATTTCGACCACATATTCAGCAGCAGTCCATTGAATATGAGCAGAAAAAATTCCAAGAATTTCTTGAAACCCAAGAAGGTAAATTTGATTAACAAATAAATAGGATTAATATATACGTAAGTTTTTTCTTATGTAGTGATTATTACATTCATCTGCCATACCACAATCGATATTTGAATAAGGGCTGAGTAAAAGTTTGAAATTTTTCCAGTTCTAAATAAGTTTAGGATTTTTCTTTCAGTAAACAGTCCATTAATGCTCTCACTTCCTATCATTGGCAAGCCTGGTAAATAATATCTCCATTCCTGTTCCTCATGGAAACTGTTTAAAAAGACTTTGGCCTTTGGTAGGGTATTTAGAAGACTTTTTAAGTATATATAAATTGCTACGTTTGATGTGGGATTAGTTTTTATTCATGGCAATTTTGCAAATCATATGATCTGCAGAGATTGGTAGTTTTTTTTTATCACATATTGCAATGGTTAAAATATGTAACTTGTAAATGGCATTTTGCAAATTTGAATTGCTTTAATTTGTTATATATATATATTGTAGCCATGTAGTTACATCGCTGTATTTTAAATAAAGGGATAGGGCAGTGATTATAATATTACCTCATTTAAATTAGAATTGGTTTAGTCATGGAGATATAATATTTAGTTTTCCCATATGGACATTATTTAAATATTTTACGTGCCACATGGTAATATGAGAATTTTCAAACATTATTTTAAACAATAATGTGAATATTATTATAATTTGTAATACACGTAAAAGAGAGAAAAGTGTAAAATCAAATAAACAATTTCTTTTATTCTCTCTTTTCAGTAATTATAATTAATTACCAGTTTATTTTTGATTTTTGAAAATAAATACTTAGAGAGAAAAGTTTTAGTAAGTTGTGGAAAAGTTGTTGAGCAAATTTAATTTTAACTTTATAAGAGAGATAAAGTAAACAGATTTCTATTTTTGTTGTTAGTTTTAAAAGAAGGGAAAGAAAAAAGATTTTAACATTTTGTTAAATTTTTGTTTTAATTAATTAAAATTGGGTTTTTTCTTGTCTCTTGATCTCTTCAATACAACAAACAATGTTTATCAAGTCTGTGAAATTAACTGATTATCTTGTTTTCCTTTTGGAATAGAAATACAACTTTAATTAAAGAGTAATTTCAAAACTATGATAGTATTTTTTTAATTAAAAAAGCAAAAACATGCACAGGGGATTTTTTTGTTTGTAATTTAAAAAAGGGATGGAAATAATTGGACAATTATCTTTTGCAAAAATAGACCTAATTAGTCAGTGTTTAATTTTATCATGTAGGAAATAATTATTGTTCCAAAATTAGGGGTGTGGGTTAATTAAAAGACCTAAGTGTCTTGTATGAAGCAGTCATTTGACCTAATTGTTGAAGTCAGTCAGTTCTAAGCCAGCTGCTGAAATGGACATTTTTTTATTCAGCTATTGAAGAGGATAGTCAAATCCTGATGTAGATATTGAAGAGGATAATTAATACCTGATCTAGCTGTTAGATGACAGTTCTAAGCCAGCTGCTGAAGAAGATATTAGAAGGAAAAAAGTCTTGATCCAGCTGCTGAAGAAGACAGAAGTGTTTTAACCAAACTGTTGAGGAGAGAAGTCATTCCTGACTCAGCTGCTAAAGAAAGCAGATGCAAAAACTCAACTATTTAAAAATGTTTTACACAATGAAACCCAAATGGTTTAAGCAATACTCACCATTTATTGTGTGTCTCTGAGACCAAATTATACAAATTTTCAAACTCCAAAATCCTGAACTTCCTTCAAACTTGGCTATGTTTGTCACTCAGTTTCTCCTTCATCTGTTGCTGGCATGGCGATCTTAATCTCTAATAATAACCCATTTGAATCCTTCCAAAATTAACTATATAAACCCACATAGTTATTGCCACCCTTTTCCACAAGGCCTTCACTTTGAACATAATATATATATATATATATATCTACTGAAGTGAATTGCTCATCCAACAGATAATCCAACAGATCAACATCACGCTTGTCTCCAACCCTTACCCTCCAATTTTTCAACACCTCCTACCAGGAATTTACAGGTAAATATATTCATCGCCTTAATACAAGATTCATGAGGGGGGAAGGCTTCTTCCCACCGAAAGCCTTTTCCTGCTATACAAGGAGGTATACCTCTCTGATAGACCTTATCTACTATATACCCGATTTACATTTTCTAATTGATCCCTCACTCCAACCTACAGCCTCTCCGACCACTTGGCATTGTCCCTTAAACTATCTCTAAACCTTAATTCATGCACTATTCCAAGACTTAACACAACCACGAGAATCCTTCTCAAGTCCGCATCGCCTGAAGCTATCGTCTCTGAGGCATACATATATTTTCACATGATTCATATCCTTTTGCTGCCACCAGTGGATGCCTGGTTTCCCTTCATCCATATTTTAATGTCCGTAATCTCAAAACTATACTTCACATAATAAAGGCCCATCATCACTCCTAATGGAACTTGAATCACTCAAATATCATCCTAAAAAAATCTTCCCCTTAATACATTCCCTATAGAATCCATCATTAACGTGAAATCCCAATACAAGAACAAACAGTTAATTTGGGCAGAATATCTCTTTTTTCAAAAAATCAAAAATCTTCTTGAGTCATCCCCACAATTGGTCCAGGGGCTACATTAGGTGGGCTCTGGGCCATAGAGACAAGAGACCCACTCCACCATCTGTTATTGTAATAAAGTCAGATATTCTACGGTAATATCCCACACAAACTCAAATATATAAACCACACATTTCGTTATTTAACAGTACATCTATTATTGTGAGAAATAAACTTTATTCAGGATCTAATATGCTTCTCAAAATTTTTTCATACTTCAAGAGAAAGTTCTCAGGCAAGATTCAACTTTGGGTCTTCCACCCTCTGACCATGGCATTTTCAGAAGGAGATGTTCTGGCCCAAGTTAAACTCAATACCTGAAAGCACCCATCCAGAGCTTCATGCAATTCCCTGATTCCTCCTGGTACACTTGTCCAAATTCTCTGTTCCAATCATGTACAACAGTGATGCCCAATCTTTAACTTGACGCGAGCCAGTTGAGAATTTAAAAAAATTTGGGGAGCCACAATTATATATTACATTTTTCATATTACATTTATAAACATGGTACTTGGGTACTAAACCTGCAATGTAGGGAGATAGGTGGGGGGGGGACGGCCTATTCACATTGGTATCAATCCGCCGTTTCTAATGTAGCCAAAATAACGTGTACACGGATCTTTCTCGATGAAAACATCAATATATACAGCAAAATATATATGTGTACACGAATCTATCTCGATAAAAACAACTATTTACAGCACTAAACATCAATATATATATATATACAGCAAAATATATACGTGTACACGGATAAAAACAACTGTTTACAGCACTAAACATCGATATATACAGCAAAATATATACGTGTACATGGATCTATCTCGATAAAAACTATTTCCAGCACTAAACACAATATATATACAGCACCAAACCAAACGTCTACAAGGATCTTTTTCGACAAAAACAACAATATATACAAGAGCACTAAACACAATATATATATATAGCACCAAACCAAACGTGTACAGCAAAAAAAAAAAATGGTGTAATATGTTAAAAAGAAAAAAAAATGTAAATACATTTTATTTATTAAAAATTTGGTAACATACATATAAATTACAATTACAGGAAAAATATATTTTATTTAATGTGAAACCTGACACTGCATATCGTTATTGTTTGTATTGTAAAAATGTTTACTTTTTTGAAGAGTGCAATTCGAGCCACATTAAACAGTTACGCGAGCCACATGTGACTTGCGAGCTACGGGTTGGGCATCCCTGATGTACAACTTAGTTAATTACATTTCTTCCAATGTCCGAGACAGCATTGGACTTTATCCCACAATGTTGGTGCCATTCCTAAAGGGCAATGTAATTCCATCTTCACTGGAGCCCATCTCTATGACCCCGCTGATAGTCAAGGTCATTGAGTTTATTATCAAGAACAAAATTCTTCCCCTTATTTCGTAATACGAATTTGTGAAAAAGGGCAGCTCAACTGCAGATGCCATCAATTTATTTAAAATCACTATTGACCATATCGGATCCTCCAGGCAATGTAGGCCAGTGGTTGTTCTGTGTGACATCTCCGCTGCCTTTGATTCTATCCAAATCAATACCCTTTTAAATTTACTTGGCAAGCATGACATCTCTCCTGGAATCATCAATATTATTAGGAATCTCTACAAATGTGAAGTGAGCATCTCACTGAATGAGAAACTTTCTCCTACCTTCTCCACCACATTCCCTGTTTTTCATCACTTATCTCGACCCTCTGCTCCTTCAAATTGAGAGATCTCTTCCTGGCATCCATATCCCAACATTAAATACATCAATTCACCACATCACCTATATGGACAACTTGGCCGTTTTTCTTCCATCGAAAAAGTTAATACCCAGCACCCTGTTTTTCATCACTTATCTCAACCCTCTGTTCTTTTAGAGATATCTTCCCGCCATCCATATCCCAACATTAAATACATCAATTCACCACATCACCTATATGAACAACTTGGCCATTTTTCTTCCATCGAAAAAGTTAATCCCCAGACTTCTATCAGTGCTTAAGGAGTTCTCTGATTAATCTGGCTTCCAATTTAATATGGCAAAGTCGTCTGCCTGGCATTTATATTCTGGTAACAATATTCCTGGCCCATTTTCAGCAAAGCCTCAGAATTTTTTAGGCTTTCCTTTATTTGAATCCAACTCCACATGAGGAGATCTGTCCAGGATAAACTATTTTAATCTATACAGAAAATCACATCGTCCCTTTTCTAAGTTTACATGTCTATGTTGGAGTCCTCCCTTAATAATATTCCCCAGAATATCCTATTTCACCCCAGTGGTCAATTTCATCAAAGTCTTCATCAGGAAGATACACAAGATGTGCACCAATCTGATTAGAGCGGGCAAAAGTGCAACCATTAGCTTGAGAGGCCTGCAGAAACACACAAAGCTTAATGGGCTATACCTACTCTCCATAGATACATTTATATTTCAACATTCCTACAATTCTTTCTACAGAATGTTCCTGCAGTATCCTCACTCTTTAAGGAGATCTCTTCCCACAGACAAGCCTCCCCGTGTTAGCACTGGTTGGCTGGCAACCCTCACATCCCTTATCTCCAAAATTTTTACTACTATTCCTAACAAGCCATCCTCAATGAAAATTAATTTCTGGGAAGCTTACTATATCCTTCATCCTGATGTTTCTGCAGGATCAACTCTTCTTTAGCTGAACAACCATTTGCTAATCAAGAAATTTAAGTGATGGTTCCTTGAGCCCAAATTCTTTGACTTCCTGTTGAAGATAAACCTCAACACCTTGCCTATTAAACACTTTCTTAAACATCACTGAGGTTTATCAAACATAGATTCCACTTGCACCCTATGCCTCAGAGAAAGGAAACTTCTCTTTACCTCCTCTGCCATTGTTTTTCCCTTCAACTCTACAGAGATCTTATAGCAATGCCTTCCTTATCTACTTTCATTGACAATATACTGTTGGATCCATCCCAGAAATATGATCATCAACATTCTTATTATTTTCTCTATGGTACACTCATTGCTGGCTCACCTTTAATCATGTTCTGAAGCATCCGTTTGATTGACAAAATGAAAAAAATTTGGAAGAGGGACCAGAATTGCCCCCCCCCCCCACATATTTGATGCCACGTGGAAGCTAATTGTTTTGCATCCCTAAGGCTGATCCCTTTCATATCTAGATAGAAATTGCCTATCCTGGAAATGATTAGGGGCCTGATTTGCGTGCTTTCCTTTGGGATTGATTATGATTTTCTCCCTCCTCGAGCCTATTACCCAGACCCTGATTATTATGACATTGACTTCCATTCTGAAGGGTCAGTTTACCTATACAAAGCTGTTGCTTTGCATGGACAAAAATTTAGAACTATCTCTGTACATTTCGAGACATGCAAGCTTAGTCACCTGCCACCAAGACACCAAATCCCAGGCTCATTCCTTTGCCTCTATGCATCATTTTAGTCTTTCTAGGTTGCGCTATGCAAGATGTGTCAATATTGAACTTCTACATCTCTGAATTCTAATTCCCTTTAATTTTTTAAAACCCTTTAATTATCCTATGTTAATTTTATTATAAGCTGTAACCAAATTTCAGAATAAAATACTATATTTTTATAAAAAAAAACAAAAAACCCAGATGGTATCTTTAACTTGAGAATAATAAATAATATCTGGATAGTCACTATTGGAAGATTCAATGTTAAGTATTATTATTATTTTTGCTCGTGTTTATGTCATAACAAGAAAGCCTATCTAATTTTTAGATTCCAGATATAAAATATATGTATACACTTTATGAATAAATAATTAACAATCATATGTATTTATAAATTATAATTATAGTATGTACATCTAAATATAATATTCAAAGCCATAAAACAATACAATACTAGATAAAATCAAAAATTTACCAAAATCCTTACACAACCAGGGTTTCATCTACTACAAATAGACCTTCTCAAATGAAAATCAAACTAAAGGGACAAACATATTTATACAAACAAACAAACCTTCCCATAATTCATTTCAAACACCACCTTCCCTTAATGTCAAAAGATATCTTCATAAGATCTAAATATATATATATATATCATTAAAAACCAATCAATGCTTAGAGATAATCCTAATATCAATAACAATCGACAAATTCAAACTGTTGTCAAGACGACCTCTTTTTAACAATAAGGGTGGAATCCAACTTTATTAATAGTCCAATAAACTTATATAGACACTAAAGATTGCAACTTGACCACAGAGATTGAAATTATTGATACAAGGAAGTTTAAATAAACATCTTTAAACAGGTAAATATAACCTATTCTGAATGCAGATTAATAAATAGTCAATTTTAACATTATAAACTGCAATTATAAATTTCAAAATGCACCCAAAGTATTACTTAAATATAAGTATAATAATATGCAAGGCTAAATGGGCTTATAAGTAATCATTACAAACCAGTCAACACTTAGAAAATCCCAAAATAGATAATAATCAACAATCTCAAATGGTTGTCAAGACAACCTTTTTTTAACAATAAAGGTAGAATCCCACCTTTATTTATGGTCCAATATATTTATATAGACACTAAAGATTGCAACTTGACCACAGAGATTGAAATTATTGATACAAAGAAGTTTAAATCATCATTATCAATGATTATCAATCCACTGTACAATCCACAGTAGGATGAAGGTCTCTCCAAGTTTAATCCATCTTAGAAATCTCTAGTTTTTCTTCTCCACATCACCCCTGCACGCTTTATTTCATCCATCCATCTCACATGTGGTATCTTTCTGGGTCTTTTACAATCACCTTGAATTCAGTTTAAGATTTCAATTGTCCATCTATTATCATCTCTTCTAGCAATATGGCCAGCCCAACTTCAGTCTTTTAATTATTTCACTGATGTCAGTAACACCCGTTTGTTCTCTTACAACCTATATTGCATTTTCGATCTCTTCTTGTTACTCCTAACATGCATCTCTCCAAACTTTTTTGAGTGGTCTGAAATCTCTGTATTGTTCTTCTGTCAAGTGTCCCAGTCTCAGATCTATAAATAAGAATTGGTAAAACCCATTTATTAAAAACCTTCCTTTTAAAACACATAGGCATAATTCCTCTTAGTATTAAGTTATTTCTACCAAAAGCACTCCAACCAAGTTTAATTCTATGATTAATTTCATCCATTATGTTTCCATCGGTAGTAATAATCTGACCAAGATATTTGTAGTTATTGACTTCTTCTACCTCATTATAATCAATTTTTATTTTCATCTTTTGAGAAAATACATTGAACATTACTTTAGTCTTTTTAACATTTACCTTTAGTCCTACTTTCTTACTTTTATTTGATAACTCTTGCAACATTTCCTGAAGCTCTGAAGCATTATTTTCAAAAACAATTACATTATCTTCAAAATCTAAATGACTTAAATAATCTCCATTTACTTTTACTCCTTTAGCTTCCCATTTTAATCCACAAAATACTTCTTGCAGCACTGCTGTAAAAAGTTTTGGAGATATGGAGTCACTCTGTCTTACACCCTTCTCAATGTTGACTTTTCTAGTATCATTATGTAATCTAATTGTTGCTGTTGCATTTTTATAAATATTCTTCAGAATATGATAATATCCTGGATCTATACCTTGATGATCCAATGCTTTAATCACTGAAGAAATGCTTATAGAATCAAATACTATTTCATAATCTACAAATCCAAAGCAAAATGGCAACTCATATTCATTGGTCCTTTCTATAACTTCTCTCAATACTTGGATATGATCTACTGTACTAAAACCACCTTTAAATTCAGTTTGTTCTCTTGATTGTTTGAAATCCAATGTTCACTGTAGATGAGTTGTAATTATCTTGGTAAAAATTTTATATAAAACTGATAAAAGGCTGATAGGTCTGTAATTTCTAATATCTTCTTTATCACCTTTTTAAAATATTAATATTAATATTGCATTCTTCCAATCATCTGATACATCTTTATCAATTAGACATTTGGTGGTATATAACTTAGCCAAAAATTTGTCTATTTCTTCACCTGGTTCTTTTAATATATCAATTATAATTCCATCATTATCTGGAGCCTTCCCTTTCTTCATAAATTTAATTGCATGTCTCACTTCTTCATTTAAAATTCTGGGCAATTCAGAAGATATAATAGATGTAGGAGGTACTTGTTTTTATATAATTCTTGATAGATATCTTTTACCCATTTCATGATGTCATCTCTCTTTTTAGTAATGGTTCCATCTTTTTTTTTTACTGCAAATATAAGTTTCTTTCCAATACCAAAATGTTGTTTTACACTCTTGAGACTTTTATTCTCTTCTACAGCTTTCTTTGCTAGTTCACAATTATACTTTCTTATATCATTATCAACTCTTTTTCGCACCATTTTACAAAATTCAAGATATTCAATCCTTCTTAATATATCATTTTTATATATCTTCATATTCCTTCTTTTCTTCATAAATTCTCTAGTCTCGGTAGAAATTTTATTGATTAATTGCTGTTGTTTTATATACCAAAAAAAAAAAAACTGAAAAGAATCGTGCTTTCCAATCTCCAGAAAGTGGTCTATATGAAAGAAAACTTTGAATAAATTTTGCATAAATTACTGCTAAGCTTTGCTTAAAATTCTCAATGTAAGCCAATACTCCCAACATGGGTTATGAATACAGAGACCTAAGTTCTCTGAAAGCGCTAAGCCTTATAATTCTTTTCTAGTAATACTAAACTTCGCTTTTTTGTGTAAAGCGCAATTTAAAACTCTTTAAAGAAGGTAAATATAACCTAATCTGAATGCAAACTAATAAATAGTCAATTATAACATTACAAACTACAATTATAAATTTCAAATTGCACCCAAAGTATTACTTTATTACATTATTGATTTGTAATTTATAAATGTTATATGGTCATTTGATTAAATTAATTATTATTATAGAAAAAAAAAACCTATATCGTTTGTATATGCCATTAAAAAAATGTATATACTATTATGAATAAATAATTAACAATGAGAAGTAATACAACTTAATATATTTTTTGTCGCATCACATTATTGATTCATAATTTATAAAAATATTTTGTCAACTAATTAACGAACTGTTATAATTTAATTCTTCTGGTGCCTCTTTATTTGCCCATTTAGTTGTTCTATTTTTACATTATATATGTGTGTGTGTGGCTGGTTAAAAGATATAAATTCAGGATAGTTGCTGTGTGATAAATAGAATGGGTTAATTAATGTAGGTATTTTGGTACATTCAGAAATGGCTCTTTTTACGATATGATTGAATATCAATTTTTGGATAATAAATAAACCATTATTAGGTCTTTACTATGTATTGGAAATTAGATCTGGAAGAGTGAGGTGTTCTTTGATAATATCCATTAATCATGTTTAGAGAATATGATAATAGATAATCATTCTACTTTATCACAATTCTAGATTGTTAATGATAGTATTTGTCAATAAAGCTGTATTTACTTTTGATGCCATCAGTGTGTGGTTTATATATGTGGAGGCATTTATATTCATCATCTTGAGTCAGTATATTAAAAAACAACAACTTTATTTTACAATATGTATATTGTCTATACTAAATTTAATGTGATTAGACAGGATTTGAACTCAGACTTTCCAAGATCCCTACAGCTATTCACTCCATCTTATACAACTGATAAAAATAACTACATATATTTGAAAAAGATTAATGATCTCCAATATATGTATTTCATGCTGAACCAGCAGCACTCATCAGTTCATCTAAGTCACCATCTTCCACACATATGTACAATCATAGCTCAGATAATATTAAGATAGCCAATCTTCAAACTTTAATGGACAAGTTTCAATCTTCTCCACTCTCCCCAACTCTTCAGCCATCCATATCATTCTCAGATTTTCAATGATATGGGTGGCTGAAGAGTTGGAGGATGGAGAAGATTGAAGATTGTCCAACTGAGCACTGATTGTATATGTATGGGAGATGGTGATCTGGACCTACTGATGAGTGCTGGTTCAGCATGAAATACGTATATTGGAGATTTTTTATCTTTTTCACATATGTGTGATCAATCATGTGTATCAGTTGTATAAGATAGAGTTAATAGTTGGAGGGAGTTTGAAAGTCTGAGTTAAAATACCTTCTAATATATATATAGTATTTAAATACTTGTATTTTGTCTATATTAAATTTAATGTGATTAGACAGGATATGAACTCAGACTTTCAAACTCCCTACAGCTATACATTTCATGGCCACATACATTTTAACGAAAAAGAATTTTGCACCTCCCTATCAGAAAAATGGCTCATGTAAATAAATTTATTTAAATTTTATTAGAATGGATTTGAACCCAGGCTCACAAGCTCCGGTTCATTCATCCATTCCATATTATACTATACTTGTATTTAAATAATCAAATTTTATGTAAATCATTACTTTTGTAATTTTTCTATAAATCCTCTTGAATAATTATAACCAATGAGTATGACTACAAGTTAGTTGAAATTATGTTCAGCATATTATGTTGATGTATTTAACATTTTTATTTTAATGTCTTCAACAAGATATTCTTAGTATGCATGTTATGTGTATTATTTATATTGAATTACATTTTTTCGAGACAAGTTTAAAACTAATGAAATTACATGATATATACTTAATAAAAATTTGGAAAAATTTAAATATTATAAATTATTTTACATGTAGATGGCTTAAAGTTCACTCACGAGTGGTTGAAAAGAAATGCTGACAATTTATTTGAACAGGAAAAATCTCATCAACAAAATTGTCTCGAAGCTTCATCTGAGAATAATAATTGTGATCAGTTTTCTCCAAGTAAAATATTAAGTCTGTCATATATGGAACTTCTGGAATGGAATGATGATAATATATTTCCCGAAGTAAGTTTTTTTTTTTTTTTTTCAACATTGAAATAGGCTATGATCTTAAAAGATAAAAAAAATATATATAAAATTTTGGAATTTTGTTAATTATCTGTATATTACGCTATATTTTCTATGTATATAAAAATACGTGTGGTGAAAATTTTTAACTACTACTTACCTCATCGACATTATTGGTTAGTTATTTATTTATCATTGTTGTGGTTTAATTCTATCAAAATCTTTATTTTCAGTTCATTTTTTAATATATAATCTTTTACTTTATTGAAATATCTTTAGTTCGGTTAGAAATGACTAGTAGGGTATTTATAATTTATAGGTTTTTCTTAAATTATATGAAATTAACTATTGAATTTGTTGTTATCATTACTAACAATCAGGACTTTTGTCAATGATAATACATCTATCCTTATATTTATTTCGACTTTAACAAACATATTCACTTTAATGAAGTTAAAACATTTCTTGATAATCTTAAAAATGTGAAGGTTGTGTGTCTGATGAAAGATACCTGGAGAAGTTTTAAAATATGGCGATATGTTAGCTAAGAAACTATTCAAAATGAATACCTGGAGAAGTTTTAAAATATGATGATATGTTAGCTCAGAAACTATTCAAATTTTTTGAGAATATTTACATTCATAAAGTAATGCCACTTGACTATAAGAATGCTTTATATTGTTCCATTTTATAAAAAGAAGGGAGATCAAAAAGACTGCAGAATTTATCGTGAAATATCGTTGCTACCCACTACAGCAAAAATATTTATGCAAAGTAATCGACATTTCTATTTCTTTTTTAATACATAGCTGCATAGTGAGAAAGTTCTTTCTGTTAATTAAGGTTATTTGTTTAATGCTATTATAATAATACTTCTATTATCAGTAAACGGGGATAACAGATACTGTATCATTAACGTTCGATGATCTCAAAGGTTTATTATACATTTTATCATGTAAAATCCCGTTTCTTTCAAATTTGCAACAATAATAAATACACTAAAGTAGAATATAATGAAAGCATTGAATAATAAAAATACATGGCATTTAACAAACACGCACATCAATAGTTCTTTATGCATGCTATAGAGTTTATTTATTAACTGACTCTGAAAGGCTTCAAATTACTGCAATGGCTACATTAATTAGAAATGGAAATAAGAAAATGTTATTACCTAGGATTTTAAAACATGGATGCTTCTTGCTGTTTGCTGCAAACTATATTTTCAATAGGACTTCTTGCTGGTTGTTACTTCACGTGAAAATCTTTCCAACCGGTTGGATTCGAGGTTTTCTGGAGGTTTAATGCTTAGTATTCCATGGTGTTATTCTTTAAGATAGTAAGATATTGAAAGCAGACTTTCAAGTTTTTAAGCGGGCATTATTTTTTCCGGGCAGGTTGGCTGTTCATCGGACTCAGGCTAGAGCAAAAGTCATATGATTCCGAGGCTCTTAACACTGCATTGTCAACTGATTGATTGACTGAGAACTGATTTAATCTGATTGTGATCTCAAATCTGAACTGAACTCGCTGATAGATTGAGCTCAACTGATTGTCTGATGAAAAACTGGACTATTTATTAGGATGACCTGTTGTCATTTTGGTAATTGTTTTTTTTTATGTCCGCCGGCTATCGCTGTTGTTGAAGTTTCTCCACTGTTTTTGAATACATTCCTTAGATAAGCTTTCGATTACATATTTTTATTTGGTAGCTATCGCAAACTTGTTGTCTTGTGAATTTTGTTTAACTTAGTAGCCATTGCAAATTCTGTTTTTTAATTTTTTAACTTTCTTATTTCATTTTATCATATTTAACATGCACATATTTATTTTATCAACACGCACACATTTATCTTACTATTTCTCATGTTTACAATCATGCACGATTAACACACGTATATATTTGCATTTCTTTAAATTATGGGAAATGACTTTTTTTTTCTTTAAATTAAATGCAAAGAGATATATTTTTCTTTTATGTAAGAGATTTATATTTTAAACTGATATACTTTTAATCTTTCCCCCTTCCAGTTAATCAATTGTAACTTTTATTTCAAACTACTAATAAAAAAAACAAACTCTTTAGACTTTTTTTTTTATCCAGCTGTATTCTATCTAAACTACTAAAAACTCTTTAGATTTTTTTTTTAATGACATGCTTTAATTCAATATTTTACGGACAGCTCAATGATTTTATTATTCATTAATCAAGTTTAAAACTTTTACGTTATTTACGAGAACTTTTTATTTTTAATAATTGTAAACACAATTTTAATGAACGCTCAGTAGCGTTACAATATATATTGTTAAAGTTGAGATATTTTTATAATTATGCAAACCCTTGCATTTATACGTCATCATCCTTTTCAACCACTATCAGTCCATTGCAGAATATCAAGTTCCATCCATCTTTCTTCAATCTCTAGTATCTCTTCTATATTTGCTTTATATATCATCATCATTGTCATTTTCAACCATTATCAATCAACTGCAGGATGAAGGTCTCTCCAAGTTCAATCCACCTTCTCCAATTTCTAGCCTCTCTCTTCACATCACACACTTTCTTATTTTATCAATCCATCTCACATGTGGTCTCTTTCTGGGTCTTTTACAATCTCTTGGAATCCAGTTTAAGATTTCAATTGTCCACCTCATATCATCTCTTCTAGCAATATGTCCATCCCAACTCCACTTCAGAATTGAATTTCTCTTTTGTTTCATTTGTAATGAAAATTTTTATTATTATTATTATTATTTTTAAGTCTATCTAAAATTAGATATAGGTTTAAACAGGACAATTAATAAATATGTGGAATATAGTTATCAATGTTTTTATTTTTGGTTAAGGAATTTGTTCATAAATAATGATTAACATATTTAAACTTTATAACATCTCAGAAAAGACAAACAATTTTTAAATATTAGGATATAATTTAAACTGTGGGCTACAAACAGTGATTACTTTTGATATGCAATATAGTATCCTAATAATTAAATTTTGAAAATGAATTCAAGGTGGAAATATGTTTGTGGTAACTCAATAAACTAAATTATATAATGATGTACATATAAGTAAACAAATTAATAATATTTAATCAAGATAAAAATTAAATTAAATTATATGTAAGTTTCTTCTTCTTATTTTACTACTATTACATAAATATCTCGTATGTTTTTTATTTTTTGTCATTTCTATATTTCTGAGATACAAAAATATTTTATGAGGACATAACAATTGTTAAACTATTTTTGGAAATAAAGATGCTTGAAACTAACTTTCATGTTTTTAATCACCGTTTGTTTTTTGTCAATAATGAAATGCATATATCTTTTGTATAATAATCAATCTAAATAAATATGAAATAAACAGCTAATTATATTTACAATTACTAATTATCAAATTGGAATTCATCTCTTATTGAGATCGTTTCAAGGTATAAAGTTTTATACATCACGTGATCTACTAATTACAGCTACTCCACCTATAAGTGGTAGAGGGAAGGAACATGATAGAGCAATTAGTTGGAGAGTTATTAGATCAGGGCCATATATACATTATTTAGCTACTCGTCATAAAGTGGAATGTGAGAAGAATATTAGAGTTATAAAACATATTAAAGATTATTGACAAAGAATATGATATGAAGCCTTATACATTCAGAAAAATTTGGATAGATGTGTAAACGTAGTTAGTTAAAGGTCCGGCAAAATTAAATGGAAAATGGGCATTATTAGATAATTGGAAGATTTAAAAATTATGGTAAAATTGTGAATGAGTTTATAAAAAGATGGGAGAGTAAAATGTTTATTTATATAGGTATATAAAAATATATAAATAAGTATTTATATAGTTTTAAAAAAAATATGAATTTTTTTTTATGTATTTTTATTTTATGTCATTTATTTATATGTTTATAAGTATAATGTTAATTATATTGTTAAAGGTAGAATAATTCAATAGGTGGAGTAAATGTAATTTATAGGTCATGTGATATATAAAAATTTTATATCTTGAAAATGTCTCAATAAGATGTGAAAGTTGGGTTGATAATTAAATAATTATAAATATAATTGGTTGTTTGTTTCAATTGTATTTAGATTGATTATTATAGTAAGTATATATCAATAACAACATTGTGGACAAATAGTTTTATATTGGATGTTTGACCATGATATATATATATATCTTTCATTCCATATTTTTCTCATGATTTTTTCTCTTATGGTGATATACTATAAATATAATTATACTTTATAGAATTTAAATACATTTTTGGTTGTTGATTTTTGAACTTAGACAGTCATTGTATAATTTCTCTATTTTAATAATTTAGTAAGCCCATAAATAAATCATGGTTATTTAATTTAAAATGTAGTACTGGAAATTTATTATTTTATTGAGAATCAAATTCCAGTGCACCAGTAAAATCATTTTAACAAACTTACAAGAAAAAGAGCTATACTTGCTAGCTTACTAAAATGATTTAAACCACTAAATATCACATGATCACCATTTCTTATGCTTGTGCAAGCTGTTGAAACAGGCAAAACTCTCCATACCGTAGTGCCACTCAGTGCAAGCCAGTGTAATCAATGGATGCAAGGCTCCTCGGTGATGAAAGCCGCAAGCTAGAAACTAGTCTGGGGATATTGGACGAGTAGGCACTAGATAGGGATTTTATGCACAAACCTTCTTGCATCCATTGATTATTCTGGCTTGCACAGAGAGTTTTGTGTTTTAAAATGACTTTATCAGATTCTGACCTGTGAATTATGATTATCGTTTCTGCATCAGAATTAGTTTCTCCATAAAACATTTTATATTACCCTTGTCATTTTCTCATTAGCAGAGAGTATTGACTCTAGACGTTCTTTTACAAAACAATAGCTCACAACTTTGAAAGAGATGTTTTGATTTTAGAAAGATATTCTGCTTTATAGTCATTAAAGTAATATTTGTTATGTTCAAATCTTTTTATAAAATACAATTGATTGGCTTGCAAATTATAAAATTTTTGCTTCATAAATTTATCATTTTTGAAATTGTCTAATGAACAACAATTTGGAAAACAATCCGTGTTAGCAAGAATTTTTTTTTTTTAGTTATTTAGAATGCATTTGTCTTTTTAAACTTCCTAATATAGTTTATTCTAGAATGGCCATCATGACTTTGACATTAACCACTTAATGGAAGTATATTGGTCATTCAATAGACTAGAGGTTATCCAGTAATGAATAATATTGACCAGTCTCAAACAGGATAGGAACTTCTGAACTATGATATAAAGATATGTGTAAGAGATTGTGATTTGGGTCAACTGATGAGTGCTGGTTTAGTATGAAATGTGCATCTTGGGAATCATACAGCTTTTTCATGTCTTTGGTCATATGTTGATTATTACATCCCTCTACAGGGTGTTAAAAGTGGATAGAAACCAGTCCTTACCTTGTGTGAGAGTGGTGTAGTGAAAGTTACACTACAGAAATATTACTTTTAATTTCTTACATGATTTAGTCTATCTTTACTTCTAATTTTGTTATACTAAGAAAACTGATATGGGGTTGCTTGTATCTGTAAACTCAATTCAATTCTGAATCACAATTTACTGAATTCTGTTGCATATTAATTATTTAATCGGAGGGACATTACTTTATGATCTGTCATTATAATGCATTGGATGTATTTATTTTTAGTTTTGTTTAGACGCTAGATAAATTCAAATTTGAGAAATAATTTGTTTGTACGATATTATTTATACCGATAAAGGAAATATAAACGACATATTTTTTAGACATTGCTAATGGACCAAGCTCGATTTTTGGAACTACGAGATAAAGTTGAGTGGTTATCATTAATAGCTGCTATTCTCCTTGTAATGTATAATACTGTTGGTAGTTCACTGTATGGTATTCAGGATTTCAAGCAAAAAATCAAAGAAGATATTAAAATACTTTTGGAAGGAATTCCAACGAAGTAAGTTGAATTTTGATTAACCGGCTCTCTTTTTCATCTATTTTAAATTTTAGAAAATAGTATTTACATTTTATCAAAAATTTAAATTATAATCAGTTATTATACATATAGACATATTTTTTCAATAAAGTTTAATGTGATGATTGTATATATGGATTGATTATTATTTATAAATGCTGGTTAAGAAAAGTGTGTGAGTATATATATACATGTGTGTCTGTGGGTGTATTTATATACCTATTGAATTCTCCATAGAAAATATTATTATAGCAGTATATTGAAGAAAGGGCAAGAAAAAAAGAATTAAAGAGACTAAAATATATAATTCAATGCTGGTTGCATATATGTATTACGTATCGGATAGATCTTACAAATACATACGTTGCTTGTACTGAAGATGTTAATCAATAAAATTAAAATATTCCAAAACAAAGTACCGATATAATTTTATATATATAAAAAAGCAGTATAAAACTGTGAATGTAATTTTAAAACTTAATGTGTAATTATATCTATATATTAAAAAAACAATACAAATTTATATGAAGACAAACATTACAACTATAGTTTCATCTGTTAACAAATAGACTTTATCAAGTGAAATTCAACTAAACATACAGCATATATATATATATTAAAAAAATAGCCTTCCCATAATTCATTTCAAAAACCAACTTCCTTTAACATTAAAAGATGTCTTTATAAGATTATTGACCTCAGATTCAAAAAATTTTATCATCAAAGTTATTTTTATTCTTCTTTTCAATTCATTTCTTTCATAAAAGATAACCTCTGCATTGTCAATTTTATGAAGATATCCTTTGATATTAAAGAAAGTTTGGTTTTTGAAATGAATTATGGGAAGGCATTTTATTTCATATGTATATGTTTAGTTGAATTATACTTGAAAAGGTCTATTTGTTAATTGATGAAACCATGGTTGTGGAAGAATTTTAGTAAAATTTTGTTTTTGGCTAGTATTGTAATGTTATATGAATTTCTACTTTATTTATAATTACAAAATAATAAATGAAATTTATTCAAGGTTAAATGGAATAAGTAACCATTAGAAACCAGTCAACATGTGGATAATCCCAATATAGATAACAATCAACAATATCCACCTTTATTGTTAAAATGAGGTTGCCTTGACAACTGTTTGAGATTGTGTTGACTGGTTTCTAATGGTTATAATTATTAGTATACTGTTAAAAGACAGTATTTAATTTTATATATATAACAAACAAGATAATGTTATTGACGGATCGTTGCTCATGTCTACATTACGGTGCAGATTTTTAGACCAAAATTTGTGAAAAATACATTGTCTTTTGGTTTGTTTCATCTAAATAATAGTTAGAATTATTTTTGTTTTTTTATCAATTGATATCAGGTATATGTAGTAAGTATATACAATCTGTTTCTATAATTCCTTCACCCATCTATTTTTTAACATTTACTTCTATTAGAAAATATTCTTTTATCTGTCATATTTTATACCTGATTTATTTAATATTGGATATTCATTCATTTCAATTCAAATTTTATAATTTATGTATCTGTTGATCCACCCCAGGTCTGGAACATCTTTGAAAATACGTAATGTTCAATTCTCATTATAATTTTATTTTTCTTAAGGAAAGAAAATAATAATAATAAATTTTAAATTAACAATAAATAGATAGAGAGCATAAAAAATCTATTATGATTGTCTTAATAAAAATTAAATGTAAATAAATAGCATTATATAATAGCAAAACTGTAAATAAATATTAACGTCGTCAAGCGTTGGTGGTCGAGTGGTCAGCACGGCGGCCTTGCAAACAGTTGTGTCCCAGGTTTGCGGGTTCGCTTTCGGCTGATGCTTTGACACATGGAAAAAAATAAATAAATAAATATTATAGTCAGTATATATTTTTTCTTTTAAATATAACCAGAAACGTCAATGGGAGGGGGGAGGTCATTCAACGTACAAATCAAAGACTTTAAACTAAAGAAAACTTTAAATAACCGCATCTTTCATAAAAATCTGTGAGATCTCTGATTGTAAAACTTCAGTATATTTTGCATTATCTTATACAAGCCATAGTATTTTTATACATAGAAATTTTATTTTTACACATTCTAGTATATGAATAGAGCTTCCTTTATTTTATGCATTACATTTAAACTTTATTTTTCTTCCCTTTTTAAAATCATAAGTCTTGTCTGGTATTGTGAACACTTACATTAGCATCAATGTTGGAACTTAGTTATAATAAATTGTAGATAATTTTAAGATAGTTGAAATTATAGTGCTTTTTTTTTAATTTCATTTCAATTCTTATGGATGAATATACTGACTTTTAAATAAATATTTTAGTATGATTTATTAAATAATATTTGTAATTGACTAAGATATTTACTAGCGCAGTTTTAAACTGTAATTCTAAACAGACGGTAATCACCATTACACATGCATTGTACTGTCATATGAAACCATATTTTTGTTGAATATGAGGGAATTCTCAATCCAAGCCACATGATAGAGACTTTGAAAAGAGCGGCTGTTTTATCCTTGTACCTAAATGTAATTATGTAGGCCAACAGAATATGAATATTTTATATTATTCGCTTTACTTCCATTTAATTTGTTACACTTTTTAACACTCACAAAATTTTAATAATTACTGTGTTTTAATATTGAGCGATGTTAGAGTTAATGTAATTGACTAAGATATTAACCACACTATTAAATATCTTAGTTGACTACATTAATTCTAACATCTCTTACACATGCAGTAAATGTTAATACAAGTAATATATATATAGAAATTTAAGTAAAGAGAAGTGTGGAGCCACTTTAGAACCACCTTTTTCTTATAAATTCTGTCTTTTGTTGCAACTTAAGAGCTCCCTATACAGTCATCATTACATCTGATTGGCTGTCATATAAGCATTCTAAAAGCGCATGTGAGAGATTTTCAGCCTTTCACTTTAATTACGAACTGCTTGCGCTTAATAAATATTTACATACATTACTATCAATTCATAAGATCTGAAAAATTCATCATCATTATCAACCATTATCAATCCACTGCAGGATGAAGGTCTCTCCAAGTTTAATCCATCTTCTCCGATCTTTAGCTTCTCTTCTCCACATCACCCCTATACATTTTCTTATTTCATCCATCCATCTTACATGTGGTCTCCTTCTGGGTCTTTTACAATCTCTTGGAATCCAGTTAAAAATTTCAATTGTCCATCTATTATCATCTCTTCTAGCAATATGTCCAGCCCAACTCCACTTCAATCTTTTAATTTTTTCAATGAGGTCAGTAACACCTGTTTGTTCTCTTACCCATACATTGCGTTTTCGATCTCTTCTTGTTACTCCCAACATACATCTCTCCATACTTCTTTGAGTGGTCTGAAGTCTCTGTATTGATCTTCTATTAAGTGTCCAAGTCTCAGATCCATAAGTAAGAACTGGTAAAACACATTTGTTAAAAACCTTTCTTTTCAAACACATAGGCATATTTCCTTTTAATATCAAGTTATTTCTACCGAAAGCACTCCAACCAAGTTTAATTCTATGATTAATTTCCTCCATTATGTTTCCATCTGTATTAATAATCTGACCAAGGTATTTGTAACTCTTAACTTCTTCTAATTCATCATAATCAATCTTTATTTTCATATTTTGAGCAAATCGATTAAACATTACTTTAGTCTTTTTAACATTTATCTTTAGTCCTACTTTCCTACTTTCATCTGATAACTCCTGCAACATTTCCTGCAGCTCCGAAGCATTATTTGCAAAAACAACCACATCATCTGCGAAATCTAAATGACTTAAATAATCTCCATTTACTTTCACTCCTTTAGTTTCCCATTTTAATCCACAAAAAACTTCTTGCAGCACTGCTGTAAAAAGTTTTGGAGATATGGAGTCACCTTGTCTTACACCTTTCTCAATGTTGACTTTCCCAGTATCATTATGTAATCTAATTGTTGCTGTTGCATTTTTATAAATATTCTTTAAAATATGACAATATCCTGGATCTATACCTTGATGATCCAATGCTTTAATCACTGAAGAAATGTTTATAGAATCAAATGCCTTTTCATAATCTACAAATCCAAAACATAATGACAACTCATATTCATTTGTCCTTTCTATAACTTCTCTCAATACTTGAATATGATCTACTGTACTAAAACCACTTTTAAATCCAGCTTGTTCTCTTGGCTGGTGAAAATCCAAGGTTCTCTGTAGACGAGTTGTAATTATCTTGGTAAAAATTTTATATAAAACTGATAAAAGGCTGATAGGTCTGTAATTTCTAATATCTTCTTTATCACCTTTTTTAAATATTAATATTATTACTGCATTCTTCCAATCTTCCGGTACATCTTTATCATTTAGACATTTGGTATATAACTTTGCTAAAATTGTTTCTGTTTCTTCACCTGCTTCTTTTAATATATCAATTATAATTCCATCATTACCTGGAGCCTTTCCTTTTTTCATACATTTAATTGCATTTCTCACTTCTTCATTTAAAATTCTGGGCAATTCGAAAGATGTAATAGATATAGGAGGTACTTGTTCTTTATTACTATATAATTCTTGATAAAAATCTTCTACCAATTTCATAATGTCATCCCTATTTTTAGTAATAATTCCATCTTTTTTCCTTATTGCAGATATAAATTTCCTACCAATACCAAAATGTTGTTTTACATTCTTAAGACTTTTATTTTCTTCTACAGCTTTTCTTGCTAGTTCACAGTTATACTTTCTTATATCATTTTCAACTCTTTTCCGCACCATTTTACAAAATTCGAGATATTCAATTCTTTTTAATGCATCATTCTTGCATATCTTCATATTCCTTCTTTTCTTCATAAGTTCTCTAGTCTCAGTAGAAATTTTATTAGTCAATTGCTGCTTTTTTCTACCAGCTATCTTTGTTGCAGTTTTTAAAAGTGTATCAGTTATTTTCATATTAATTTCATTCAAATCTGAATCATGTTCAAAATCTACTAATACTTGAAACCGATTTGTAAGTTCTAATTTAAATTCATTAGAATGTTTCTGAAGATTAGGAATATCAACTGTAAATATAGTTTTTCTTAATAATTTTTGTCTCTCTAGTTTTACATTAACATGTATCTTACCCCTTACTAATCGATGATCACTTCCTGTGTTAAATTTATTAAGAACATTACAATCTTGAAATATGTATTTCCTGTTAGTCAAAATATAATCCAATTCTGCTGTACCTTCATTTGGATGCTTCCATGTCCATTTCCTTCTAACATTTTTCTCAAAAAAAGAATTCATAATATAAAGTTTTTCCTTCTCTGCAAACTCCACAAGTCTATGTCCTCTCTCATTTCTATTACCATAACCAAAATTACCTACAACACTTTCATCTTTCATTTGTTTACCAATTCTAGCATTAAAATCTCCCATAACAATTTTAAAATGTTGTTTACTCTGATCAAAAGCCTTTTGTACATCCATATAAAAATCTTCTACTACTTCATCACTGTGAGAACTTGTTGGGGCATAAACCTGAATTATCTGCATTTGATATCTGCTATTAAGTTGTATAACTAATCTTGCCACTCTGTCTGATACACCATCAATCTCCACAATATTGTTCTTCCACTTTTTATTTATAATGAATCCTACTCCACTTGTATTTCCAATATTTGTGCCTTTATAATAGAGCATATGTCCACTTTTTAAATCAATTGTCTCTTCACCTTTTCTTCTAACTTCACAAAGTCCAATAATATCCCATTTAATATAAGAGAGTTCTTCTTCTAATTCTTGCAATCTTCCTTCACTTGAAAGTGATCTGCAGTTGTAAGTACCTAAATAAAAAGTCGTCATCAAATGGCAGCCTGGGTCCGCCTCCAGGATATTCTTAGCACCCTCCGCCTTCGGCCACCAACCGCTGCCTTGGTTGGTGACTTTACAGCCTCCTGGGATTAAGGGCCATGCTTTATTTTTGTCTGTCATAATTGTATAATTGGGAAAAATCTTTATCATTTACACAAACATTCATTCTGCCTTATCAGGCACTGAGAAGAAAGACCATGGTGTTTCTTGATCTTAAACTCAGAGGTAAAAAGCCAATAAACTCACCACGCTGGCTAATGCGTGTTGGTGAGCAGCCCATCCATGCTCGTATACTATATGAATAAACATATAGTAATAACAGCTGCAACGACAAGAATGTATGGAGTGGACATTAGGAATTTGCCCTGCTCGGTTCCTTTAAGGCCTCCAAGAGGAATCAAAGGGTCTCCTTTCAGTTAATAGCAAACTCCTTTCTGCAGCCTCTGAAAAATTACTTTGTAGTAAATCGAAAGATTTCGTGTTGTTGATTTATAAATAATACGCAGTGAGTTAAATGTGAAGATGCTTAAAGCTTCATGCTCTTCAGTCAAAATGCTTCAGACTGGCTTATATATATAGAAATTTAAGTAAAGAGAAGGGTGGAACCACTTTGGAACTAACTTTTTCTTATAAAATCTCTGTCTTGTGTTGCGACTTAAGAGCTCCCTGTACAGTCATCATTGCATCTGATTGGCTGTCATATAAGCATTCTAAAAGCACATGTGAGAGGTTTTCAGCCTTTCACTTTAATTACGAGTAATAAAGAAAATGGAAGTTATATGAATAAGATAAAAATATTCACAGCTCAAATTCAAGATACTTATGGTTAGCCTATATAACTACATTTAGGTCCAAAAATAAGACAGCCATTACTTATCTTTTCAAAGTCTCTATTATGTGGCTTGGATTGAGAGTTTCCTCATATTCAACAAAAACATCATTGGTTTAAGAAGACAGTACAGCACATGTGTAGCAGTTGAATACCATCTGTTTAGAATTAAACATTTGATACATTTTTTAACCTATAAATCCTTGACACATTTGTTTCTTTTATAATTCATAGGTTAGTAATTATACCGCACTTCGAATGCTCATTGGTGAAGTTAGAAATATGAAAATTAAATATCAGGTTTAGCGCTTTCGAGTTCTTTTAACCTCATATTCATAACCGAAGAGTTAGAAAAAAGAATTAAAATGCAATTTCAAGTTTTATTTATGTGAAATTTTTTTCTACTTAGGTGTAGAAAATAAACATCTTCATCTTGACAATACAAATTATGTTCTTTTTTTTTGTACTTTCTATGACTCTTCAAAAAGAAACATACCGATGATTTCATGTTGAAAAGTTTTTTGTTTTTCCAATTCTGCTGTGGGTAGTAGTTTGTTTGTACAAACTTTTTTTTTTAATCATGTAGATTGTTTATATAAACTTTTTTTTTTTATCATGTTATAATCTTATATAAAAAAAAAAGAATCTGGTGTTAGTGTAATAGCCTACATCAAATCTCAGCTTTTTGAAATCGTACAATCGAGAAATTGCTGCCTCAGGAAAGTCATTGTTTTTCCTAGCTATATGGATTGCAGCACCATCTTTATTTTCCCTTCACATTACATACGGCAACAAAACATCCTGCAGCCTTTGTCGGTAAAACCTTAAGTACATCTAACTTAAAATATTTTTAATTGTGTCGGTCATTTTGCACTACTATTTGTAAAGTGGTGTGTATATATATATTCAATAGTATACAATTTATATTATGATAAAAATCAGTAAGTGATAAATAATATTAAGGGTGGTCAACTTTTGTAGCGAATTGGTTCCTGAGATGTTTATGAATGTAGGCAGTGTAAAGAAAACATCAAAAAGTGTTCTTAAAATATTTATTTTTTAATAATGTGTATTAGCTTATACATAAATAACACTTTGTTGATTAGTATCTGGTGTTTTATTTATAAATTTATCAAGAGATAGTTGAATTGTACTCCTCTTTTTCTTTTCTTGATAAAAATTTCCATTAAACATTTTGTTTTTTTCTATTACCCTTCGTACGAAATAGGGAATTGTACGAAAGTAGAATGTTCAAAAGTATAGAAGAGCACCTGTATATTTAAATAAATCATATGATATAATATAAAATATCATTATATAACAGCAATAATTATATATATATACACAATAATAATACTACCTTAAAAGCTCTTTTCGGCAAATATTGACTTTTTTTTTTTGCCCTTTTCACTGTCTTGGAACTATTTCACTATTTCCATGTACATTGTACACATAGTGACATCTATCCCTTTTATGTAAAATTAATTAAAACTTCCTATAACAATAATACAATATGTATATAAGAGAGATATGTCGCTATGTATGCAATGTAGACTGAAATTGTAAAATAGCTCCAACACATTGAAAACAGCAAAAAAATCAACACTTGTCAAAAAGAGCTTTATACTGTAGTATTATTACTTTTATTATATATACACAATATATATTATTTTATGTTATATCGTATGATTTATTTAAATATGTGAAAAAGCAGCAATATGGCTTAAAGTTCTTTTCATTTTTGACAATCGTCTAATAGTATTTTACATATTTAAAACTCGCTTTTACTTTTAACTGAAGCAAATGAATAAATTTACTTTGATTAGATGAAAATCTTCAAGGTCAAGCAAGGTTAAGTGAATTGGTATTATTATTATCACTAACATTTTTTAATCAAATATAAAATAACCAGCATGTATATACCGATATTGTTTTAATATAGATATATGTGGTGTTTAACATTAGCATTCCTTTTTCAGAAACTATCCGTCTATAATGGAAAATATCAGTGAACAAGTTGTCAAAGAAATAGATGTCTGTTTAAAGCAACATGATTTTCAACTACTTTCTGAAGCAAAGCAAAATCTTCTTAAAGGTCAAATTCTTGAAGTAGTCTTTCTAAACCATCCCGTGAGAAAACTCTTGTGTAAGAATTTTGATTTTACAAATTTATATATTTTTTAAAAATAAATCTATTTATATATACTATATATATTGTACAAATAAAAATACAAAACCTCTAACAAGAGTATAGGTTCAGCTGTGTTTAGCTATCTATTGCAAGGATCGCTACTAGCAAGAACTGGAACAAGACTACTGCTCTGCAGACCGATGAATTTAAGAGAGCACCCCAAAGTACAAACCACCACTAATAACAATTAATATTTCGAATATTTAATAAATGATAATTAACAGAGATTTAACTATTTACATATGTATAAATTATATACATATAAGAAGGCCTGGAGGCATACATAAATTATAATATAGATCAATATGATCTATATTGTTCTTAGTTTGCTTTGGTACTATGGGAGACAAGTTCTCCGCAGTATAAGCTCTGTGTGCATTCAGTGACTTCCAGCACCAATGAGTAAAAGTCCATCTGCACTGAGCAAGCTCCAAACAGTGAGTGTTCATTTTATTTTCTCCCTGGTATTCTGTAATTAGTTCACTAGCGTTGCTGATTGGTTCGTATTCAAATCCAGCTGATAAGATAGTTATTTCACTTTTTGTATCTCCATCCTGGATCGGAGAATTTAATCTTTTGTTTTGCACAAGCAAAAAGATATTTTTAGGTCTCTGCCGTAGTTATCAATGAATGAAAAACTCTGATTCATTCAACTATCTTTTTAGCTACAATTAATTTACTTAGATTGCTAATCTTTCTAATTGCTTTTACATCTAAATAGCTTTTTACTTTCTGAATACCTGGCTATTTTACTTTGTACATTTTAACTTTTACTACTAATAAATCTTTTAATATAATTATATATTTTTTACATTTTGTGTTTATTTACATTTACGCATTTGTATATGTATTTGAACATACATTTACACAACACATTCATCATAGTCAAATATCAGGCAGGCATGCACAATTTTAACGGCTACTTTTAATAAGCAAAATGGCAATTCTATTTGACGAGTGCAGCTTGTTGCTGTGTGAGTTCTATTATACTAAAAAGGTATTCTGCAAATTATGTTTATTGATAAATATTTTTTGCTTTATGGAGAGAAATATTTGTCATGTGAAGAAATTCATAATTAGATCAGAAATTCTCTTGTAGATGTTCAAAAGTTACAGTCATTATTTCCAGTATCAAATTTCTCTGAACATATCATATGAAAGTGAGGCATATTAGAAAAAAGCTAACGAATTACTGAATCAACATTTCAGGATATCTGCTTTCCATAATTTGGAACTAGAAGATCTGAATGACTTTATTCAGGATTTGGAATTTTTAAAAATCAAGTTGAACTTTTAGGTTCAAAATTAAACTGTCGTGTTAAAATCACCAAATGCTTCTCCCAAGAGGATGGATCTCTACCATTATTGCATGGAGATGGTTGAAGCATGAAAATTTTATGTTGATTCAATTCTGTATATTGGACTATTTCCATCATCTAGTAATATCACATAGATCAGTATATAATAATGTTCGAAGCGGTATTATTCTTTTCTCTTGTTCAGGTATCGCTGGCCTAACCAGTAACAGTTCCAGCCTGGGAATTGAATCATGGACCTTTAAATTCATGAATACTGAATTTTGGTGATATCATAAACAATTAGGCTATTTTAACAAATGCTTAAGTCAGTAAAAATTTTGTACACTTATTTATGAGGGTCTTTTCGATTTTTCGAATTTCCTTTATGAGCGAAATTAACGAGATTGTTTCCAAACATTATATCTAATCACATTAAGTTGATTTTTGGAATTTGTCATTATCATGCAAACAAACTTTTTAAATTTTTATTTTTCACTTTTTCCTGTCTGTTCAATATTTTTATATTTTCCCATGCTACACCTGTTATTTTTTCTCTAATCATCAGTTACTGCTCTAGCTGGTGTCACTGTTGTATGTCCTTCCATAGTGATTTGGCATTTTATAGATGCAATTTTTGTTTACATCATTTCACATTAGATGCAATTTTTGTTTGCAGTAGTTCAAATTTAAATTTCATGAAAAATAGATTTCTTTGTAATGGGCTATAGCTTTGAAAAGCTGTATGTTATGTTTGGTTAGGCTTGCAGGTTCATTCCCAAATCAACAGATACAAAAAGAACAACTACTCAGCAATTAATATGTATAATTTATTAGTACAAAATATATACACACATTAGTTAAACAAATGTACAAATACAGTTGATAGACTTCAATGCTGAGATAGTCGTGCAGAGTATGGAACTCGCTTCCACCGAATGATTAGCCTGCATCGTGAGTTCTGGTAAGACTCTTCCAGCTATGTAGTTAGCTTGCCTCAAGTCGGCTCTAGTTGAGATGTAGCAGTTTCCAGTCCATTGTTGGACTTGCCTCACTGCGTGGACGTCACAATAATGATTAGATAAACACCTTTATGGCAGAAGGTTTAATGGAGAGCATGTTCTGTCATTCAGGTTGACAGAAGTAATTGCTCTCTGCCTTGTCTCCAAAAGGCTGACTATTTAAAGGCAGATCCCCTACCTTACTGGAAACATGCGGATTCACTGCGCGAACCCCAGTGAAGGTTTTAATCCCTTTGGATAGCAACTGGGTGCTAGCCAATCAGGCAAGGAATCTGGAATAGTCCACTTCTGAAGGCAGGGTCAGATATGACACTGTTCTAAGATTATATTGACTGCAGGTTTTCTCAAGTTTGTCAGCTATTATTCCTGGTCTGCATTGATGCATTTGGTTTTCTTTTCATATTTCATTTTATTATCTATTTGTTACAGTTTCATAATAACAACTTATCAGTAACTATCCTCATTGCAAACCAAGTAATTAATGGATGCAAGAAGGTTTGTGCATAAAATCCGTACCTAGTCCCTACTCATCCAATATCCCTAGACTTGTTTTTAGCTTATGGCTTTCATCAGTCTCTCAGATCCAAAGCTCCTCACTGATGAAGGCCACAAGCCAGAAACTAGACTGGGGATATTGGATGAGTAGGCACTAGATAAGGATTTTATGCACAAACCTTTCTGCATCCATTGATTACTCTGGCTTGCACTGAGTGGTGCTACAGTACCTCTGCATTATCAGCTTACGTAGGCATAAAAAATGTTGATCACGTGATCCTTCAAGAGAATTTGTTCTATATGTCTTTTCCTTTTCCAAGTCATTGGTTTCTGTATTTGTGAGTTTTCTATAAACTATAGTTTTAAATTTTGCCATGAGTGAGTTTTTATCACAATAACAGTTAAGAATTTTGAATTTAATTCTACCTAGAGAGAGTTCCACTTTACAAGTTTTATGCTTCCCCTCCGAGTTATTTCTTGCTTTCCTATGATAGTTTTGGAATAACTAATGCAGCTTATTTTGAATTTAATTCTATTACTATTTTTATTATATGCAGATTATTTGAATTGAGATCTGAGCTTGTTATCTATAAGTTACAATAGTCTGAGTTCAAATCCCGCCTATGTTACATATATTAATACAGGTTTAAGCCTGTACAATGTATTAATTTATATAAATAGTGTGTAAAAGGTCTGCCCATCCCTCACATATGTACGTATAAATGGATTATTCTTCTGTACATGAGGGGTCAGAATGACTAATATGTCAACATGGGTAGAATGACAACCTTGGCACTAACAAGGGCTTTGATCGTTCCACCATCAGATTTTCAATGAAATGGAAGGCTGAAGAGTTGTGAGTTGGAATAGTTTGAAGCCTGTCCATTAAAGTATGAAGATTGGCTATCTTAATATAAAGCTGAGCACTGATTATATATATGTGTGAGGATAGTAATCTAGACCAACTGATGATTGCTGGTTTAGCATGAAATACGTATATTGGTGATTATTTATCTTTTCAACATGTGTGTGATTAGGTGGGTCGGCAATATGAGATGGCACTGAGAGTAGTGGGTCGTGTGAAAGTCTGAGTTCGAATCTCGCCTATATCACATATATTAATACAGGTTTAAGCCTGTACAATGTATTAATAGTCTGTGAATTAATTACCAATTACATCCTGTTAGCTGTCTAATGAAAAGTGTACAAATATATATATTTTAAATTATCAATTTTTCATGCACGGAAGTAAAAAAATAGTTATTCAAAGAGCTTGGTTTCTATTCGTAAAAACTTAACTTCAAATTTTTGCGAATATTTATATATAGGTATTTTTTTTTAATTAAAAAAATAAAAAACTATTATTAAATAGCTCTTCGTCCATGTTTTATCCTCTAATTAAGAAAAACTAGATTCTCATTTGCTAATCAATAATCTATAGTTAAACCTCATTAGAATCTGAAAAAAAAAAATGACCTGGATTTTAAATTATTTTTTTTACAGTAAATAAAAAATTTACAAATGCGTTGAAAAGCTTATGTGAAAAATAAAAAATTTATTTGAAAAAAAAAATTGTTTTTTTTAATTAATCCATTTTTTTTAAAGCTAATATGATTTTAACATCCAATAAAAAAATTGGGAATTATTTGCCCTGTATTATCTATTTATTCGTCAAAATAAAAAGTAATTGGATACAAAACATGCAAACAGTAACTGTTAGTAGATAAATTTCAGTGTATTCCAGAGTGAAATGTTGTTAAAGAAATTTTGGGTAATTTGCTTACTTTTGAAAAGCACTGATTTAAAACATTTGTATGTAATATGGGAATATTATCAGCAACTTAGCTTTGAAGTCTATGGCAATATTTATTGCAAGAGATTTTGCTTTTTTAAAATAATACAACTATTTTGTTTGTTAAGCTTGATAAAATAAATGTATTTGTTTTTTTAATTAATACAATTTTTCAATTTACTATATACATTTTGTTTTAGATTCAAGAGTATTAGAATTCATTCAGCTGGTAACAACTTCACCAACTGCTAGCCCCGTTAAAATTCCGCCAGGCTTAACTTCTATGGAACAAGAACTTGCTAATATTTCAGGTCAATTTCTCCGACTGATTTCTCACAATCGTTCTGTGTTCGGATCATATTATTCGGAACTCATAGCATCTATAACTCAAGATCTGAATTAAAAGAATTATTTTATATATTGTTTTTACATTTTTTATTTTAAATGTTGATACTTTGAGAAGGTTGAAATTAATATAAGTGGTAATTAAAGAACTGCTTTATTTAGATGACACATTAAGGTTGGAGTAACCGGAAATAGAAATGCATTTAAAATTTTAAAAGGGTATTTTAGAGGGATTTTAATATTTTTTTAATTAAAATTTTTATCATTAATTGCAATTTTTTAAAACTTTATCATCATTTATCTAAGTGCATCTGTTTGTATATAGTTAGTGTGTGTACACACACACGCACAATTATTGAAATTATAATGAGAAATTCAGTGCAATTAACTAGAAATATCAGCTATGATGTGACCATAGAAACAGTCAATTAAAAACTGACATTGCAAGATGAAATCATATCTAGAAATAGTATTTTTTTTTGCCTGACCCATCTAAAAGCCAAAAGCTTTATATTCTAGATTTTATAAGAGTTATAAGTTGGATGTAAATACTCTTATCTGCAAAAAGTAGAAGAGTCCCAACTATCTACTTGAATTTTGTCCAAAAACAATGACTATTTCTAGGTATTTCAGCTTGGACCACCAGTTCTTACTTCTTTGTTCACCAGATTATGCCATAGCAGAAGTATCTCTAGAAAAATGCATAGAAATTCTGATTTCAATATTTACATCTATAAAGTCTGTGAAAAATTGTTTATTATATATATATTTGTATTTATGTACATGTATAATAATAATAATAATAAACATTTAATCATCATAGGAAAAACTATGACAAAAGTTATATTTCGTCTTTAGTCGATCTTCACAAAATTGCATATAATAATATTTTAATATTGTTAAGATGTCATTAAAGTTAATGATATATCACTAAAATAAAGAAGAAAATAATATACGCTAAAGGTATGGTAAACATTAATAACTTACCGTCAATGATATTATGTTAGTGACAAGCATCAACAATCAATTATTATTGTTTGGTATATTGTTGCCTAGTCACTTCAGTCTGTCTTTGTACAGAGAGCTTCCTTTCATACTGTAAACTATAATGTAACTTAAATGTCTTTTTTCCAAAACTATTTTTGAAAATATTTTTAAATTTGATCACTATATATTTAAAAAATAATAATAATTATGTAAAAACAAAAATAATAAATATAATGGTAATTAACTATTATATAGTCTTTCAATTTCCAGAAATACTTTCGGTTAATTCCTTAACCCTCCTCAACTGCCATTAAATTTTTTTGTGTGGTTTTTTTTTTTTTCATTTAATGGCTGTTGAGGAGGATTAAAGAATTAACCGAAATGCGGATTGAAAGATTGTATATAATAGTTAATTACTGCTATATTTATTTTATTGTATTATAATAGGTTTTAATTAACGGACACTTTATTTGCATTATATACATATGTATAAATATTACATTACAAAATTAATGGATGATCAATTTTGTGTTTGTTTAAAAAAAAAATTTTTCCCAATTGTTTAGCAAGTTTCATCGAACATAAGGGGAGGGACAATAAACAATGAAAAAAAAAGTATAAATTTGATTACCATTAAATATACGGTAATAATATTTTTATGATAAGTGTTTATTCGCTTCAAAAGAAAAGATTAATTTATTAAATTTTAAGTAATATAAATCGCTGAGCAATGCTTTCAACCACGAAGGTCATATTCATAGCACTCAAACTGAGCGGCTGATGCTATTATCGCGACAAAGTAATATTTTTAGGTACTCTATGCAAATAGGAAGAGAAAATAGTGGTATATATTTGTAAATACTATATAAAAAAATACATGTTTGGGGAAGTTTTGATTAGCAATTATATTTTTTTAAATATTGTAATACGCATAAGCGTATATAGTCATAAATAAAAATTATATAAGTTATTGCATATCATTACTGAATCAGTTTATTAAATATAATAAAAACAAATTCGATATGTATTTCAAATATTTTATTGTTTAAAAAATTTTCATGTGGCACCATATACAGGGGCAATATCGACATCAATCAGCTATATATGCATCAATTTACATGAATCAAAGAATAAACTTAACTAGAATTTATTTACACTATAAATATAAAATATAATAAATAGCATATCTTAAGTAATTCATCTAGCTTACTTGCTAGTTATTTTACAATAAACACACATGTAGATGAAGTTAGAAAAAGTTTTTGCCTTCCATCAACACTATATTATACAGTACAATTCACTGCTCTTTGTATGGACTGTTTTCACATTACTACACTCACTACTGTACAAAGACAGCATAGTAATGTGCAGCTGGGACATATATTTACGCTGTTAATTTTAACATATATTCACTTAATTTGTATGATCAATCCAAATTTGCCTGGTTTTATTAATCTGCATATTGGCGTAACTTAATTTTCTAAAGTGTAATTTAAACAACTTACACACACATGCTTAAAGATTTTATTAATAGACGTACAAATTTAATCGGACACAATACAAACTCCCCTAACTCTAGACAATATTGCACAGTTTAGTCACATATATAATCTTAATTTTTCTAGTCTTCTTCACCCTCTAGTTTGTCTAGGAGAAGGTACTGTCCACTCCTCCTCAATCCATCAGTTAACATTACATGATCACCATTTCTTATGCTTGCTCAAGCTGTTAAAACAGGCAAAACTTTTCATACATTAGTGTCACTCAGTGCAAGCCAGAGTAATTAATGGATGCCAGGTTTGTGCATAAAATCCCTATCTAGTGTCTACTCATCCAATATCCCCAGACTAATTTCTAGCTTGTGGCTTTCATCCTAAGACCTAGGTGCAGTGCTCTCAGATTCAAGGCTCCTTACTGATGAAAGCCCCAAGCTAGAAACTAGTCTTAGGATATTGGATGAGTAGGCACTAGATAGGGATTTTGTGCACAAACCTTCTCGCATCCATTGATTACTCTGGCTTTCACTGAGTGGCACTACTGTATAGAGAGTTTTGCCTGTTTTAATCCATCAGTTACTGCTTGATTCTACATATATATCAAGAGGATTTAATCTTGAAGAGTCTTCATTTAATTCAATTCTAGATATCTGTTCTGCTTGAATTTAAAATAAGTCACCATCATCCTCATTTTTCTTTACAAGATCATACACAATCGACGATGCCGAATAACTCGCCTTTTCATTTATCAAGTGAGTCACTAAAACAGCAAATATGGTCAATGTATCTTGTAACTGTTTTATATTGACAAATTGTTTTGATAACAATTTTGATACAACTGTTTACCCATTCTTTCTTAGCATATCATGTATCCAAATTGTTTTTCTAGATTGAACATGAAAATTTTCCATCTTCCTCTTCTCAGTCTCTTTCCGGATCAATATAGAGGTGTAAGTTCTAAATTTTCGATTGCATTAACATTTCTGCTGATATTTTTCTAATGAAAGTACTTGACGTTTAATGCAATAGAAAATGAAAGTTGTCAGCATGTCATGAATATCTATACATTTCATCTTATTCAATGTAAGCTTCAAATGTTACACAGCTTATCCATTGGACTCTGGATGATATGGGAATGTTACAATATGTTGAATTATCTTATTATCCAAAAAAGTATTTCAATTGCAATGAGGCCACCCTGTATTGTTATCAGAAATGATTAATTCAGGATATCTGTGAATAGCAAATAGTTCATTTAATATTTGTATTGTGTTCTCTGCATTTGTATTTTTTACCATTCTACATTATGTCCAATTGGAATATGAGTAGATGGAGACTAGAAATATACTTCTGTGGAATGGTTCAGCATGATATAAGTGAATCCTCTGCTAAGGCTTAGTAGCTTTTGATCATGCTTCCAACTCTTTCATGGGTAGATTTACCATCGATTGACATGCTTTGTATTTATTTACAACTTAATATCTTGGTCCACAAGGCCACTATGCATAAAATCTGACCAACTCTTTAGTTCTAACTATTCCAGAATGTCCCTTATGTATTAGATCCAATATACATTTCCACCTCACAGAATGAACGTGCGAATCTGTCATTAAAATACTGTATATCTATTATACATGGACATCGTAGCTGGACCACATAGTTTGGTCAATTTGCAGGCCATTCACATTGAATCCATCACTTGACTAGCCAGTATCTGGAATCATCCTTAATCCATTTCGTTATGATTATTATTCAATACTTCAGATGTGTTCTTGATAAAGCGTTAGCACGAGTAACTTGCTTTCCAATTTATACATTAATTTGAAGTCATAGGAAGCTAGGATTTTTGTCCATTTAATATTAACTGACTAGCATGGTCAAGAGTTCTTTTGGTCCATATTGATTTTAAATGTACATCCATACCTGCATTGGTGAAATTTCTTCACAGCAAATATGATGGTTAGAACTTTTTTTATCAAGCTGGCTATTATTTTTCGTAATGACTGTTAAGGTTCTGGATACTAATGCAATAAGGTGTTTGCCTCCATAAATTATGAAAAATCACAGCACCGTACTCCATCATATCAATCATAATTACTTCATTACAATAGTATACCAGCAGTTGATTTGATGTTAACATGCTCTGCCTTTCACATTACTGCACATTCTGTTGCACAAATACTGTACTTCATGATAATGTGACGTTACTGCTGCACATGCGTATGTGAATAATTTTAAAATGTATGTTAGCTCAACTTAATTTGCAGAGTCAATCCAAATTTGCATACTTTTACAAATTAGCATGTCTTTATTCATCTATATGTTGGTTATAACTTAATTTTCTAGAGTGTACGTTGTTTACTTCCTGTGCAATCAACATACATGCCCACACCATAATGATTTTTTTAACAACTTTACAAATATAAGTACAAATTCAGTAGGCCGTGACACAGGGGTAACAGATCATAATAGTTATTTGTTTTTTGTTTTTTAATTAAAACAAAAAAAAAGATAAAATGTCACAATTGTGGTAAAAGTGTTATTTATGTAATCCTATGTGTATAATCATAGGTCTTAGATTTCGTATTACTAATAAACACAACATTTCTGTTTTCTACATGTGTGTATGTGCACACACACAATTTCCGGTTTTTGTAATATATTACTAGCTTTATAAAACCCATCCCCCATAATAAAAAGTTTTATCGTAAAATAAATAGTGATTTAAATAAACATCTAATGTTACAAAACACCAATATCAACAAATATTATTTAAGACCATTTCGTAAGAATTGCTTTTACTATATTACATTTCAATAAAATGTTTATATTGAAATTCTAACATTTCTTTAAAAGAAAGAGTGAAAGATATGACATAGTTTGATTGTTAATGATACTTAGAGCAACAATTTCAAGTTTGTCCATTTTGGTCATTAGAACCATAAAATGATAGACTTTTCTTTTTGTTATTAGAAAAAAATAAATGAAATTAAACATTATGCTGTAGGATTGATCTTGAATAATTGTAGATTCTTTCATTTACTGAATACAATGTAACAAAAATTATATTAACGACTTCTGAAAGAAAATGATAGTGTGCACATTTTGTGAATTTGTCATTAGAGGCTGAGTAAATAATTAGAATGCATTAATAGTGGTGACGGGATAGATTTTGTTAGCAATAATAATAATTGTGTAATCTATCATCGAGCCATCCATACGATTGCTCAAAAGAGTATCGCTCAATTACCAAAATGAGATGCGGTTTGCTTTTGTTGGCTAATATCATAAGCTCCGTTTATCTAGTATATAAAATTTAGAAGTTACGGGGAAAGAGAATTCTGAATACATCATTATTATATTAGAATACAAGTATAATTTAATATACTTGGAAAGTCTGGGTTCAAATCCTTTACGATTATTATTATAAGTAGAATGAATAATTAAAGTACATAAATAACGATAAGTTACGCTTTGACAATATTAGTTTCAACTAATGGATCTGTTGCTTATGAGATCATGTGACACTCAAAAACTGTTGAGCTAAGTACAATAGTTGGACATATTGAATCAAGATTTTTTTTTTACTTTCTCAGTTGGGAATTAAATTTGATATTTTTGCTTTTAAGTCTACACCATCAGCAGTATGCAGGATGTCAGCAATATTTGTAAAGAATGATCAGTGGAAACATTGATTTTGAGTTGTGGCATTCTTGTTCCATTCTCTTGCCTCTGTTATACATTTTCCATAAAAAAGAAATGCCATTATTAATATTCACTTCAAATATGATTTACAAATTATCTAAATTGTCTTATCATCGTATTAAAATGAAAAATTATTCTTCAAAGAATTAAATAAATTTAAAGCGTTGATAAATATTTCTTGGTAAAGATTACATAAAGCCCATGGGTGATGACGCATATAAAATTATATAACTTATTATAAAAGATTATTTTACGATATAGCTCAAAATTTAAAATGCAAGAATAAATTATGTTTTAAAAAAGTGGCAAAAAAAGATATTCTATCGCTGACTCGCTGACAATAATTGAGTCTTATTGTGCCACTTGGCTTCAGGTGGAGAATTTAACCGACATACCTAATATTTAACTTACATGTTAGATTTATTGTGTTTCTCAGTATATTTTCACATAAAGATTCAGATGCATTAGTAATTTGATATAAAGAAAATCCTAGATTAATGAACTATAATTTTTTTTAAATGTAATATTTATATAAGTATATATTCCTTTAAATGCAATTCATGTTTGTAATACAGACAAATGTTATTGAGTATCTGAAAAACATTTTTATTTAAAATTTGTTCTTATAATGTTGAACTAAATCTATATTAGTACATAATTTTTCATGTTTTTAATCATAAATTCTTTTATATAAATTTTCATAGTATATTTTAATTAAAGGTTACTTATGTATATTTTCATTTAATAAAAGGTTTTAAAATCTTTTCTGTATGTTGTTTTATTACAAATATTTAATAACATTAAAATATTATTACTATATAATATTAAATCATCTATTCTCTTTATTACTGTTTTACAATACTTTTATTAAAACCCACTATGACAGTTTTAATTGCCTCGGCAATCTTCACAACTATAAAAAACACAATACAAATACATGAATATACATGAACATATAATTTTACATTCTATATATATATATGTTGTAATGGAATATAATATGCCGTCACATTATTTTAAAATTAAGATAAAAAGGATCATAAATAAAAATTGATTTATTAAAAAGAAAAAAACTTAACTTAAAAACTGTTTAACGTATATATAGATCGCATGATGGACTACTTTAAAAACTATTTTGGAAAATAAAAATATTTGAAAGTAATTTTTTTGGAAAAAAGTAAAGATATAAAGATTTGATATTTTTGAAAATGGAAATAATGTTGATTTCTATAATCTTAGAAAATGGAAATGATTGTTCTAAAGCAAACTAGCCCTCGAGGCATTTAAAATAAATGGTCAGATAAGAGAATACAAAGAAATTAAATGACCAATGCAAGCACGGAAATGACATCCATCTGTGCGGTCTATTTAAATAGTAATTTAAATTTAAAAAAACTATTAATGTTAAAATCTAAAAATAAATTTATTCCTCAATTTTAAATGTGGGTTAATAAAAATCCATTTGTGTGTTAATTACTGGCAGTAGCTTCTTTTATTGTTCTAAATATTTAATATATATTTTGAGAATAGAAATCTATTAAAACTTATAAAAATGTTTAAATCTCTGCTACTCTATGAGCTAGCGACATTGGGCAAACGGTCAGAATGATATATATTAAAAAAAAATTTTGAATCTTAACTTACGTATCTGCCTACTATATAAATTTTTCTAGGTTCAAATGCCTAGATGGCGCCCTTGTAGTGCGGATACGTTAAAGACTCCATTCAGTGACCGTTAAAATGTAAATATCCCATAATCATTATTTATATATTGACATATATCTTTATATACCTCTATATATAAAGATATATGTGGATATATAAATATTGATTATAGGATAGTATTTATATGTATATATGTAAAATTATATGTTCATGTATATTTGTATTCATATATTTGTATTGTGTTTGTTATAGTTCTGAAGAAGATTGCTGGGACAATCGAAACTGTCATAGTGAGTTGTAATAAAAGCATTGTAAAACAGTAATAAAGAGCATCGATGATTTAATATTATATTGATTTGGCAATGCAATAAGAAAGATAAAGCTATAATAAAATATTAATACATTAGCATGTAATATAAAAAATTATTAAAATATTCAATGAATTATAAAATTGCTCTAATGATATAAAACAGTCGTCATCACAATGAGTGGCCCAAGCAAAAGTCAAATGTTGATCAATTATTATCTAAGTTACAATTAACTAAAGTAGTGACTTTTCTTGTGCAACTGTAAATTTAATTTTCAAGTGCATAGCTGCTGTGTTAAGAAAAGTTTATAATAAATATGTTTTGAATCAAGTGTAGCACTTTTGAGGCCTAGTTATGGCCTCATATTCAGGGCTATGAATACGAAGCCATAAGTAAATCTCTAAAGCGCTAAGCTTGATTTAAAATTTCATTTATTATAAACTTTTCTTAACACAATGTATCTACATTATAGTGAATATTCTAATTTTTTTAAACATTTCTATTGTTACAACTTTATTGCATTGCCAAATTCATATAATATTAATATCATTTATGTTCTTGATTACTTTTTACAATCTTTTTACAATCCACTATTGAGTTTCGATTGTCCCAGAAATCTTCACAACTATAACACAATACAAATATATGTATATATATAAGATTTAAAATTATATCTTCATGTATATTTGTATTCATGAATTTGTATTGTGTTTGTTATAGTTCTGAAAGAAGATTGTTGGGGCAACCGAAACTGTCAATAGTGGCTTGTAAAAAGTAATAAAGAACATAAATGATATTAATATATGTTACAACTTCCCTTTTTTTAAATTAGTAATTTTTTATACAACAATTTAAATTCATTTATTTTTATACTATACCTTGAAGTTATGCAATATGATTGTAATTGGTTATGTATCCTTATAATAAATAATAGTGTATCAAAAGTTGTGTGATGTTAAAGATATTTAAGACATTTTAACTTTGGAATTGGCAAGTTGAGATTTGATCCAGAAATACTTGTAAGTTTTTAAGTTTATAAACATACCGTTACACTGAACCACACAAGTTACCAATACCATTCAATAGATTAAACTTTAGACTTTTTTTACTTTAATACTGGAACGTTTAATCAAAATGAAGTAAATACAAATATAATGTAATATTTTTCCAATTTTTATATATCTTATTTAATAGCATGGAATTCATTTTTTTAGTTTCTTCAAAAAATAAATTGTTGTAATCAGTTATGTATAACCTGATTTTTTTTAACCAAGTGTTACAAAGATACGGTAAATGAACTAAAAGAAATAAAACAGTAATCAACATAATCTACCATTATTGTTCTAGTGAAGGAAAACTTGATATTCGCAAGACCCAAGATTAGGTAACCATGAGTTTGAAAAAAAGGATCTTAAATTGTCATATTATCCTCCCCCCCCCCCAAAAAAAAAGGTGGCTGATTAGATCTTCATTCATATCAAGGAAACTTGGAAAAAGGATCAACAAATTTACTATGAATGACTTATTAGACCATTGTAATTGATGATGATGATATGGTCTATTAACTAGAACCATGACTTATACAAATATCTTAAAATTATTTTAAATATTATATATTTTTGGCTCTATAATATACAATCAATGATATTCGGTAGTAAATATTTAATGTATCTATCAATTGCATGCACGGTTGTCATTTTTACATATGTCTCGATCATACATGAGCAGATAATCGAGAAGAAATTTCTTATTTGAATTCAGTTAAAAGAAAATTTATTTCTTCATTAAAACAATTTTTTTGTACACTCTTTTACTTATAAATTACATTATTAATTATTCTCTTACTTTTATCAATTTTTTTTTTTAATTTTATATAATTATCAAAGAAATTTAATGGATAAGAGATTTATTACAATACATAAAATATAATTGATATGTCTAATTACAATTAAAGGGTATTAACCCACTAAACATCACATGATTCTAAGATCTAGGCGCAGCACTCTCAGATCCAAGGTTTCTCACTGATAAAGGTCACAAGCTAGAAACTAGTCTGGGGATATTGGATAAGTAGGCTCTAGATAGGGATTTTATGCACAAACTTTCTTGCATCTATTGATTACTCTGATTTGCACTGAGTGGTGCTGCTATATGGAGAGTTTAGTCTCGGTATAATTAAAAGCTTATTTCAAAATATATTTTTAGTTTCTTTCTTCAAAAATGTTGTATTCCTCTTTCATTACAGCTGTATGAGTAACAATATGCATTCAGAATAATTCAACATTATTATTTGATTTATAAGTTTGTTTATATTCTTAAACACTTTTATTTATAATAGAAATTGTTTAGATAAAATTTTGAAATCAAAAATTAACATACTTCTATCAAATGGATTCCCTTCAAATTTTGTACATGTTTTAGAAATATATGACGGGTGAATATAACAAAACATTTTAAGTTAGTGTTCCTGTTTGTTACTATAGAAGTGTTGGCATGTCATATTTTAAAATTATCAATAATAATGTTTAGTTCCGGTCGGGAATAATTGTCAAAAAAATAATAATGCTTGTATCAAAGCATATTGAACAGTATTTGAATTAGTGTTTCCCTGAAGGTTTATGATGATGGTGTTCTAGTTGCATTTTTATATTGGACTATCCATGCTAGTACTCTCACTGGTCAGGCTAGCAGCACCTGAAGAAGGGAGAATAATCAAGAATCTAAAGACCCAGGTTCGAATCCCATGCTAGTACTGTCACTGGCCAGGCTAGCAACACTTGAAGAAGAGGAGAATAATCAAGAATCTAAGGATCCAGGTTCGAATCCTATGCTAGTACTGTCACTGGTCAGGACAGAAACACCTGAAGAAGAGGGGAGAATAATCAAGAATCTAAGGACCCAGATTCGAATCCCATGCTAGTACTGTCACTGGTCAGGCCAGAAACACCTAAAGAAGAGGGGAGAATAATACTTCTCAAAATTTTGTGCATTTACTAACCTGTTTGATGTGCTATTACTAATAGTTGAATGTATTTGGAATATTTAAATAAAGTTAATTTTTTCTAAAGACATTCAATACTCAGATTATGGAAATAATCCAATATAAAAATACAAGTATTTGAATTACACTGTATTTCTTTCTTCGTTTACATAACCAACTTGCAAACAGACTATTCTTAGAACATTGAATGTTGCAAAGAAAACATTTTTAATACAGTTCGCAAATGACTTTTGATAACTTCATTTGCTTAATTCATGGATATTTGTACAGCTTGATAGAAAAGAGGTTTTATAGATGAATTATGAAAATTAAACAAATTTAGCACATCTAAAAGAAACTTATCAACCACAGACGGCCATTCATTTTTTTTTTTTCAATAATAATAATGATATTCTTTTCTAATAAGAAAGAGAAAGCTAATTAAACAATTCAAATTAACAGGTTGACATGAATGTCAAATATTTATGATAATGTAAATTGGTCAAAAATAATATTTATTAAACTTTGTAAAATTTAAGAAGATTCGTAGAGCAAAATATGATAAACTATAATATATATGTCCATAAGTAAACACATTTAAATTAAGTTTAAGAGTAAATAATTGTTACAATGCAACATAGAGAATGTAGCAAATTTACAATTTGAAGCAAAACAAAGTGTGTAAGTAAACACATTCTAATTTTTTAATTCAACGATAGATACTTTGCGATTAGCGGTTCTGTGACGTAATCATCCAACCATAATTATTCTAACTTTGCAAACCATTCTAACACTTTAGATTTGTTTTTGTTTTTTTAAAGATTAGAAAACTTTATATTTAAAAAATTAGTATTTGAACACAATTCAATTTTAAAAATTATTATGAATACAAACGTTATATTTAAATAAAATGCAATATAGCGCATAAAGTAAATACAATGAATTTATATTTTTTAGCCAAATTCAGAAGTAGGCACATATATTTTAAAATCCATTACTAATTAAAATAAAATGTGGAAAATACCGCAAATTTAATTTCTAGTAAAGTTCTGAAATAAGCACATTTTAATTTTTTAGATTCAGTAAATGAAATAGAAAAGAGAGAATAGCGCAAAGTTAATTTTAAACCACTACTGTATTGGAGAGTTTTGCCTCTTTTAAACTCCACTTTAGTAAAAGTTCAGAAATAAGCACATTATTTTAACATTAAAATAAAGTGCAGAAGATATAAGTAAAATTTTATTTACAATTACTGTATAAGTTTTTACGGAGAATTTCTTTATTTTTCACGTTCATAGTAAATACATAATAAATGGTGTCAGTAATTAGTACTTATGTAGTATACATGCTGCCTGTATTAGCAACGGCTGAATGCCATATTTAAAAGTCAAATTTTTAACAATACGAAATGAATAAATTTATACACAAAAATAAACAAATTACGATACTAAATAAAAACAGGTAATTTTTTACTACGAAATTCTGCCATCGCAAACATGCTTCCTCCTCCACTTGAGAAACGCACAGCATTTTGTTATCACAAAACAGGCAGCAGACCTAATACGTAAGTACCCAATAATGTTTAGGAACCAAGTTCCTAGCCCACTATTTGGCACATATCACATTAGCATACAATATCATTAACAACCAATTTTTTACTTTCTTTTTGATGCAAGTATAAAAAAAGGACGTATAATAACCATGCCTAAAATGCAATTATAACACAGTATGTTATATAGGCTTTCGCTAGAATCACATGATCGAAAAAGTAAAAAATAACATGGAAAAAAATATAAGCTTTGTTCAGTTTTGATGGAAATTTATTTAAATATTTGCAAATGAAAATCTGTGAAGAAAATGTAAATATTTTTAATAATTTCATTCTTGTAATTAGAGGGGATTTGAACCCAGACTTTCAAGATCCCTTTAGTCATCAATTCCATCTCATACAATCGATACACATGACCACATACATGCAAAAAAGATCAATGATCTTCAGTGTGTGTATTTCATGCTGAACCAGCACTCATCAGTTGGTCCAGATCATCTCCCACACACATATATAATCAGTGAGTGCTGCTTCAGCACAAAATACATATATTGGAGATCATTTATCTTTTTTGCATGGATGTGGTTCTATGTATCTGTTGTATGAGATGGAGTTGATGACTACAGGGAGCTTGAAAGTCTGGGTTCAAATCCCCTCTAATTACATATAGATTTAAAGTATATATAATGTACTTGTATTTAAATATTACAATTTCATTCCTGGTCTTTTTTATTTAAAGTCATAGGTTTAGGAAGTTTAATATTAATTCAACTCTATTACTTATTTTTATTCCTACATGTGTGTGTGTTTATATGGAGATGTGATTGCAGAAATATTCATAGATAAGTACAGATATAGTGATATGTATACATGCATTGATACATGTGCACAGATATATTTGGTTAGGTCTACTATGCTAAAATAATTTCACTCTGAATTACCAACAATGTTGACAAAGATATATTCTTATAAACACCACAGCTACCAAGAATAGATTGATTCATTCCATTCTTAATCCTTTCTTCAACATTTAGAGTGCTTTTAGTTCATAGCCTGGGGGAGGGTGATTTACTCCCTTTGTTTACATATACATTGAACTGTTTAATTTAAAGTTTGAACTTTTTACTAATACCTTCAATATCAGATTAATATAATATGATAAGGAAAAGTATTAAAATTCATAAGACTATTTTGCAACAAAATATTTTTCCCTTTTTTTCTTTGTTGTCTCTTTTTTTTTTTACATCATTACTGTCCACTTTATTCTTACATTAAACCTTATAATTATATATTAGGCTATTTCCATCAGATTAGTATCTGAACCTACCCTGGCACCTCTCTGAGGAGTGCCAAAGCATGAAACCATGGTCAGGGGTTTGGGGCCGGGGGTCCTGACAGATGTTTTAAATGCTTTTCTCTGGCTAAGCATTTATCACAAAGCTTGTTGAGGAATTGGCAATCCTCATTGTTTATAACTTACATGCTTAAGAGAATAGGGTCATGTGATCTATGACTCTTATTTTGACTATTAATTGTTCAATGTTTTTAGAAAAATTCAAACTTTTATTGAAACTTTTTCAATTATATTCGACTGTCAGTAATAGAAAATACATTCAATTGTTAGTAATAGCGCACAAGTTAGTACATAACACCATATTTTGGGTGAGTGGGAGTGGGTTCAATTTTCAATTATTTTTATTAAGTACACAATACATTATATTTTTACTTCCATATAATACAATTCTGTCATGAATTTTATATTTTTGTATACATGAAAATTTTATTAGTAATTTTGCTTAAACTTTACAATTATGTTGTTGGTTTTTATAATATAAAAGATTAAAATAAGTAATGGAACCAAAATTAAACTACCCCTTGATAATCATTCATTCTATTAATCCATTCTTTCTTTTTATTTTCATCATTGATTTCATTTTCTTTCAATATGGTATCAATTCAAAAAAATTGTTTAAGTATTATAACATTTGTTTTGCATTTATTTCAATTTCATATCAAACAACTTTCTACACCTTGGATAAGATATAGTCTTTCTTAAAATACAACCAACTATTTGATGCTCACCTTACTTTTCTTTACTATTTCAAAATTCCATTGATAAGAAACTGACTTTTAAAACAGTAAAATACTACAAATATGAAATGGAGGTCTTCTTTTTCTTTTAAATATAATATGCTCTCATGGCAAGTAGTCATTTTCTCTTAATGATGCTACCTTAATATCCAGGCTTTTTCACTAGGCTCTTAGGGATCTTAACACCTCTATTTTATGAAAATTCCTTATATTATTATATCTCAAAACTACATATATGGGTGTCACTTAGACTAACCTCATTATGTTTTTCCCATCAGTTGTTCAGGAAAGTATAATTTAAACATATTAATCATATCCTGGAATGATAAGCTTATCTAACTCTAGACAGGTATTGCTAGTATCCATCATTACTATATATAAGCACAACAATATTACAATATTATCTTCCCATTAATTGTTATCTTACAAATCTAATGATGACGTGTTACAAAACATAATATTTAACTTGACAACCGTCAATGTTTACTTTATTACATTAAAACTGAGATCAATTTGTTTTTATTAGCCATTTTTATCATTCATACATTTAATCATTTCATATTGCTCTTTAAAATTTCATTATCATACATTTTTTTATATTAAACCATTAAGCATCACATGATCACCATCTCTTATACTAGCACATAATTGTTTATAAACAAGGCAAAACTCTCCATACAGTAGTGCCACCCTGTGACAATCAGAGTAATCAAAGGATGCCAGAAGGCTTGTGCATAAAATCCCTATCTAATGCCTCCATTGATTACTCTGGTTGGCACAGAGTGGCACTACTGTATGGAGAGTTTTGCCTTGTTTTATTTTTTTATATTATTATAACTACCATCCCTCAGTTCTTTATTGTGACAGTAAATTGATTATTAATTATTCCATACTTTAAAACATGTAATAAATTAATTTAAATTCTGTTACCTTACAATAAAAACTCAAAATATTGTTTTACCCCATTTTTAATCTTCTATTTCCTTCATGCTTATTACGTTCTCATCTTAAGCTTAACTTTTAAAGTTATTAATTTAAAACAAACATTAAAATATAATACATATTAATAAATACAATCATTTAACTTAATTAATTTAAAATTAACTTAATAACTAATATAATGTTGGCAATTGTTTAAAATAATACCCAAAGAAAAAATGTTTTTTTTTCTTCCTTGCGATTCTTTCTCAAATACTTCAATAAGATAGTCAATACTTCTTTGCTAATTATGACTTTAAACTGTTATGTTTATTAGCGGTTCCAAGGATCTTCTCCAAACATTTTAAAAAGAATCACCAACAATAATAAACTGAAATCTTTCACTGTGAGATGCTTCATTAGATAATTTTCTATATTTACATACCAGAATTTTTTTCTATACTTAACTATTGACTGATAGATATATAGGCTTATTATATACCTGTATTACTATATGTAATATATAGGGTATATGAGCACAGACTTTCACACGACCAACCACTCTGCAACCTATCTCATAACATTGATATACTTGAATGTCAAAAAGATATATAATCACCAATATAGATATTTCATGTTAAACCAGAAATCATCAGTTGGTCTGGATTATCATCGCTACACATTTATGCCATAAGTGCTCAGATATAAGCCAATCTTCACACTTTAATGGACAGGCTTCAATTTACTCCACACTCCAACTCTTCAACAATCCATCCAATTGAAAATCTGATGATGGAACACTGGTTTAGCATGAAATATGTATATTGGTGCTTATTTATCTTTTTGACATATATGTGTTCAAGTATATCAATGTTATGAGATACAGTGGAGAATGGTGGGTCATGTGAAAGTCTGTGCTCATATACCCTATACATAACTATTATAAAAGGTAATGAAATCAGCAATCAAACAACTAAGTCAAACATATATTTAAATGTTAATTATTTGAAGTATTGATTAATAAATTATTTTTACTTAAATACTTCATTTCAACCATATGTTTTATATATGAGTTTCTTTTTCTTATGATAAACATAAATAAGTTTCTTGAAATTAAGTCTCTCGTAATATAATTTTTAATTTATTTAACGGACTTAAGCTTATTATCTCTTCTTCATGAATTCTCTGTTTTACATTTTGTACTTTAATAAAAACTTATCATGGTTAAATAGAAGACTTATCTTGACTATATACTTTTATTTATTAATTAAGAATAAACATTTATTATTCTATTCATTTGATTAAAATTAATGTTATTTTAAAATATTAAAAATATCCATCCTTAAAGAATATATATATTTTAATTTGAACAGTATAAGTTATTTTGATTGAAAGCACTAATTATTTTCTTCAACATTTATTCTCAGTTATCTTAAATTAAAGTTTTATATCCTTTCTTTCTTAATTTGTGAAAGTTAACTATTCTGATCTTGGTTTGGTTCCTTTTATTAGTCAAACTATCAATTAATTTTTTTCAATAAAATAGAGATAAATTGAAAATTAAAACAGGCAAAACTCTCCATACAGTAGTGCCATTCATGTGATCATGTGATGCTTAGTGTTTTAATAAATTGAAAATGTTTTCCTACAGTGAATGATTGTCCACTTTTTAATTACTTGTACTGAATTACTTTTATTCTCCATTTTTCCATTGCAACAATATATACTGGCAACTTTTTCTGCACTAGCATTTTAAAATTGTAAATCGACTCCTCAAATTATAACTTGTGACTGGTGAAGAAATTAGTTTCGGTTACTTTATCATCTTGTTAAACTTCTTTTAAGTATTTTATTTTTGTTCCTTTAAAATTAATTGACTTATAACTGTTATATAAAATAAAATATTTTTATGATTTGGCAAATTTTATCAATATTTCACTTACTGGTTTCATTTTTTTTTTCGTCTGCTAATTCTATAAATATCCCCCAAACATGATGTGGAAACTAATTGCTTAACTCTCATTGGTCAATAACTTGAAAGTTATCTCTTAATTATTTAATATCTAACTCATTCTTTTAAAATTTATCACACAAAAAAAGAAATTTAATAAATGTTTCAAAACTGATTAAATTTAAACAATGTTTTAATTGAAATTTAGCTTTATAGAAATATTTTAACAAAAATATTAAAATCAATGATATTTTATTGTCATTATAATTATTTTAAAAATATATTATTATTAAACTTTCATACTGATATATAATATGAAAACAATTATGAATACAACAACAACAACAAAAGTGTATTTATTATCTCTCCTAATTTCTCTCTCTAAAATTATTAATACCAGTTATATTTTTAAAATTTTGAACTATTAGATACATTTTATATACTCTCTTATTACAGCAAACCAATTAAAAGGTTACAATATATATATATGTGATTTCCAATTATGATTAATTAACCAAATATGATTAATAAACTTTTTAGCATCTTTATAAGTTATTAGGTTTTTATGCCAATGCAAAATAATCATTTACTATAGCTTTTCTAAAAGTATGTAAGGAGTAAGGATGAAATCCATTGCAACCCGGGTGTAAAATACACCCTTATTTACATGCTTTTATCCCACTTTTATGCTCATGCAAGTGAAGAATTTTGTCAAATATTTATAATATAATTATATATGAAGTTGTAATTTCCTATTTTAATTAATTAATCAAGTGTTGTTGATAAACTTTCAGCATCCCTAGATTGATTATTTGCATTAGCTACACAAAATATACATAAAAAAACTAGAACTCTAGTGAATATAGATGCTAATAAGTTTATTAACAGCATTCTATTAATTAGTCAAAAGCATGCTTTTAAGTTTACATATTGGTAAATGCAAGCTATATATAAGTCATGTGACATCTGACTTTTTATTATTACTATTAAACATTTATATAATGCTGGGAAAATGCTGTATTCAATGATATATATGTGATTCAACCATATTCTATAAATAGATAAACAAATAATTTCATTTTTAATAAGTAAATATGGAACAAAATATTTTTAATAAATACTAATAACTGAATAGTATTCTATCCCATGGATAGGTCCAGAGAGTAGTTACATCATCAATTCATCCATTTTTTCCATTCCATTCTCTTCATTGCCCAGCTCTTCAATTCCACGTAACTCTTCCCATCTTTTATATAATCCAACAATGTTAATTTTTTCCTTTCTTCTCACTTTCATCCACCATTCCTTCTAAAACATATTTGATTAAATTAAACTTTCTTTTTAATATATGTCCAATCCAGTTTCTCTTTCTCTCTCTGGTTTTCCCAAACTTCATTTCTTATTTTATTCATCCAACTGATTTTTTTCCATTCTTCTCCATTTATACATGTCAAAGGCTTCCAATATGTTCGTAATTTGTATATTCAGTGTCCATGTTTCACAACCATATAGCATCTAATTAAATCTTTTTCTTAATTCTCTATTTAAAGGCTCACAGAATATTTTCTTTCTCTTAGTAAATAATTCCTTTACCAATGTTATTATCCTTTTAACTTCACCAACTGCTCAAATATTTAAGTCCATTTATCTGGTGAACTATATTATCATGATTTCAAAGGCACACAAAATAGTTTCTTTCTCTTAGTAAATACTTCTTTTACCAATGCTATTCTTCTTTTCACTTCATCTTCACTTCTTCCATCCTCACTCAATCAACTTTCCAAATATCTAAACTCCCTTACCTATCATGAATTTCAATTGGCAGTCTTTTTGTATTCCCCCCTATTCATAAACATTTTAGTTATCTCAACATTAATATTTACTGTATTCCATACATCCTTCTTCCAACATATTCTGAAGATACTTTTCATTCTCACCTATAAAAGCATATCATTTGCAAGTTTTATACATTGAATAAATAATAATATAAAAAGTGAATTATATAAAAATAAAATTTAAGCATTTATTTTATATGATGCTATGCATACAATTGTATACATTCAAGGATCACCCTTTCAAGCTAATTGTGCATGCGTCTTCTGCGAGTGTTAAATAATAAATGAATACTTCACTCTACAATACAAGATATAGTATTTATGCAGGAATAAAAGGAATCCTCTTATTCGTACGACTCAAATTCTTTTATATGAGCAAATATGAAGTACTGTTGAATAAAGCGTGCGAGTAGAATTCTCACTTTAAATTACTATCTACGATGTTGGAATGAATGACGTCGGTGAAATTGTCTAGAATTTACTAAACGTCACTCTAAGTGAAACTTAATTATAAGTAAATAAGCATTTATTTTTATATGATGTATGCATACATAAATACTATATCTTGTATTGTAGAGTGAAGTATTCATTTATTATTTAACACTCGCAGAAGACGCATGCACAATAAGCTTGAAAGGCTGATCTTTGAATGTATAAAAATAAAATTTGTAAATCTATGACAGAATTTCTATGTTTGCTTTTAACTACCAATTACGTTACTTATTGTTCTCTTAAAGTGGTTAACGATTTTATGTAATTATCAGAAATTTCGGTGAAGAAACTTATATCATTCCGGTTTTATTTGATCATGTGACATTAAAGCTTTCGTTTACTGCTTCAAAAAAAAACATCCCCATAATGATCATGGCAGTCATTACTATATTGATCTTTCCTATTTATAAACTATGACCAACTTTGATAATAATTTTGAAAATACAATGAAGATTGGCTATCTTTATATAAGCTGAGCTTTGATTGTATATATGTGTGGAGATGATAAACCGGACCAACTGGCGAGTGCTGGTTTAGTACAAAATACATATATTGGTAATTATTTATCTTTTCAACATGGGCGTAATCAAGTGTATCAGTGGTATGAGATAGCATGAATGTTTGATGGTCATGTGAAAGTCTGAGTTCAAATCCCCTATATATTACATATATACGCAGGTGTGAAAAGTCTGTACAGTAGAAAAAAATCATATTTCAGTGCTTTAATATCTGCCCATCCCTTGTATATGTATGTAAATGGATTAGGTTCTGTATATGAGGGGTCAGAGTGACTTGTGGTCAACATGGGTAGGATGAGAAGGTTGGCACTAAGGTGGACTTTGAGCATTCCATCATCAGATTTTCAATGAAAAATGGATGGTTGAAGAGTTGTGGGTGGAGTGGTTTGAAGCCTGTCCATTAAAGTATGAAGATTGGCTATCTTAATATAAGCTGAGCTTTGAATGTATATATGTGTGAAGATGATAATCTGGACCAACTGACGAGTGCTGGTTTAGCACAAAATACATATATTGGTAATTATTTATTTTTCAACATGGGTGTGATCAAGTGTATCAATGGTATAAGATAGCATGATGTTTGAGGGTCCTGTGAAAGTCTGAGTTCAAACCCCCTATATAACATATAAGTGCAGGTATGAAAAAGCTGTTCTGTAGAGAAAAAAAATCATATTTCAAAATATAAAATAATAATTTTACTAATAATATATTTACTTAATCTGATATTGTTCACATCAACAGAAATGCAAGACAAAATACTGTTATCACTATTAATCTCAATAATGTATGTTATGTATTTATAAACAGAATAAAAAGCTATTAATTAAGTTAATGTGCTTCAAATAAAATATATATCTGCCTTTTTTTTTGTTAATTGAGTACCACTGGTAATTAATGAATATACTCACAGAAAAGATAGTTTTTAATACTGTATATAACTTTATTACGGCCTAGCATGCTTTAATATATTTAATATATTACATTCGTAGCATATAATAATGTGATTACAAGTTCTTTATATCAATGTTTAATTATTATCTAAATAAGCTATTCAAAGTATTTAAATTTAGATTTATTCAAATAAATCAAAAATTTGAATTTAAATTTGAATATGCTGAATACCTTATTAAATAATAATTAAACTTTGTGACTTAATTTAATAAGCCTGTATTACAAATGTTATATAATGAGCATGTCAATAGTTCTTAACAAGCTTTTCAAAATATCCCTACTCTAAAACTGGTTTCTAGCTCTGGCTTTCATCAGTAGTGCTAGGATAAACAAACATTAGATTTAAAATACCAGGTCAAACCCAGCACCTTATCTAATGTTTAATTATTAAGTAGAAAATCTGAAAATTTTCAGACATCTTCAAATCTAGCTATCTAACTTAAATAGCCATATGGGACTGAACTAAGTTCAGATATACCATATAATTAATAGCTTTAGCATTATAAAATCACCAAAGCCTTAAAAGCAATAACAATAATTGCAAAGAAATTAAGTCATATATCATGTGACTTAATAGTTAAATATTAGATAAAGTGCTGGGCTTGACTTGATATTTTAAATCTAATGCTTGAATATCTTAGTGCCTCACTGATGAAATCCGAACTAGAAACTGGTCTAATGATAAGGATATGCTGAAAAGCTTAAAAGCTATTGGCATGCTCATTACAAGATGTATTAAATATATTGAAAGCACGCTAGGCACTAATAAAGCTGAACGTTAAGAACTACCTTTTCTGTAAGTATATTCATTAATTACCAGATATTATGTTGGCTCAGAAAAGAAGATTAATAATAGTTGAATTACAAAAGATTAATTAAGTACAATACATTTAACTATCGAACATCACATGATCACAATTCTTTATGTTTACACAAGCTGTTTTCACAGAGGCAAAACTCTCTATACAACAGCTCCACTCAGTGCAAACCATAAACCTTCCTACATTCATTGATTACTCCAGCTTGTACTGAGTGACACTACTGTATGGAGAGTTTTGCCTCTGTGAATGAAGTACATTTATTTTGTCAGATTCTGAATTCTTGCAGTTAACAGGTCCATGGATGAATAATTGTAGAATCATGTTCAGTTATAAGGTTAGCTGTGAATAAATAAATAATACCTGTTTTGGATACATTCTCAATTGTTGTGGACGATAATAATGTTTGTTCATCAAAAGCTAGATTCTGTACTTGATGCAAATGCCTTTTCTATTTGTCAACGATCTTCCTTCATTATATTTTTAAACTTACTATCTTCAATCATCTAAATTAGTAAAAGCCTTAGTTATTAAGCACCTTTTGTGCCATGAGGCATCTTTTCCCACTAATTAAGATGATAGAGTTAAACATTTATGCAGTCACATTTCAGTATTTTAAATACACACACATCATTCCTGATTTCAATATCTTTTCATCATTTTTGATATAGAAATATAAATAATTATACTAAGTATGCGAGTCTTCATTATAGAAAAAGCAGTGATTAGGATAGATTTGAGAAACTGGATGATCTTAGTTATGATTTTGAATAATTAAATCATTTCTAAAACTGGATTTTAGACTGGAACTTCATTCTTCAAACAATTATATGTTTGGTTAGTGTTATTTAAAGACTCTTTAACCCTACTTCAACAAATAAAAACATTGGTTCTTCTTGAAAATTAATTGACCCTGGTGGATTTTTTTTTATTTAACTACTAGAAATAATTGCAATATCAATAATGATAATGTCAATAAATCAAGAGTGGTGATAATAATAAAGGTAAATAAATCGATCTTTTTCTAAATATATGTAAATGAAATGTGATAACATTGTTTGATAGAGATTGTTGAACATTAAAACAGGCAAAACTCTCCATACAGTAGTGCCACTCAGTGCAAGCCAGAGTAATCAATGGATTCAAGAAGGTTTTTGCATAAAATCCCAATCTAGTGCCTACTCGACCAATATCCCCAGATTAGTTTTTGGCTTGTGGCCTTCGTCAGTGAAGATCTTCTGCACTAGCTTTCTGGCATCCATTGATTACTCTGGTTTGCACTGAGTGGCAATACTGTATGGAGAATTTTGCCTGTTTTAATAACAGTTATAAGCAAGCATAAGAAATGGTGATCATGTAATGTTTATTGATTCTTGAACATGTTAGGGTTGTTAAGGAATTGCCAAATTTTATGAATCATATGGCTTTTCTTCATGAATGAAATTTATTTTACAGAGGAAGTTTAACTAAACAAGTAGATAGATGTAAGTTTTTATGGAGAGCAGACCTTCAAATAAAAGACTAGTTCATAGTGTTAAATTCACTATGAGCTCTAAATTACCTATTGCTTTTGGAATCTCTATATGTAACATTGAAAGGCTAATGGAAAAAGTTGTTTTTAATATTAATACTTTTACCCATTTATCAATGGTTTCTCTTCCAATATTAAAATTTTAAAAATTGAGAGAAAGGTTTTACTCTTTGTCAGCTATTGATATTGCATTCTAACAAACTAATACATTGGCTGTGTAAACTCTAATCATCTGTCATTTTATATACAACTCTGTTTATGTAAAAATAATTAGTATAAAGAAACTTCTAAACTACTAAACATCATATGACCCCCATTTTTTATGCTTACATGAGCTGTTTATATAGAAGCAAATCTCTCCATACAGTAGTGTCATTCAGTGCTATCCAGAGTAATCAATGGATGCAGAAAGGTTTATGCATAAAATTTCCTATCCAGTGCCTACTCATCCAATATCCCCAGACTAGTTTATAGGTTGTGGCTTTTATAAGTGAGGACCTTGGATCTTAGAGCACTGCACTTATATCTTAGGATCTAATGCCATCCTCCAGCAATCACCTTTTACCTTATTAGGTAGCTATAAATCTTTGAGTCCAAAATAAGAACAATGTTTTCAATTCAAGCTCATTAGCTTGTATAGTCATATATAGATCTGAACTCAGTTGAGCATCCATACTTGTTGGTGTCCATTGATTACCCAAGCTTGCACTGCACAAGTAACTTGATACATTAATACTCAGTACAATGATATCATATAGATTATATTATCATTAGAAATTATAATGTAAAAATTTTTTATTACAAAAGCACTTATAGATGTAGATTTTTGGCAAATAATAGATTCGAGGTTAAAGTGGCAAGTTGCGTCTTAAAAAAGTGATCCTTGCCTAAACATGTTGGCAAAACATTTAATGTTCACTTTTTCTAAAGGAACAGATAATTATCACTAGTTATGACAATAAATATACTTACTATGGCATGGAATTTTTTTATGGAGTGTATTGTGGTAAAATCTTCAGTAAAAATAAAAATCTTCATCATTTCACTGTCGATGATTAAATTATAACTATTCTCTGTTTAACAGAACGATAAAATGAATATGGAATTTCATCAACAAAGAGAAATTTTAAGCAAAAGTTTAATAACTGCTAAAGAATCGTTTAGTTTTGTAATCACTTGGAATCTCCATTTTGATGGATTGTAAATAACATATGGACCTGAAAAAGTATCATAACGCTATTAAATCAGTATCTGGAATTCTTTTGGTAGTATTTTGAACAGTTGAAGGAAAGAATTGTGATTACATTTTAAATAAAAAACAGGCATAAGAGATGGTGGTCATGTGATGTACATTTTAAATAAGGACAAAGAGATTTAGATAAATGCTTTTAATGAAATATATTTATTTTGTGATTCAATTAAAAATCTAAAGGCTTCAAATCACAATGGAATATCTGGATAAAGTTTTTAAAATATCATATTGATATGTAGCTTCAAAACACTATTTGGATATTTTTAGGAATATATATGGAGTCATGAAATTGTGACATCTCATCATTTAGGTATGTTTTTATTATTGCAGTTTATCAAAGTAGGAAGAAAATTTTTGTGGAATATTGTTTTAATATCTACAAATCAAAATTATCAAAAAACAAAAAAAAATGGTATTTTATTGAGTAGATTGATTTCAGTCATTGATGAATAGGTATCAAAGACTCAATGACATTTTCAGAAAATCAAAAAGCACTAAAAACGTGGGTTTTGATGCCAGATGAATAAAAATAAAATGATATATATATCATAACAGAGAGAATTCAATAACAGTTCAAATTAGTTATATTATAAAGCTACAAGATCAAAAAAGGTATAATAAAAGACTCAGATTGATTAATAAATTTCTAAATTGCCATAAGTGCATGGGTGTATTAGATATAATATACACACATAACTTATGCACACTAATTAGACATTTAAACAGAAGTGGATATATAGAGTTAATCACACTATCACATATTGATAAAAGAAATATGATTTGTAAAATTATAATTAATAAAACAATAACCATGTCATAAAAAAGAAAAGAGATAAATTAATTTCAGCGCAAGCAAATGAATTGAATTGTGTAGTTTAAAAAAAAGTACTGCATTTTGTAATCCTTTCAGATTTGCCTTATGGAAGGGGGCATAAAGAAATAATTAGCATTTTCTTGTAGTAAAATGAATGGAAAATCTAAATATATTAATGCAAATTATAAAGCAGCAAAATTGAGACAATTAAAAAACAATGTTTGATTATGATTTTTGTCTCTTACCATAAATAAATAAAAAGATAATTTTCTTGTTATATAATCATAATCTATAAAATATGAACATATTTATGAAAAAACACATTTTGTGTCTTGTAAGTAGATCTTAATTGTTGTAAACAAAGGCAAAACTCTCCATACAGTAGGTTATCATGTGATGTTTAGTGGTTTAAGTAGATCTTGATAAATATGCTTTTGAAAAACTTCTAGATATAAATGAATAAAGATTTGATTACATGTTTGATGTTAAAAAGCATGAGATATAAATAGGTTTAAAAAGGAAAATGACAAGAGTCTAGTCTAAGCTTTATCTCAAGAAGAATGATTTTTTGAAGATAGGAGGAACTTCTGTTTAAACTCAGTCTCCCTCAGAGTAGTTTCACATATCTTTTTCAATACTTCATTTACCTGAGAAATTTTAATAAAAGTAGCTTGCAGAGGGCTATTTATTATGAGATAAACATTGAAGTTCCATAGAGTATGGCAGACTTTTCTGTAAGATTTATCACACACATTAAACATGAGAGCGTACTTATAAGTTGTAAATATTAATTCTTATTAAGAGCATTGTCAGTATGTAATATTTATATAAGGCTATAACCTTAGTACATGTGCCTTGTGTGCTTAATTTTATTATGAGACCTCTAGAATGGCCACTCTTATCTTCATCCTATTTTTCTAATTATATAGGCAAATCTAAAGCATTTTGATTTGGGAGTGTGAAGCTAATAAATTCTTCACTGATTAAGTCCACTATTTCTGTTGCACATTAGCTTCATGCTCCCAAATGAAAATGCTTTGGATTTGCCTATATAATTAGAAAAATAGATTGAAGATAAGAGTGGCCACTCTAGAGGTCTCTCTTGTAATAAAATTAAGCACTCAATAAGATAAATGCATTGACAGCAATCACGTAGCAAATAAATGATATAGCTCAATTGTAATTTTACGTTATTTTTAAATTTTCTGGGGAAAAAATTTGTACTGAACTTTCTGTTCAAGTTGAACATTTATCAATTTTCAAAATAGAGATTCCTGTATAATTTATAATTATATCAATTATGTAATTTAATTTACGAAAGAGCAGTAAGTTGTAATTCTGGGAATCAGTAATTTCTGTTCTTTCTTTTTAAATCTTAAGCAATAAAAATTTACATCAATTTATAGCATGGATGGTTGAGGATCATATGAAAGTCTGAGTTCAAAACCCCTATATATTACATATATAAGTGCAGGTGTGAAAAAACCTGTACTGTAGGGGGGAAAATCATATTTCAAAATAAAATGTTGTATCCCTCATAAATGTATGTAAATAGATTGTCCTGTACATGAGGGGTCAGAGTGACTTGTGGTCAACATGGGTAGGTAGGATGAGAAGATTTGTACTAAGGTGGACTTTGAGCATTCCATCATTAGATTTTCAATAAAATGGACAGCTGAAGAGTTGTGGAGCAGAGTGATTTGGAGCCTGTCCATTAATATATGAAGGTTGGCTATCTTAATATAAGCTGAGCTTTGATTGTATATATGTGTGGATAATCTGGACCAACGAATGACTGATGGTTTAGCATGAAATACTTATATTGGTGATTATTTATCTTTTTGATGTGTGTGTGGTCAAATATATCAGAAGTATGAGATAGCATGGATGGTTGAGGGTCATGTGAAAATCTGAGTTCAAACCCCCTATTTAATTCATTAATAAATATTTTTAGGCTAATTTAAATCAGCCATTGTTAAATGAGTGTGCCCACTCTAACTCCAAAAGAAATAAGATTAAAGAACACATAAAAAAAATTTTTATTCAGAATTCTGGTTTATCTGTTGTTAATCATTTAACTTCTAAAATTTTTAATGTGAGACTAACTTTTCAAATGTAAATATTTCCAAGTATTAAACCACTGCACATCACATGATCACAATTCTTTATGCTTACACAAGCTGATAAACACAAAAGGCAAAATTCTCCATACAGTAGAACTGCTCAGTGCAAGCCAGAGTAATCAATGAATGCAGAAAGGTTTGTGCATAAAATCCCTAATTTCTACTCATCCAATATTCCCAGACTAGTTTTTAGCTTGTGGCTTTTCTCACTGAGGAGGCTTGGATTTGAGAGCACTGCATCTAGATCTTAGGATCTAATACAACCTTCCAGCAGCCACCTTTTACTTTTTTAGTTTACTATATAGCTTTGAGTCCTAAATGAAAACACAATACTGTTTTCAATTCAAGATCATTTGTGAGAAATTTAGTCTGGGGATATTGGTTGAGTTAGACACTCAATAGGGATTTTATTGAAAAACCTTTCTGCATCCATTTTTACATTGGCTTGCACTGAGTGGTGCTACTATATGGAGAGTTTTGCCTCTGTGTTATCAGGTTGTGTAAGCATAAAGAATGGTGATCATGTGATGTTTAGTGGTTTAATACTAATCCTTCCCAACATGATTATGGTGACTTTGATTATTAAAGAACCAAAGACACCAAAATGTATAGATACTGAACTGAGTTCAGATCTATATGATTATACAAGCAAATGAGCTTGAATTGAAAACATTATTGTGCTTTCATTTAGGACACAAAGCTATATATATATAGTGAAGTAAAAAAATAAAAGGTAGCTGCTGGAGGGTTGCATTTGATTCTAAGATCTAGATGCAGTGCTCTCAGATCCAAGGCTCCTCACTGATGAAAGCTACCAGCTAGAAACTAATCTGGGAATATTGGACAAGTAGGCACTAGATAGGGATTTTATGCACAAACTTTTCTGCATATATTAATTCTGGCTTACACTGAGTGGCGCTACTGTATAGACAATTTGGGATAGAGCTGTATAGAAAAGAATATGGGAAAACCTTAGGGTGTGGAATAGAAAGGGAAGGGAGGGTGGCTAACAGGTTTCTATGGGCATAGCGGCTGATAGATTTCTGCCTCTATATATATCAAGTATTCATAATTCCAATTTTGCTATTTTTTATTTTGATCAAAAGTCACATGAAGTGAAAAGTGTGGGTTGATAAAATCTCATAAGGAAGGAAATATAAAAATAGTAGTTTTACCTGAAATTAAATAAAATTAAAAACAATTTTCATCTTAAAAAATTGATTTATCAACTTCTATTTAGAAAAATTGTCTCTTTTGTCTCAAATCAAATAGTTTGAACTTTGATCTCAAAAACATTTTTAAAACAAAAAGTACATCAATATTATTTCATTAGTAAATATTATTTCGTTATTGGTATCACAACATTTAATTGTTTAGAAGATTTTTGTTTTTAACATAAAATTAATTAAAAAAGTTTAAGGTTAGAATAATCAATAGATGGAAATAAAAGTTAGGATTCTTAAAAGAACTCATTAAAAAATTAAATTAAAAGGGTAGAAACGAAGAATAGTGTAGATAAATAATTTAGGTTTACTTTGAAATTATATCAGGTAACTGTAAAACATTGGAGTGTTTCGTTGTTTTTAAAAATTTCTTTAAAATCATTTTTAATTATCGTTGTTATTATACTCGTTATTAAAATGCAATTATATACTTGTATTTGTACGTTGTCAAATTTTATTTTTGTTTTAGATTCGTTTTGCAGCTTTGCTTCTCTCTTTAAGATAATGGTTTTACCAAAGTCTTTGTGTGTGTGTTCTTAATTTCATTTAAAAAGTTGTTTGTTTTTTTTGAAAATATGTTATTCTTAACACTGTTCAAATACCATATGCCTAAATAATTCTGTCTTCATATTCTTTCTTGTCATCTGATTTATATTTCAAACAAAATGTTTTTAGTTCATGTATTAAATATCGAATTCAATTGTTACTAATTTTCTTATTTTGTGAGCCAATGTAATATCTGGTTAAATGAAAATACGCACAGAAAAGGTGTGTGCATTTTCATTTTACCATATATAAATATCTAATTGGTCATTTCAATTATTGTTTCAGTTGTTTATATAGTCTGGAATCAATTATCCACCCATTTCTCCAAATACCTGATCATGTTAACTTTGTTATGTAGCATTTCCCATTTTGTTATAAGTTATTTAATTTTATTTTTATTTGGTTATTTCACTCTATAGTTAAAAAGTATATCTTTTTATAAACTACTACATCACATCACACAAGCTGTTAAAACAGAGGCAAAACTCTCCATGCAGTAGGGTCATCCAGTGCAGGCTAGAATAATCAATGACTGCAAGAAGGTTTGTACATAAAATCCCTATCTAGTGCCTACTCATCCAATATCCCCAGACTAGTTTCTAGCTTGTGGCTTTCATCAGCGAGGAGTTTTGGATCTGAGAGTACTCTACCTAAACTTTAGAATTCCAAAGTCTATGTGTAGTGCCAAAAACTAGATTATTCTGGGGATATTGACTGAATAAGTACTAAATAGGGATTTTATGTGCAAACTTTTTTGCATCTATTGATTAATCTGGTTTGCACTAGGTGGCACTACTGAATGGAAAGTTTTTTTATACTTTTTTTCTTTATTATTTTTCTTGTGATATATCCTAGTTTTAATTCTGTAAATACAACATGTTGCATTGCATCTAAAAACAATGTACCAACAGTTTAAATTGCTAATTTACAATGAAATTTTTATGACTATGTTTCTTATCCATAGGCAACAAATATTCAGAAATATTTATCTCAGTTCACATTTAACGTATACTCTAGGTAACTAATGTTTAGCCTCCATACATATCCTTCTTTTTTTCAATCATTTTATAAATATCAATGCTTTCTCATAAATTTAAGAATCGAACTTAAATGTTATTTTCTTGAATAATGAACTTAATAATACCAATTCTGTTGAGTTTGAGAGTGAAATGTTTGCTAAAAAGATATTTCAGTGTGTTTTTTTCCTCTGTTATTATAAATTTTTAAAAATCCATTATAATATTTTTACATTTAAAAAGATTTGTCTTTTTATTTCAATATTTCAAACAATCTTTACATTAATATTAACATCTATTTAAATTTTGTCTTTAGTTTTCTTTAATAGATCATTTTTATTTTATAAAATTTCATTATATTTATTAGGGGTGGCCAAGATGTTGACCGCTGTCGACCAGTTGATCATGATGTTGACGTGAACATTGACAAATTATAGTGATAAATTCAGAGCTGATTTGAATATAAAAAATAAAAAAAGTAAAAATTCAAAATTATTCTCATTTAAAAATAGTTAAATTTAAAATAACACCTATTCTTATTGTTGATCTCAAAAATAAATCCAGGTTGGAAGAAGCTGAGAATTAAATTTTTTTGTGTAGCACTGAAGCTAAATTCTTAGAAATATTTAATTGCTGTTTTCCTGAGGACAAATTATAATACTAGAGAGAGCTAAGGTAATTTAATTGTAGTCATAGTAAAATATCTTCGACAGTTTGTCTCTTACAAAAAAAAAAAATCATTACTTTGTAAGTATCTTCTAAAAACATCACCAATATTTGTGAGTACCAAAAAGTCCCTATTAAAAAAACCCACCAATTTGTAAGTACATTCTAAAAAAACCAAGACTTCAAACCATTATTTTCTTCTATTCTGGTAAAAATGATTTTTCTTTCTGGTTTCCAGTTCAAAGCCCTGAAAAAAATGTAGTCACTCACAGGTACACTTTTATCAAAAAATTCACCCCAATGTCTAAAAGGGTGGCCACCCCTCATATATATATATATGATACCTCACTGCAAATCAGATATTTTACCACAAACATTTGACACAAATTTTTCTCTTCTTTAGTATTTAATATGCTCATTATTTGGTGACTAGTTTAGTTATGATCATTTCTTTTTGTAAATGTTCAGCTCATCTTTATTTCTTCATCTTGATTAAAGTTCTTCAATTTCTATAGTAACTCTAGTTATAACAATTTAGTTTTAAGTTCATATATTTTTTCATATATATTTTTTAATTTTCAGTATATTGTATTTATAATTATAATCTTTGCTTTTTAGAAGTTAAAGTTTATACAAGTTATATTCATTAAAAGCTGTATATATATATTATAACGGTTGGGGAGTTGTGTATTTGGCGTATCTGTCATACAGGGCGCCACCAGGCTATTGGAACCTGGAAAATTTATATAGTAGGCAGATACACACTATTAAGATCCAACTTTTACATATATATTTTATTACAACCATTAGCCCATGCCACTAGCTCATGGAGACGCAGAGATATATTTTTAATATTAAAAAAAAAGCCACTGCCAGTAATTAACACACAAAACATTTATTGACGCACATATATAAATTTGAGGAATAAATTTAGATATTATTAATTTTAAATTTAAATTATTATTTAGAAAATCCACACAGATGGACATTTTAATAATATTTTTACTTAAGAACATTACGTGTAGATAGGCTACATAGATTACTCAGTTAAAAACTTTTCAAAACAATCATTCAATCACAGACTAAAAGTTCGCAGCCAACCCAACACCTGCTTCCAGATATATAGATGCAACCAATCACACTGACAGGAATGTGCGTCTGACAGCATGATGTTATTTGAAGGACATGATCCTCGTCCAGTACAGGAATGCGTGTCTGTCTGGTGAAGGAATCATATATATAAAATAATTAAAGAGGTATGTTACGTATGGGGGAGAGCGGTCTATCTGCCGACTTATAGTCCCTATCCATCGAACTAAAAAGGGGTCAATGTCACAGGAAATACATCTGTGTCCATTGCAATGCAATGACTACCTCTTTGGGTCATGCATTCAATTGGGATTTGCCCCTGTATGCTAAACATGTTTCACACTACATTGATATAAACACCCATATATCCCTCCACCAGCATCGATCTAACTACGAAACAAATAGCCTAAAATTAAACTCATTCAAAATAGACACATAAATGATTAAAATATAAAGTTATTGATGGAATTGCAGAGGGAAATTTACAATAAACCCAGTGACACTCGTCATAAAGTGCTGCATTGACACCAATAACTTAAAAGATATACGAATAAATACGTTTGGACACTCAGCATGAGGTGTCATATTTACCAGTATATATATATATTTTAATCATATGAAAATCAAAAAAACTAAACATTAATGAATATATGCAGCTATCTACCCCCAACTTAAATTTAATACATTTTAGTTAACAGATAGAAATAAATAACCTAGTTAAATACAAACATAAATAAATAAATAAAAATGGAAATGATTGAAATAGCAAACTTATATAAAAATAAATATTAATAATTGATTTAGAGTTCTGTTCTTGGTCAGATAAGAGTCCATTTATTTATATTACTTTTTTTTAATGGATTGATTACTTATTGAAGATATATTTATTTAAAAGGAAGTTCAATTGGTAAAAGTTTATACTTTATGGATTCTGTGGATTTAGAGGTCCATCTTCATGATCACTTATGTAGATTGTTTGGCCTTTTTTTTGAATGAAGCCACTACTTGCCATTCCTTTTGGTCTATAACTGTCATAGGGAGGTCTCAGCTGGTTGTTAAGAAATTAAATCTATTGCAGACTCCTACATTGTAAAGTCTGCAATACAGCTACAGTTCAAATGTAGATTCAAAGTCAGCTCTAAGACAACAACATCATAATCCACTGAATTCAAATATTTGGGGTTTTATATTTTTATTAGCCTCTTATCAGTATTTTTCCAGATCAATCTAACATGATGTCACTGGCTTTCATGTTCCATTTACAGTCCATGCTGTGGCTTCATGCTTGCAATGGTCATTTAATTTCTTTTTATTCTCTTATCTGACCATTTAATTATTTGAGTGCCCCAAGGGCTAGGGTGCTTTAGAACAATCATTTAATTATTAAAACAATCATTTCCATTTTCTAAGATTATAAAAATCAACATTATTTCTATTTTTTAAAAAAAATATCAATCTTTATATCTTTACTTTTTTTTTTTTACAAAAAAATACTTTCAAATACTTTTTTTTTTAAAAATAGTTTTAAAGTTTTTTTAAAGTTTTCCATCTGTGTGTCAATATATATGTTAAATATAACTTTTAGTTTTCAGTTTTTAAGTTAAGGTTTTTTTTTCTTTTTAATAAATCAATTTTTATTTATGATTTTTTAATTTTATTTTTAAAATAATGTAACGGCATGTGTGCCCGTTACAATATATATATATTGATTGTAAGAGTATGGTTCCAACCTATTAAAAACAAGTTATAACATTAACTATATTATAAGTAGATTATGACATCATTTTTTTTTGTTTTTATATTATTGTTATATTAAATCTACTGACTAAAAAAAAAAAAAGTAATTAATATTCAAACGACCAACAAATTTCCGAACTTGGTATAAAGAGTAACAAAGAAAGATGGGATCTAAAATTAAATTATTACATTAATTTTTTTTAAAATTATTATTAAAGAAACTAAAAATTAAAACTTAAACCAAAAAGAATGCATGTATGATATATAATGTTCATGCACAGACTGATACATGAGAAAAGAAACAATTGTTTTTATCAAAACAAAAATAGATAATAATTGTTTTTAAGCTATTAGCACATATAAAAATAATGCTTAGAAATGAATTAATGTTCATTTTATAATTTGTGTGTGTTATAAAAAAACAAATTATCTCCAAAAGCTAATAATTTTATATTGAATTTGCAGATGTGAAGAATTTTGGGCTATTGAAGTTTTATTATTAAACTAGTAGTAATGTTTTTATCATTAGCTGACTGAAGAAACCAAAAAAGACCACACTTCTTCTAATCTATAGCTGATATTAATTCTAATGCTTATTAAGCAAGACAGAAGGATATGGGGATAAAAGACTCATTAAATGTTGCAGATAGGATACTGCCAGTCATATGCCTATTAACCCTATAAGCCAAAAAGTGATATCTTCACCATCACCAGAATCATGGAGAAAGAAGGAGTGAACATAGGAATATCATCTGACCACTGGAAAGTCATCAACCAATTACCTAGAGGATGACCAGGCAACATCAAATGGATTACCAACTCCCAAGATCCAGGAATTGTTCTAATCTAGAAGGAACCAGCCATCTTATCATCTATGTACTCATGTACTGAAGAATACTTAATTACATGGACTATCAATTTAAATTATTGAAATTATATATGTAGCATGTAGAACCCATTTTTCTTTGTTGTATGACTCTTTGTTGTTGTTTTGCTTTTTTTGAAATTATAATCATCGATCATAATTATGTAAGGGGAGGGGGGTTCTATAGGTCAATCATATAATTTTGGATTGTAGTAAAATATAGATGCTGATCCCTAGACTTACCACTAAAGGAGTGGATGACTTACTGGTGTTGAAGTGAGATTTTATATATAAAACCTTAAATGCTCTCACTAGTACAGGGTAAATTTATGTTTATTGTTATTATTAAATTAACTTAATTGTTATCATTATTTATTATTCTGTATGTCTGACTAAACATCTTGTATGAATAGCTATTGCCATCATAAACACCGGTAGTGTCAGGGAACTTCATACTCAAGGACAACAGGCAGTAAATAATGATGCACTGCCATAGATTAAGGTAGTCAAGTTAAAGCCAGGGAACCAAAGAGTTGGTCAACAGGATGGTCATGTCAAATTAATCATGAATTATGTTGTTAAACTATGTAAATGTTAAGAGCGGACAGTGAATGATCTTCCTACATGGCATCCAAGGTTAGGGGATGATCATAATATTATGTAAATCAAATGGAGGATGATCTTATCTACTCAAATGTCAAATTGATTTGTTAAAAAAGATTGTAAATCATCAATAATGAAATAAAGTTAAAGATTTATTATACTTAATTAGAATGTATCTATGTTTATCATTTATCCAACTTTCCATTGCCTGTACCATGTCAATTACTCAACTTTCCATTACTCATGCCACATCATTCACTAAACTTTTTATTACCCATGATATATCATTTGTCCATCTTTTTATTAGCCATGCCACATCATTTACTCAACTTTCCATTAGCCATGCTGTATCATTTATTTATCTTTCCATTATCCATGCCTACACATCTAACTCAGAGGTAAATATTTTTAGTTTATATCAAACTTATAATAATCATCACCCTAGCTTATTAGAATTGTGCATATAACCGCAGAGTTTGAATACTGAGGGGTAACAGAAATATGAGAAGAACTCATGATGTCGATGACCTAAAGAACAAGAGTTGAACTCAGCATACTATGAATACGATACATTTATACTTGTCAAAATTTATGGACTCAAACTCATTCTATGGCCCAATGGATAAATAAAATGAATGGCGCATATAGCCATTTTATTCTGTTTACATTTCAATTAATGGCCAATTATTGGTGCTATACACTGTTCAGTTGTCATTAGGAGAATCTGGTCTCATACATAATAGACTATTCCATTACAAATGGCACAGCCAATTGTTTGAGGCATGAACTCAGATTGATGTCACATCTGTTCTGATATAAATGTCATCCAAATCTGTGGGGTTGTTAAACAAGAGCCTAGGAGAATGGTTCATTCAGCTATACAATAAGATCATTCCCATTACAAATATCAACCAACATGTTGGGGCAAGATCATTTTCATTACAATATATATATATATATATATATTGTAATAACAATAATAAATATAATGGTAATTAACTATTATATACAATCTTTCAATCTGAAGCAGTACTTTCAGTTAATTCCTTAATGATCCTCAACTGCTGTTAAATTTAAAAAACAAAATGGAAGCAAATGTCATCAACTTAAATCCTATGAATCCCTAATTTTAATGTTAGCAGCTTGTCTATTAATTATATTTATTTTATTTCTATTTATTAAAATTGCCTCCTTAATTTTCATTATTTTTATTGTTATTACAATAGTTTTTTTAATTAGTGAATATTTTATTTGTATTATATATACATTATATTTACCTGTTTAAGGAGGTTTATTTAAACTTCTTTGTATGAAAAATTTGGTACTTGTCTACTATACCTGCAATAAAGAGAAGATGGGAGGCCTTTTCACATGTTTAATTTTGTAATTGAAAGAAAATAAACTCTATGATGTATATTGTAAAACATGTGAAAATGTAATTTTTATTTATATTTGTCGGTTTCCACAATTTTTTTTCTCCAAAATCTATTTGGATTGTGGTTATTTTGGCTTCTTTATATTTGACAATTGACAAAAACTTGACTATTATTACTGCAATGAAGAAAAGATAGGATGCCTTTTTATATGTGTAATCTTGTGATTGAAAGAAAATAAACCTTGCGGTGATGTATATTGAAAAATGTGTCAAAAAGGTGATTCTTTTTCTAATGGCTTACTAGTTTTAAGAAGTAGGATAAGAATTCATCTGATATATTTGTTTATGTGCTTTAATATTCTTATTCATTCTTTAAATTTTTCATTTCAATTTGATTTGTAGTAGATTTTAAATATGCATAGAAAATATGTGAAATATAATATTAAAGTGCCTTTCATGTAATTCCCAAAAGTCGATGTTTTCCGTGAATATTTTTACAAAACATCTTAATAAGTTCAGCAATCTATAAGACCAAAAAAAGAGATTATTTTTATTTTATATCTATTGTGAGGGTAGCTTAGTATCGCACCCACATAAACCATAGCCACCTGAAATATTGGATTATTTTTTTAAAATTAGCTATGGATATAATCCTAGAAATATTAGGAATATATTATATGATAATAAAAATAATATTAGAGGGAATAAAATATTAAATAATATAAAATGGATAAAAATTGCATATATTCCTAAAATTTATGATATATTAACTAAAAATAAAAATTATATGGATAAAAATATAAAAATAGGATGGTCTAATAGTAAAAATTTAGATATATTAATAGGAAATTATAAGATTAAAGATGATATGAAATATATAAAGGGAACAGTATATAAAATTACTTGCAGGATATGTAAAATGGTTTACTATGGACAAACATCAAAACAATTAGAACAAAGGGCAAAAGAACATAATAGTGCTATTGAAAGGAGGAATGATAGATCAGCATTATATGTTCATTATTTAAAATTTGGACATAAAATAGATTATATTAAAAACATAAGACCATTAAATTATATAAAGAAAATGAATAGAAGGAAAATATATGAAACAAATTATATAAAATATAATATAAATACATGTATGAACATTTACAAAAAGCCAATTGATTTAATGAATGATTGGGTAATGGATAAAAAATGGAAAGTAATATAAGGGGAAATAAATAAAATGATAAAAGTAATGAATTATAGAAAATGTCGGTAGATGTCGCTATATATGTAATATACGTGTTAGTATTAGTACGAGGTAATATATTGACAAGGGTAAAAAAAATTAGAATTACCGAAAAAGGCTTTTATATATATAATTTTTATGTCTATGTATTTACAAGTTGTTATTATTATATAATAAAGATTTATATTATATTTGATTGATTTTAAATTAAGATATTAATATAAAATAAATAATAAGTTTTGCTAGAACACTCTTAAAAAAATATAAATGTACAAATAGTTATGATAGTGTACTAATTCTATATTAAATAGTGGGAATGGTAGATTGTTTACCATGAAATCACACATATATATTAGTAATAAAATTAATTCTAGTGTTTAATAAAAATATATAAACATTAGAAAAGTTCATACAAATTTATATATATATTAATAATTGTATTGTGTTGAAGATCTTGTGTGTCTATAATAAATGTAGACAATGACTTGAATGATGAAAAAATAGTCACAGCAATGGACAAAAGATCAAGTATTGTACTAAGTGATCAATATAAGAAGGGGATAATAGTATTATTAATATTTTTTTTCAAATGAATTGATAATCACAATATTTATATAATGCCACAATAGGTACGCTCTGCAAATAAACAATGGAAATGACACCAGGTATAAAAAAGAAAAACAATTACAACTGTTTATAGTCAAAATAAGTCATAGACCACATGACCCTATTCTCTTAAGTTTGTAAGTAATAAACAATGAGGATTGCCAATTCCTCAAGAAGCTTTGTGATAAATGCTTAGCCAGAGCCAGCACTTAAAATATCTGTCAGGAACCCCACCCCCCAAACCCCTGACTATGGTTTTGTTTCCTCAGAGAGGTGCCAGGGTAGGTTCAGACACTAGATCTACAAATACCAATGCAAAGCCAAGCACTTATCTGAAAGTTATCTATTGAGTGGAAAAAATCTAAAATTTTCAGACACCTACATGTCTTCAAACCCAGCCATCCAACTCAAATTGCTATATGGGGCTGATAGATCTTCAGCCATTCCATATATTAGTAGTCTTAGCAATATAACATCACATAAGATTTAAGGCAGAGACTGTAAAAGTCAAAATAAGAGTCATAGATCACATGACCCTATTCTCGTAAGCTTGTAAGTAATAAACAACTATTTCTTCTTTAAAATTGTGCGTTTGTGTTTTTTCCTTTTAATAAAATTTTAGGTACTTAAATGATGCTTGACATATTTGTTCCTGGCTATGAAATTGAGTGCTTAAAGTGAACATTTAAACAGTAAGAACTTTTCTTTTTTAAATTAACTAAAATATCCAATGCCACACCATGACATGACCATTTATATTATGTCATATGTTTTACTAATAGTATTTTTAAGATAATTCCAATGAATAAATTACTAATCCATTTAGTTGATATTCTTTATTATTTACTTTGCTATCTTATCATGTATTGTTTTTTTATTATATTTCTTTTATGATATATATATATATATGCAAGGTGATTATTTTAAATCAACCCACTTCCACACCTAGAACTGCATACTGCATCTGGAGGTGCACTTAAATTTTTAATTAAGTTAGTTAGAAATCTCATTTGATTCTAATAAAGTTTTCATTACTTTTGGATGTATAAATGTCTAAATTATGTGTATCTATCATGGGAAATAGGGGATAAGTAATTTTAATTTCTTAAGTAACAATATGATAGATACTCATCATAGACATAAAATTTGAAAGTGTAGAAGAATCTATCCAAATAATTCTCTTTTCATTTGTACATATTTTTGAATTTTTTTATTCTCACTGATTAACAATTTGTTCTATGTTTTTATATATTCTGTTTCTGTAAATAAATATTATGAAGTTTTGTTTAATTGACAAAGTCTCTCTAGTTTTGATCCAACATTTACATTCAATTTTATAACCAATAGTTTACATATACACACACACATTATTGTTGGATGAGCATGAGAGATAAATGTTAAAACAAGGTTATTTCTTATTAATAAATAGGATGAGCTAATTTCAGTTATTGATTAATAGTCTGCGTAGGTACATCCCTGTCAAAACAGTCGAATGCGAATTCTTCCTAAGTTCGAATTCTGAGGCAACGGATCCAAAAGAGAATGGTGAGATGTTAGATGAACTGACTTAAACTGCATATAAATTTGATGGATAAGTCTTAGGCTAGTCTATTGAAGATAGATGTAATCATCAATCATGTACTTCATCATGTCATCTCCAGCTACATGAAGACCCTAGGTCTGACCGTAGCCAGGTGCGACCTTCTCTTGTCACGTCATCGACCGGACCGTTACACTATAGTATATATTTTTTAAACTACTATTATTTATAATAAAACCAAGATTTTTCCTTACTTTTCCTGTTTGTTAAACAATTTGATTTTTTTTTCCATGTAAAAATTAGTCCGGATATTATTTCTCTAGTAAACACCAATGAATTTTTAAACTATTCAAAACAGACCACCAAAATCCTATTTGCAAATATTGCAGATTGAATAGAAAACCTGAATTTGGTTATTATGTACTCAATCTGGGTTTCAAATCCAGGACAATAGTATCAGAACAATCTTTAAGTCAATCTAGCTAGTATTCTTAAGTGCACTAAACAAAGAAGAAAAACAACAAACTTTTGTTATACACACCCCCATCTGTCAGTTGCAAAAACTTTTTTTTTATTCAAAATCTGCTTTGATTGCTGTTATTTTGTGTTCTTTAGATTGACAATTGCCTTTTTTTCATCGAGGAAAAATCAACAAGGCTGAATTCTCCTCAACAGTGGATGTTTGGTGATGTATGCAGAGAGATCATGGCAGTTAAAGAACAGACAGCAGTGGCGACACTTAGAATTTAATGGATCCAGAAACTGAGCTTCACAGTCCAAAGACTATGGAGTTTCGTGAAAGAAACAGGAGTGCGGGAGTTACATCAACCCAACATTTGCCAAAGTTATGTGGCATCGTTTGCACAAAAATGACCACACATTTTTCTCTAGACTCAATGACATATAAAACAATTTTTTCTGCCTGCATAAAGAAAAGTCTTACAATTGATATATGTTTATTGTTGTGAATTGTTTTGTGTATTTACAAAAAAAAAAAAGATAAGTTTCTTAAAGTTTTGGTTATTCATTTTTTTCCGCCTGCATGAAAAGTGGTAATAAAAGTTTTATAATTTATATTTATTGATCTGAATTATTTTATTTTTTTAAATCAAAAAAAATACGTTTGCAATATTTTTCTAGAAAATCTCGACACCTTTCGCAATCACGTGTTCATTTTGGAGGAAACATTTGTATCAATTTTCTGTGGGCAAATGAAAATTCAATTTGTTTGTTTGAACGTGATTAATTACTGTTATTTATTACAGTGTAAATAGCATTTATGTATATTTTGTGTTTTTGTAAATATTATTTTAATAAAATTATAATTCAGTGATTGTTTTATGCATCTGTAAAGTAACATTTGGTAGTTTATTCGGTACTTTTGATACAATCTATTTTCGGGGGCTGAGAACATTAAGATAGATAAAAAAAAATTTTGCATGTTCATGTCAAACTGTTGATAACTTTGGAAATCTTGTGAAAAGTATATCCGTCTTTGGTATGTGTTTTTAAAAAACTTTCTACACATTTTTTGAAATTGATTGAATTAAGTGTCGAAGCTTCGTCATCTGTCATCTGCGTAGGAATAGATTTCATATAAGTATGTGCATATCTCATATAATATTTAGTTTTTGGTCCTTTTTAAAAAAAATATTGTGTACTATTCCTGCAATGAAGAAAAGATAGGAGGACTTTCCACGTTCATATCAATGCATTCATTGGTAGCTTTGTAATGTTTGATAACTTGGTAAATGGTTGCCAAAATAACAACATTAAAAAGTTACCAGTGTATTGATATGAATGTGAAAAGACCCCCTATCTTCTCTTCATTGCAGGAGTAGTACACAAGTACCAAAAATTTCAATCTCTGTGGTCAAGTTGCAATCTTTAATGCCCATATAAATATATTGGACCATAAATAAAAGTGGGATTCCACTTTTATTATTAAAAGGAGGTTGCCTTGACAACAGTTTGAGATTATTGATTGTTAGTGATATTGGGATTGTCTAAGCATTGACTGGTTTTTAATGATTACATATATATAATATTTTTGAAATACAAGCATAAGCCATATACTTGGAGTTTGGATGTAATATAGGGGATTTGAACACAGACTTTCAAGCTCCTTTCAGCCATCCAATCTATCTCATATAATCAATACACATGACCACACACGTGTGAACAAGATAAATGATCTCCAATATATGTATTTCATGCTGACTGAGCACACATCAGTTGGTCCAGATCATCTCCCACACACACATATAATCAGTGCTTGTTTATATTAAGATAGCAAATCTTCAAACTTTAATGAATAGGCTGCAATCTACTCCACCTTGCGACTCTTCTGCAATCTCCACCATTGAAAATCTAATGATAGTATGCCCAAATCCCTTGATGATGCTGATATTATTGCCATGCCAATGTTGACCTTAAGTCACTCTTACCCCTCATGTATAGGACTTTGTCCATTCAAATACACAAGAGAGATGGGCAGGATACAGGCTGAATCTAGTATTTTTGAAATACAAGCATAATTTATATACTTAGAGTTTGAATGTAATGTAGGGGATTTGAACAACCTTTAAAAATGTAACCAACCTTTAAAAATATTAAATTCAGCCTCTCTGGATTGAATTGAATTTCAGAGCATGAGTGCCATGCTTTGCAGAGCATTACCAGGTTATGGGTAGAAGATGAAGGCTCTTAAACTAATATATGCTAATTTATGCAGATTATACAAATAGTGTTTAAAAGAGCAGAAATCTATCCATTCTGTGTGTGACAGAGAAACAGAAATTATAAATACTTGCAATGTATATTAAGGTGAAGAAGCTTAAGCCAGATCTTAAGAAGAATAAGACTACAATAAAGATAATCTTATACATCAGCTAAGAAAATTAGTAAATGTATTAAATTTTTTCTATTAATATTTAATTGTTTTGCCTTGGATAAATAAACTTATGTGGTAATATTTTCATGTTGAGTTTTACAATATTAATTTTTACAATAGTATTGTTAATAATCATTGTCATCATCAACTATTATAAATCCACTGCAGGATGGTCTCTCAAAGTTCAATCCATCTTCTCTGATCTTTAGTTTCTCTTCTCCTCATCACCCCTGCACACTTTCTTATTCATCCATCTATCTCACATGTGGTTTCATTCTGGGTCTTTTACAATCTCTTGGAATCCAGTTTAAGATTTCAATTGTCCATATATTATCATCTCTTCTAGCCATATATCCAACCAACTACAAAAGACTGTTTTCAATGAGGTCAGTAACACCTGTTTGTTCTCTTACCCATATATTGCATTTTCGATCTCTTCTTGTTACTCCCAACATAAATCTCTCCATACTTCATTGAGTGGTCTGGAGTCTCTGTATTGCTCTTCTATTAAATGTCCAAGTCTCATATCCATAAGTAAGAACTGGCAAAACACATTTATTAAAAACCTTTTTAAATACATAGGCATTTTTTTTGTATCAAGTTATTTCTATCAAAAGCATTCCAACCAAGTTTAATTCTATGATTAATTTCATCCATTTATGTTTCCATCTGTATTAATAATATGACCAAGGTATTTGTAGGTGGTAACTTCTTCTAACTTACCATAACCAATGTTTATTTTCATATTTTGAGAAAATCCATTAAACATTACTTTAGTCTTTTTAACATTTATTTTTAGTCCTACTTTCATCTGATAACTCCTGCAACATTTACTGCAGCTCTAAAGCATTATTTGCAAAAACAACTACATCATCTGCAAAATCTAATGATTTAAGCTCCATTTACTTTCACTCCTTTAGCTTCCCATTTTAATCCACAAATACTTCTTGCAGCACTGCTGTAAAAAGTGTTGGAGATTATTGTTAATAACAGCCCTGAGTATATAACATACACCATGAATTTTTTTTAATCATTTCCACATTGTTAAATTTTTATAATTTAAAACATTTTTTCCTTTCATAAATATTAAATTTTTTAAAACTAAGTAAAACAAACCAGTTTGTAAGCCCACAATAATTAAAAATACTCCCATAGGGGCTCCTAAAAACAAATTGAATGCAGAGAAAAAAAAAATTTAAGTGAGTGGATAATAGTGTTATTTATGAAATTTTTTCATCAACATTGTTAAATTTTAATATTTGAAATTATATTTACAACATTTTTTCCCATTCATAAATATTAAATAACCTAATTTTTTAAAGCTGAATAAAGAACCTTAGCTATTTGTAAGCAATACGTTGTGCTGTGGCTTCTCCTTTCTCAGAATAAGAAATCGCTTAGCCACTATGCCCAGAGAAATCTGTTAGCCATTTTATCTTTCCATTCCACACCCTCAGTTTTCCCCATAGTCTTCTCTATCCTGCTCCATCCCATTTCCATAATCAATTCCATAGCCTTTGTATCTAAATGCCCCTTATCTCAAACCCAGTGTAAAAATAAAGAATCCATTTTCTGTACAATTGTTTTGTTTATATTTGTTCTTCCACAACATCATTATTTGTATCCTTTCTGCTTGCAGGCATTTACATTAAATTAACAGATGCCTAATATTTTCTATGCCTACCTTACACAAATTGCAGACTAAATCATCCACATTTTTCCCATTTATATATCCCTTGCTGCTAAAGACCCTGTGCGAGCCTTAAACAGTAAACTAGTTCCCTTACTATTATCATAATTTAACACCAATTTTCTGTTTACTTCAATATATATTTAAACTTTTTTTACTCTCCTTACTAGTTCTCCATCTCTCCAATTCCCTATTCTTTATTAATGTATCTATTCTTTTTATCCCATACATTGCCACTATAACACTCAACAATTCTCCTAACACAAACATTCCATCTTTTGTATAAGTATACTGACATAAATTCTTTATCAAATCTTCTGCATACTGTACTATCTTTCTCACCCATCTTGTTGCCTGCCCTTTACTCATAACCTAATTAAATACTATGTTGGCTCTTCTGTTACTATCCATAAATTGCAATCAACAACATTTTAATTTTGTTTTTTACATTTCTCATATAAAACTTGATTATCCCATTTCTTCTTGAATCACCTCCTTTGCCAACCACATATCTGCATCTAATGCATGTCTTCCTATTTCTCTAATCCAACACCCCTTTACTAACACAATGCATTATTACCATAAGTTAACTCTGTCACTGCCACTCCCTTCCATACAATTCTATACAATTCTACCTACATCATATTTATTATATGAAAACACTGTTAATTTCTTTATCAATCCCTTTCTTTTTTTATTTATCAATTTTTTCTCCCATTTATCCAAGCAATTTCTGTGATTAATTAAGATGATTCCCAAATAGATACACCTATTCATCACACTTAACTTTATATCCCCCAATAAAAAATATTTTCTCTTCTCTTTCTACAATATTAATCATTATTATTTTTGATTTTTCTTCATTAAATTTAATCTCAATCTCTTTACCCAGCCTGCATGTCTCCAGCTTATCTTCCATATCTTCCCTACTTTCTGTGCACAAGAAGACATCATCTGCAAATAAAAGACTCGATAATGTATATACCCTCTTACCACCTAGTAATGGTATCTCTACCTGACATAGGGCATCCTTGCCTTAGTCCTACTCCATTTTTATATTCTATATCAATATTGCACGGCACCCCTTAGTGGTAAGATTATTTTTATTGATTTCAATCATAATTATGCATCTCACAGAAGAAATTAAAACTTTTGTATATTTTAGTTTTAAAAACTGTTTCTAAATTTTGAACATATTCTAAATGCCAATTAAATGTCATTAATAAAGAAGAAAGTATTTGTAATCTTTTTAAAAATATCATAAGGTGTTTTTGACAGATTTTTTTTTTTTTAATTGTTAAAGCAAAGACATCTTTGATTTTTTTTTTTCATATGTCATAACACCGGCCGGGATGCGAACCCACAACCGTCTGCAACCAACTACTTGCTTGCAAGGCAGCCATAAATCAAATTATGTGAAGTGTAAATTTTGTTTGTTTTATGCCATAAGTAGAAATAACAGTTTCAAAATCAAGGATCCCATTTAAGCTAAAATATTTGTAAACATTCTTTATAAAAAAATTTGCTTGTAAATACCATTGAAAACTCAGCCTTGTTTGAATTAGGCAAGTATTAAATATTAAGATAACATCCGATCCTCTGCTCTTTTTTGAAATAGATAGCCTTTTTTAAAATCAGGAATGAATAAACATGCTATCTATATGTTATGTTTTTATGTGATAGTATATAAACACATAGGCATGTAAATACTTTTATAATATATATTTATTAGCGAAACATTAATACAAATATGTGCATTTATGTATTTACATTATATTTACAATGGTTTACCTGCTACCACTGGCAACATAAAGCTCCGGTGAACTATGGAAGAAGGGATTGCATGTGCCCTTATAGATTTCATTACCACTTCCAGCTATTCTTGATGGTCTGCCCTCATGAGTAGATTTCTGGATGTAATTGACAGCTGGCTTCATGTTGGCATTTGATTTTATCAGTTTCCAGTCCTGAATATGACTTGCCTACTGTTTAGCTTAACTGGTATTGCCTGAGAATGTATATTCTGTCTTTCAGCTCTGTGACAGAGAATGTGGACCTATGTGACAATAGTTTTCCCAAAATGGGTATAGATAACATGAATACTCTCAGCTACGTGATATAATTGTTTTCTAAGCCCCCTTCAAAAAGCTTGATTATTTATTACTAGATCCCCATCCCTAATGGAAACATTTGGATTCAGTGAGCATAATCACCCATTGGCATGTTCATATCATTGGCTATGCATTATCTATTTTCTTCATGTTGGGTTGAGGCAATGAGTGATTAATCCGATCGAGATAAGACAGGACCTGAACTAGTCCATTATTTCAAGACAAGGTGAGCTATGACATTATAGTTTACTTTTATTCAGATGTATATTTGAATATAATACTTATGATAATCTTTAAGTCCTAAATCATTTGTTTCATTAAACTTTTTTCATTAAATCAGTTGTGCAGTTAGATAAAAGGTATATTTCATTTTATGTTTGCGAGTTGTACACTACATTTTTTTGATAGCTTCAGCTAAGTGGTTTTAACTATGAGTAAAAAAAAATCTATCTGTCCAAAATCATTTAAAATTAGAGCTTTTAATCACTTGATTATGTAAAATAATTTCTGCTCTACCAATTTTTACTGAAAATAATTTAGCATTCTTATTGCGCTAAATTTTTTTTTCAGACATTCTAAGACTGACTTTGGCTTTTTGATTTCAGATATTTCTTTATTTCATTTGTACATCTTGATATGTTCACTTTGAGTATTATAGCTAGAGGGAGATATAATGATGTGAATGTATAGGAGATGCAACTTTTAATTGCAATGCAAAAATCTTTCTTAGTGTGATTGTTTCAAAGCGACTTTTGGGTCACTTGCAATTGAAGTGGGATTTCACTTACTTTGAATACTTTTTTAACTATAAAAAATAGGCTTGGTTTGGTTTCTTGATAAAACTTTGCATTGTGTTGCATGGAGAAATAACACACCCACACATTAATTTTAAAAACCTAGTTCTAATATCAGATTGAGCTTTCATCATCATAAACTAATGTGTAGATAGAAAGATAATGCATTGGCCAATGACTTAAATGGACCAATAGATAATGATGCCCACTGAATCCAAGAGGGTGGAGATCCAGAAATAAATAGTAATTGTTTTGAAGGTAAAATAAGAAAGGCCAGCAATGTGGATGAAGAAGAATCAAGAAGAAACTGGACTGACCTTCATACCCAACTTCATCCCCTGCTAAGGAGGGATCTAGATGAACTTAAAGGCCACCCTCAGTCTATATTATTATTTTTGTATACCTAAAGGTTTCTTATATAATTGAAAGGCAAATATACCTATATATGTATTCATTCTGTAAATAATTCTATTTGCTTGTATTTATATAATGGACTATTTCCATTATCTAATATGAGTATTAAATGTCTTTGGAAAAATTTAACTTTTATTCCAAATACATTCAACTGTTAGAAATAGCACATCAAACAGGTTGGTATATGCATAACATTTCTCAAGGTATTATTTTCTCCTCTTCTTCAAGTATTACTGGCCTGACCAGTGAAAGTATTAGCATGGGTTTCGAACTTGGATTCTTAGATTCTTGGGTATTGAATTTTAAGGTAACACTCTAACCAACTGAGCCATCCTACCCAAGGCAACAGTCAGTAGAAATTTCATATATTTATCTATGAAGTTTCTCCTGATTTCTCCACTTTTTCCTTAAGAGCAAAGTTGATTAGTGGTTTATCACACTAGGTTTGAATCCCATGCTAGTACTGTCACTGGTCAAGACAGCAACCCCTGAAGAAGAGGGGGAAATAATAACTCTCAAAACATTGTGCATATACTAACCTGCGTTCTATTACTAACAGTTGAATGTATTTGGAATGTTTAAATAAAGTTAAATTTTTCCAAAAACATTCAATACTCATATTAGATGATGGAAATAGTCCAATATATAAATACAACTATTTCCATATTCACAAACTTTCAGGAAAACAATTCTACTTGCTTGTTTAACCATAGATTAATTTAGTACTAATACTTTTAAACTTCTGTGCTCTGAGAGTTTTTTCTGTTTGTTTATATGTAATTTGGTTCATACTCCTAGTAATGGACATAATCACAGAAATTGTTTGAATACAAATATAGAAAACTTGGAATTATTATTTCCTTGACATGTAACATTTATATAAGAATATGTAGATCTTTCATTTATAGATAAAGTATAAACTGAATAATTTATATATTATTAACAAAAGTACACAAAGTAGTCTTATTTTATGAAAATATAATTCTACCACAAACTATTATTAACTTGACTAGCATACATTTCCAGTTGAGAAAACAAATATATTTAAATATAAATACCTATTTTTAGAACTGGAGGTGAAATTTAAGGTCTTAAACTAATGAATACCAGAAAAAAAACTCATTTCTATTCACGAAGGTTTTTGGTACTATTTGACAATTTCCATATTCTGGAATCAAGAATAGAAAGAGAAAAAGAAGAGTTGGATGTATTTACCTCATTATATTAGTGGAGTAATTAAAATGTTTTTATCCAAAGTGATCAATGAAAAATATTCTTAATGCTTTAAGAGCAATTATTGGTTCAGATAAAAAATTCCAAAGAGGGCTTATTCTCTGGTTAGGTCTTATTTTCAGGGAAACACAGTACTACAATATTTCCCCCAAATAAAACTTAATCTGAAAATAAGACAGGATGATTTTTCAAGGTGTTTATAAAATAAGCCCTACCCCAAACACTTAGAATTGCCAGCCAGAGAGATGAATTTCATTCGTCCACTGAAACACATGGACATATTGAATTATACAAGGAGGGATACAAAAATGATCGGAATTTTGTAATAAAAAATTGTACATTAAATTTTTGGTGTTATATTATCTGTTTCAAAATATAGTCATGGTCTTCAACCCTTGGTCCATGGACCGGTACCAGGCTGCAGAAGTTTTTTACCAGTCCGCGGTAGACTGGCAGGAAAGTTTGTAATAACAAAATAATGAGTTTAAACTTTTAATTAATATAAACAATTTTTATTTATATTTTTCATCTCATTTTTACCCAATTAAAAAAAAAACAAAACAGAATGAAAACATATCTAAACAATCATACATAAATTAATTTATTTTTCTAGTTATCACATACGTTTATGGGGGTAGGGGGTAGAATTATATTACTTTTCTAAAAAAACTCAAAATTAAAAAAAAAAGTTTTTTATTATACAAACTCCATATGTATATTAAACTTCATCTTGTATGTTTAACATTATTGTTTTGATCAGTTATAACAATTATGCTCATCTAAGGCTAAGCAGTTTACATCTTTAAGAAAATTTATCTATAAACTTCTGCCGGTCCGTGAAACCTTATCCTTATTTTTGCTGGTCTGCAAAACCTTATCCTTATTTTTGACAGTCTGCAAAAGCTTATCCTTATTTTTACCAGTCTGCAGGTGTGAAAAGGTTGAAGACTACTGGTATAGTCTACTTAATGTAATGCATCAGTCTAAATGTATTTTTCACTTTTTAAAGTAATCCAGAAACACTTGCAAAGTGACACTTTTTAGCACATTCATTTGCTGATAAAAAAAAGTCTCATTTTTTCATTTGAGAAATTAAAAGTTGCACGGGGCAAGATCAAGCGAATGTGGCTTATGGATAAGCTTGTTCATGATTGTTTTACATTCAAGCTTTCTGCATTGTCATGATGGACCATGCTCTTCTTACTTTGCCATAAAATGGGATTACATTTTACTTCATCATGTAAAAGTTTCATTAATAAGTAGATTTTAAATGCCTGATTGTTAAGCCATTTGCACCCCCCACCCCCAATCTAACATCTTGACATTTGACTTCATTTACCATGAATTTTTGAAATGTGGGGAATTTAACATTTCCATTAAACCAATCATAAACTTGTATTTTTAAGAGCAGCATGCAAGCCATTTCAAGTGGTATAACCTATTTTCCCTAAAAGAAAACAAAATTTCATATTGTTCCAACTCTTCAGCTGTCAAAAAATGTCAACAAATACGTGAGACACTACAACACAAAAAATGTGCTGCACGTGACCATGATTTCACAAGGTATTTATTTGGAAGATTGATGCAGAAGAATCCCCACAAGATATATCTACTACAACAGATATAGCTAGCATAGATGCTTCCAGTTATTTTGGGGCCCTCATAAAGTAATGAATGTATAAATGTAGATTTTTTGTACATGAAAAATAAGACTTCCCCTGAAAATAATCCCAAAGGCATCTTTTGGAACAAAAATTAATAGAGCCGGTCTTATTTTTAGGGAACATGGTATTAAATCATTGTATTTTCCTTGATTATTTGTACTTGTAAAACAAATTTTTAGTAACCCATTATAGACTATTATAACATCTGATATTACTAGTTGACCACCTTTCCCAGCTTGGTTCCAAAATTATTTACCCCTTTCCCAATTAAAAAAAACGAGACAGTAAAAACAAATATTTTATTTCTCATTCTACTCTTTCCTCACATCACCCTTTCTCATTGATTATGAAATTTTGAGTAACAAATGCTACCCCAGTGAATTTTTGCTATTACCTGGCCTCTGTCCACATAAATAATCATTTTACAATAAGACTATTTGACCAATCTGCCAGATACTAAAGTAATACTTGATTGTGAATACACTAAAGGTTAGGGGCTATATTCAACCTCCACACTTACCCTGGAACCACCACAAGTGTAGCCTTATAACTTATGGTAGTTTACAGGATGGCCACTAGAGGCGCTGTTCTGTGTTAGCACACAGAACATACAGGGTAGGGGCCCTGAAAGCAGAAATGCTTCTTCCAGTTGCTAGGTGGCGCTGTTCACCATGCGTATGCACAGGAACCTTCCACAAGCTAGCTGGCAGCAAAGCTGCCCGCCTGGTGGCGCTGGTTGCCATGCAATAGTTGAGCATTACATTTCCATTTATGTCATAATCAATTGTCCTTCAAAAAGCATTGATGCCCTGTTATCTAAAAATAGTATAAAAATCATCATGAATAAAAAAAGTTATTGCATATAATATTATTAAAATTACCCACATTGCATTTTTTCTAAAACAAATCATTTATCTTTTTCCACATAGCCAGGTCCATCAACATTTCAGACTTTTTTATATTCATTTAAGATTTAATCTTAATCTTTTCCCGTATTTCTTGAGTGATGCTGTGATCCTATTTTAGATGACCAAGAAAATTTTATCATTCTCTTCTGACACCTTAACAGCACAGTTATAGCTACATTCAGTTGTAGGTGACATACATTTAGTTGATGCTTTGTAACAATTTTAATTCTAGGTCCACTTCAAGTTCAGAATAGACCTTTATTTTGCTTTTGCTTTCCACTTGACTAATATATTTCTGGGGGATTTGTCATGCTTTATTTCTATTTTGTTCATATAGTTTCTAGCTCCAGAATATTGATGCAAGCTTGGTCACAAGGCTTCGGACTGCTCATGCCTACTGGTATAATGTGTGTTTAGGAATTGTCTACTTGCTCTATAATCTTTTTTACCCATACTTACAATAATTCAATTTTGAAGGACAGGTATGGTAGTCTATTTGAATAATCTGACCCTGTCATACTGCAAACAGTAGAATTCTTGACTGCCTGCCATCTAAAAAACTAAATAGCTGTCCCCTCTACAGAATTTTTCCTGCATAACTATGTTGTCTTTTCTGTCCAGAAATTATTTACCAAGGCTTCGTTATATCTCTGAAATGTACTAGGTTTCCCAAATAGAGAATTCTACCAAGACAGAGGATCACTGTAAATAACATCATGCAAGATCATTGTTAGGACATTAAATATAGCTTAAAATATCTTTCTAAACTATATAGATCAGGGGTGGGCAATTGTTTTGGCTCGGGAGCGACAGAGGTTGGTGGAGGGCCACATTGTAGAAGCCAAGGTTAGAGGAGGGCTGCACCTTTTTTTCATGACATAATAAACATTGCTTTATTCCCTGTATTACCAAAGAAATATTTGTTTGTCCATTCTTCATTAAACACATGACATTCATCACCGATTTTACATTTTTTTGGAGGGTTCATTTCACTAAAGTTGGACATGTATATATTTGCTAATGCAAAGACAAAATTGAAATTAACCAGGTCAACTAAAAAAGCACTGCACATTGTATCTACACTGCGCATATGGCCATTCTAGTGGAAAATAAAAGATGAATCTTCGGTTGCGCACAGGAAGAAACTCTCAGTTCAAGGTGGATTTTTCTGTTTGTCTTGGCAGGCCGAATGTGGCCCTCAGGCAGCTATTTGCCCACCCCTGATATAAATGTTCTACAGGTGCTTCACTTACCTGACTTCTAATCACTCCAATTTTTAAGAACTGGTTTATACTGGGGGTTGACTTCTCCAAAACCACATTTAACCTATCAAATTTTATGATTGCTTAATTCTAGGCCTATGAAGCGGAATCTGAGATTCAGATTGCGCTTCACAGCCCACTTCAAATCTTCCGCTACCAACCTAAATTCAAACCCTATTCTTGCGTATATATTCCACTCACTAACACATTTTTTATCCCTTTGTTTGAGTATTATTAACTAATATATTTATTAACGAAGATATATGCCTAAATATCTGAATTTAAACACACAAAATAAAAATAATAAATATAGTATTTAAAGAGGGAATACATATACACAATAGGGAACGGAAGATTAATTATAACAAGCTATAATATCAATATATTATATTTTCTGCATTTTGTTATTCTATAAAAGATATAATAAGTATTTATTAATTGCAGCTCAGATATCTATAGATATTGTAGAGACAAACGTGCTGAGCAAATATTTATTGGAAAAGTCCGTTACATGTAATTTTATAAAATTGTGTTTCTAAATTATTTTTGCTATTAAACTCCACTTTTCTTTTAAATCCAATGTGGAAAATGCGATTGTAATTAGTCAAAATTAATTAAAGGTGAGAAGCGTAATCTTGTATAATATTCTAACATAACTTTAATTAAAAGTTTCTCTAAAATCAAAAGTAGAAACTAAACTTAATTGGTTTACTTTTGTTACAAACATTTTTTTTTATCAATTTAATTTCGAATTGAAAACTTATCTCACAATGGCATCTTCCAGCACAATGGATAAATCGTATGTACAAATTCTTTTAAAAATTAATTGAATTAGATAACAATTAGCAATGACCAATCAGAAAAGGATTCCAAAAATACCAAGGCATGGAATAATTACGAATTAATTGGGAGAGTAACTAGGACAGTCAATGAGAGCAGTCACCAAGAAAATTTGCGTTGGTTAATTTCAATGTGTACTGAGTAAATCTAAGTCGCCTTTCTCGCCATTCGAGATGGCCTTCCCTGGAATCTGTGCCCATGGATCCTGATACTCATAGACTATAATTATATGCCTATTTGTTAAATAATAAACTTATTGCCTGCCTGAATAACTATGCTTGACAAACTAGATCTAGTCTCCGAGGGAATTGAAATCATCAAAAGAACCACCACATTTTACAGAGGTAATCATTTCAAATGCTGCTAGACCTTTAAGGTTACCGTGAATAATTTTAACTCTCACCTATCTATTTCTTTAAACATTTTGTAAAGCTTTCATTTGTAAAATTTAATATTAGTTATCAATCAATTTGTAAAATTCTCACCTTTTTGTTAATTGTACCTTGTTCTCTCTATATATAACTTAGCTGTAATCTCTCCTACATTAAACCTCTCCTGAATAATTATTATTTCTAAATTTCATGTCTATGCGGCAATAATTTATTTTCATTATTATATTTTATACTTTCAGATACTAAATTATATGTCGATAATTTTCCCCAGAATCGCAAATGCTTACGCTATCTCTTTTAATAAAAGAAAACCCTCCTTACTTTTCAGAGGGTAATTAATCTAGTATATTTTAAAAACAAATTTGTTATTCTTAGTATAGCGGGTTCCTGCCAGTCTGGGGAAATAAAATCAGAATTTGATAATTATTGTACAGTGTTATTTTCAAAAACTAAGTAAAAATCTATTTTCTTAGAAATGTGTTTTTTTGGTTAATTAAATAATAGCGCTAACTTCTAAAATCTGCAAATAGATTTATATGAATTAAATTAATATTACTTTCTTGAAATCAATAGCCACCACCGACTTTATATATATTTAATAATATGAAAAGTATTTATTTATTAAAGTATTCAAAACCAAAGATTTATATTATTTATACATTGTGGAAAGTTTATGTGTAGTTTAAAGTAATACATAAAGGGGGGGGGATCCTTTAGTTCTATGAGCTATATTATATTAACATTAAATGTAATTCTTCCAGATCCACGTAGTAATCAAATCATACCGGTATGCTGGGTTTTTATTAATAAAGATAGGTGATAATTCTTTATTCCTTAGTTAAATATATATATTTATATTAATGCAAGCGTGACGTGTATACCGGCCTTTCGTTATATATATCTTTGTGCTTCATTCATTTTTACTTCCAATACCAAGGACAAGGTTTGACAAGCCTCTTTGGATTTCTTCAGCGCGAGATATTATTGCATAGGGTTCGCTCTGGCAAAAGTCCAGCCTATGGCAATTCAATAAAGCGCATTCTTCATTGTTTATGACCCGACCCTGCCAACGTTTGCAGAGAGTCACCTTTTTTAACTGTGAATTGAAGCATCTTCTTGGATCTTAGAATAGATCTCTCCATTGCCATCATACATGTACTGCTCTCCCATATTTTGTTCTCGTTAAAAGCCTATTAATTCTCCTAAACCGTACTGTTATGATTATGCTAAATGGATTGCTATTTTTTTTATATGTTTCATTCACACTTTCAGATACGATATTTCTGCCATTATTATTATTTCCCAAATTAGCTTCCCACACATGTTCTTATATAGCAAATACAAATATTAATTAAATATAATTATCCTTATCCTCCAACTCAATAAACTTAAGTATTGGTACGAGTGCTATTGTTTTATTAATGGTGGATTCAAAGAACTTTATGTAACTGTAGTCTAGCGCTATTATTAAAAATCTTATGTATCCCATTCAATCGATAAATTATTGACATATAAATAGCCGCATTAGAATAAAGCCATGAATTATTTGTTATTGATGATTAAATACGTTCATTTTATAGCATTGTAAGGGAGGCTAATGTCGTCCAAGGGAGATAAACACCCATTTTATTTACATTGTAACACCAATAACGTTTGCAATCATATATATTCCAAGTTGATTTAATAAATCTTATATCTTTCTAAATATCTAAGTCATTGTTTCATTTATTGAATAGAAATGGATTTGATGTTATATAAAAAGGGTTCTACTTACTAGATGATCGAAAATCGCTAATCATAATATCCTGTACATGAATAAAGTTCAAATAAGAGTCTTTTTGTGTCACGACTTTGTGATGCCGGCGGGGTAGAAATAAATTAGATCAGTATCATTGGAATTGTTGCTCATAAGTTGGTAGATCTGGAAAATAGGCAAATAGGGCAGAGTTCATGAATGTTCCTGACTTATGTATCTTGCGCATGACTGGACTCGAGGTACTTTTGCCTAGATGCTAGATCTTGTTATATGAACAGACGAAACCGACCGGTACAGCCTACTAGCTTCATGTTCTTCATCACTGTTCTTATTCTTCCTTAATCTCCTTCTATCTTGCCAAACTGTTGTACAACTGCTTTCATTTCCTTTATTGGTTCTCTATTCATTTAATGATTTTCACATATTGCTTTTTCAAAATCAATTATTAAATCATTTATCTTTGTAATTACTCTTTAACATTTTCTTGCATATCATTTATTGATTTCTTATTGTCTACCACTTGGATATTTATCTTTTGCCCTTTCACTAAACTCTTCTTGCTTTTCTTTCAGTTGACTAAATCTCTTCTTCCTTTTGTCAGAGAATGTTTCCATCATACTCTATCTTTCCTTATTTTTTCATGAACTTCTCTAATTATTTGTTGAGTTTCCTCAAAATTTTTTTTGTGACTCAGTGAATGATCTTTTTATGTATTTCATTTATATTTGTTGTGTATCATCAACTCTTTCATCATTTTTTGTTGTACTTTTTGTATATTTTTATTTCCTGTTGGCTTTCTTTGATTGAATCATACATTTTCATAACAACTATGAATGTTGTTGTTTCAACAGATTTAACTTCCGTTTGTTTTGGTCCAACTCTATTGGCTATTCTGCTGCTTGCATCATTGGTTGCTCTACGATTGATTCTTCTTTCATTTTTTTCTTTACTCATATAATAATAATATATATGTCTACGACTGTTATATATTTGGTTTATGCAGAGAATAAAGAAACAATAACACTATTATTATATAAACTCATCCTTATCATAAATGCCAATTCTACTGAAAATATGCAAACTTCTTCAGAAATATTTCAACTTCCTGAACAAACCCATACCAATTTCAACTCTTTGCCTACTTAAAACCCTCTCATTCCTATATGTCCTTAACATTACTGATCATTGATTAGTACTTATAATTAATTCAAGTGCCAATCTCATCTTCTATTCCAAATGAGACTGTTTTCCTATTTCATAATACCTCAATGAACTACATATATAAATTATTTGAGCACATACATATTGCAGTTCCATTAATATATCCTAAAAAACTATAAGGTATTAAATTTTGATTATTTATATATCCACTAAAATTTAGACACTCCTTTATATTCAATTTACTTATGGTACATTCTTATGTGCATATATTACTGAGCCACATATAAGGAAATCGTTTTTGTGGCAATGCGTATAGTGTTTTGCCTGTTTTAACAAGTTATACAAGCATAAGAAGTGGTGGTCATGTGATGTTTATTGGCTTAAAACCAATCCTGCCTCATAGGATAGTGGTGGCTATGGTTGTTAAAGAACCAAAGACACCAAAATGTATGGATGCTGAACTGAGATAAAAGGTGGCTGCTGGAGGGCTGCATTAGGTCCTAAGATCTAGGTGCAGTGCTTTCGGATCCCAGGCTCCTCACTGCTGAAGGCCACAAGCCAGAAACTAGTTTGGGGATATTAGATGAGTAGGCACTAGATGGGGATTTTATGCACAAGCCTTCTGGCATCCATCGATTACTCTAGCTTGCTGGGTGTGGTAATACGTATGGTGAGTTTTGCCCATTTTAACAACAGTTATACACAAGCATAAGAAGTAATGGTCATGTGATGTTTATTGGCTTAATTCTTAGGTAAAATGGATTTAATTGTGCCACCCTTGGGTCACTACTCTGTCATAAATTCTTAGGTAAAATGGACTTAATTCTGCTGCATTTGGGTTACAATTTTTGTACTGGTAATCTGAAGGAACTATCTTTAAATATAACTAATTGGTGTAACTTCACTAGAATTGTATCGAGTAGATAACGATGGAATGATTTAACCTACAAATGGATTATATTTCCAATGACTTCCACAAACTCAACACTAAGGTTTCACCATTCAGAAGTAATTTGTTTTACATGAAAAGGCATACATTTGCAGCCTTTATTAGAATATCATTTCATTTGTGGGGAAAAAATGTAAAATTGATCATTTTCAACTCCTATAGTTTCTCAATTCCCGAGAACATGTGTTCAGTGGTTAAGCATTCTGTCTAACCCTTTTTTAAAAAAACAAACACAAAACTGATATGTTAGTATGAGGACTTGAAATGGAAGCTGCAATATAAAATACACCAACAACTTGAATTTTATAAACTAATAACCATTTATTTACAAAATATGCCTAACTCTCACACACAAAATAAAAATAATTATTTTGGAAGAAATTCATACAATGGTTAAGCATATAAAAAATAACTGAATAAAAATAACTTAATTCATAATATAAAATAGATTAAAATATAGTACGCGGATTAAACTGATTTAAGATCTTTTCTATTTTCTAAGTTTTAAAAGGAACTTACTATAGTGTATAAACATATTTGGAATAAATTGTGAGTTGTCATCTTCCAATGTTGTTTCCCATAATAGGGGCACACATTTTTCATGAACATAGATTGGTTGTAATTTATACTAGTGACGTGGCATTCAAGGATCAAAGTCAGGTAGAGATTGTATTTTTATATTGGACTATTTCCATCATCTAATATATGTATTGAATGTCTTTAGAAAAATTTAACTTTATTTAAATATTCCAAATACATTCAACTGTTAGTAATAGCACATCAAACAGGTTAGTATATGCATGTTTCAAAAAATATTAGTCACCCCTTTTCTTCAGGTGTTGCTGACCTGAACAGTGACAGTACTAGCATGGGATTCGAATCTGCATCCTTAGATTCTTGAGTTTTGAATTTTAAGGTAATGCTCTAACCAACTGAGCCATCCTGCCAAAGGCAACAATCTTTAGTAATTTCATACACTTATTTATGAGTTTCCTCCTGATTTCTCCATTTTTTCCTTAAGAGGAAAGTTGATTAGTGGTTTCCATACATTATGTATAGTCACACTAGGTTGGCTTATGGAATTTTTTTGTCATTGTCATGTGAGCAGCTTCTTTAAATTGTCTTCTTTGTACCCTTTCTTCTCCATCCAATATTTTTGTATTTTCCCAATTGAACATATGTTCATTGGCACATAATGTATGGAAATCACTAATCAACTTTGCTCTTGGGAAAAAGTGGAGAAATCAGGAAAAACCTCATAGATAAGGATATGAAACTACTACAAACTGTTGCCTTTGATAGGATAGCTGTTGGTTAGAGCATTACTTTAAAATTCAATATTCAAGTATCTAAGGATCCGAGTTCAAATCCCATGCTAGTACAGTCACTGGTCAGGCCAGCAACACCTGAAGAGGGGAGACTAATACCTCTTGAAACATTGTGCATATACTAACCTGTTTGATGTACTATAGCTAACAGTTGAATGTATTTGGAATATTTAAATTTTTCTAAAGACATTCAACAAATATATTACATGATGGAAATAGTCCAATATAAAAATACAACTAGAACACCACCATCACAAAACTTTAGAAAAATATCAGGTAGTGAAGGTTACATGGTACACATTTAAATTAGCCAGCAGTGCTTTTTCCATGATTATCAACAAATAATAATCCATAAATCAAGATTTTTTATTTCTGGTAATGATTTATATTTAATAAATCATTTTTTTCTCCCAACACTGCAATATCTCAACCAGTTATATATAGTCCAAAAAGCAAAAAGTTTCTCTCAAATTTAACATTGTCTGAAGCCTTTTGTTTTTTTCAATAATTAAACGAATCCTCCAATCCAGCACTAAAGAATATGGCTTCTCCTTCCTTTTAATCTTTTCAAGAATTTTTCAACTTTTTTTTCTTTTTAACATTTCTACTTTTAATTAAAAGTACATGTAGATTATCATTTTTTCCCTTTTAATTATGTACCATATTTGCAGATTCATTTTTTTTCTTATCTACAAATGTAATCAAATAAAGTATTTGTTTTAAAATAAAATACATAGTTTTCAATCTTTTATTTTTATTAAAACACCATTACCTGTATTAAGTTCCTTTATAAACATTTATTTTTACAAATTAAGTTTTCATTTAAGTAATGGGCTTTAATATACCTCACATATGTGCACCAAAAACATACCATTAAATCATTCTGTTTAACCAATTATTGCTAATAATTATAGGCTGCTATATCATCTTTTTGCAGGTGGTTGATTACCTTTTAAAGCTTCTATTTTGAGCAATAAATACATGACATTTTTCAATATCTAAAGATTGTTTTATATTTTTGAAACTTTTATTCATATAACTTTTTTAAGAATTTATAATTGTATTTTTTCTATTACTTATTTTTTCGAGATTTCATAGTAATAATTCTTTTTCATAACATTTTACAGAATTCCCGAAATTATTGATCATTTAAAAATATTTTGTGTTCATTTTTTCCCCCAATAGAAACTTATTAGTGAATTACTCTTTTTTTGTATCAAGTGTGTTACAATTGTTAATACAGCATTGGTTATCTATTTATTGATCCCATTCAAGTCTGGGCCATTTTTGAAGTTTATTAAAATTAATTTACATGTTTTACTTTTAAAATAATTGCGACTATTTCTGAAAGTAATTGTATAAACTGTTAATACAATATATAAAAAAGTTTGTATTAAAGTGTGAGATTATTCTCTGTTCACTTTATTCATAGTTTTGAAATTTATATAAATTTGTTAGGCAAAATATAACCCAGTTCTCTTGTATTTTGGATGGTTTTGTGTTCATTCCTGCTTTGAATTTATTCCTAAAAATGAATTCATAATTTTCTGGGGTTTTTTCCCAGCAAATTTTTCTGCCATCATAACTCAATTTATTTGCTTCTTCATACTCTTATTTTTAAATTCTAACATTAACATTTTCCATCTAACAAAACTTGAATTATTTGCATATGGTGTTTTCCACTATTATGTTCTATATCAACTCTCCATGGAGCAGTTCCTGCCATAATGATCAATGAATACTAAGTTTGTACAAGTTCCCCAACTATTGTTCACACACACTATATACTGACTAGTGTCTAGCTTTCATCAGTTAGTAACCTTGGATCTGAGAGCCCTGCATCTAGATCTTTGGATATAATGCAACCCTCCAGAAGCCACTCATTACCTTTTAACTATAAAGCTATGATCCAAAAAATGGAAACAATTTTTTAATGCAAATTAATTCACTTGCATAGCTATAGAAATTTGAACCCAGTTCAGTATTGTACCGGTCAAGCTAGCACATTCGCGCAACAGAATCCAGAGTCCAAGCAAAGATACCAAGCCGACCAGGATGAGATGGTTAGATCTCGAGACTGACCGCACTTCAACTCCTTCACCTGTGCTCCAAGACTCACGACCCTATGGATGACCGCCTTGAAGATACATATAGATATCATTTTAACTGCGAGCCGACATAGGTCAGGGAGAAGCAATGAGACTCATAACAAAAAAAATCGAATTTATCAACTCTATATATTTAAAACTAATTAATGCAAAGGAAATCACATATATAATATAAAGAATTTTGAATTGGATTGAAATAAATAAGATCGAGAGCAAAGTAATTGATTAAATTGTATGTTTATTTTTGCAGATTAAATTTGACGATTTTTATATATACCACTTTTGCATTTTACAATCAAAATGCGCGTAGCATCTAACATTTTTGGAGAGCGCTTTAACCTTCTCTCCTTACAATTAAAATTATTTTACATTTGTTGTGCTATTTGATGAAATTAAATATTGTTTTCATCATTTGCTTTATTATCTTATTGATCAGTCACTGCATTGTAGCTATGGTGCAGATTATGCTAATCCCTCTTATTTCATGGTTTTCAGCTAAGTAATCAGACGAAGCCTTGTTTTCACATATATGTAAAACATTCAAAGTCAAATTTATCTATATTATTATTATTTCAAATTATTGTGCATGAGACCGAAACTAGCTCTTGAATATGTCAGACAATGGCTGAAACTTAATTTAAGGGAGGAAGAGTTGGCAACAAAAGAACCAATGCACTATAGCGCTGGTAAACAGTTATAATAAATGTTGCTCTACGGATGGATTAATATTTAGGGTTTTGTGATCAACACCGGAGCCCTATGACCGATCGCCATGCTGCTAAAGAGGGTTGGGGTAGCTAACACTATTGCCTGGAATTTGACGTCAGGTCTTATTCGTGTGCGACCCAAGGAGTGTAAGAGGGATGGCCGTTCCGAGTCCCATCTTAAAGAAAAATGCAACATAACGAGAAAGTTTAAATGTATAATAAAATTATCACATCCGCCAAGCAAAAGAGTTGAAATAATTTAATATCTAGCCACGAGAACGATAGCTAATCAGTGTAATCATTAGCGCCAACTCTAATATAGCATTTTAATGATCAGATGCTATACGTGGGCGTACTTTTAAATATTCTTTGCTTTCTAGTTTCACTCTCAAATAACACATTTGATTACGCGATTAATAAAAAAAAACAAAGGGGGAAAAATATATTTGGAGGGCTTTTACAAAATGAAATAAATAACAAATATACTTATTCAAGGCTTGGATATTGCTTAGTGAAAATTAAATTGAAATTTACCTTGGGTTAAAACAAGATTCCCATTTTACAATTGCCAACAAATAATTAAATAATCAAGGTCAAAATAATAATCAGCACATAGCCCATTCTTGACAGTTATTTAAGAGGGTTTCAAAACAGCGTGCATTAAGTTACGATAAATAATTATTAAATGAAGAGGGGTCATTCTCTCTTCTCTTTATTATTAATATTGAATGCCCGCTGTTTCGAGGCATTAGCATGTAATTTATATTTTAAAATACGAAAAAAAATAAAGAAACCATAGTCACAACTGCAGTGAGAAAATTGAAAATAAAATTATTAAAATCATTTAGTTAGGAAACATTGGAAAATAGATCAGAATTATATAATTAAACTTAAGAATAAAATTTTACATTTAGCAATCTACTTGAATTCAAGATTTTAGAATTAAAATAAATTTTGTAAGTCTAGACTTAAAGAAAAATTAATATATTGAACTGCAGTTAGAAATGGTGATGTTACCGGTCATCTTGTAGTACTTGAGCTGGAGTTATGGGAGTCTTTGTGGCGGCTTGCGGCATCATCTTCTTCCCACGGTTAGAGTGGAGATGTTATGGCGGCATACTGGTGATGGTGGTTTTTGGATGGAAGTAAAAGCCCGTCGCCTTCACCCTGGAGCTTAGCCAAGGCTGCCTGTTTTAGCCCGACATTTTCTCTCGAACAGATATAAAAATTATTCACTTAACTGGATGTCAAAATGTTCACGGTTGCTTTTGGTTCAGGATACACGCTGGATTCAAAAGCTTAAAGATGATCAAAGAAGGCAAAAATTCACAGATGTAGCATTCAAGCTGTATAGATTTCAAAAAATTCAAAGCTGTCCAGGTTTCAAAAAAGTAAAGATCTAAGATGGCTCCTCCACTTTACATGGCTTTTTTAAAAATGATCCCCTTATCAGCCCACACACCTTGGAATTTCCTCTCCATCAAGATTACAAAATTTTTTATTTGCTTATGAAATTAGTGGTTGATTTCAAACATGCTGACATTCCTTTTAGGTGTTATAACTTTTCTCTGATTATCAAATTTTTAATTAAATCGAATTTTAATCAGTTTAATCCGATATTAGATTTTATTTTAATTAGTCAGGAATTTTGTTCTGATTTTATAATTTATGTGTAAAATCTCTGCTGTAAACTTATTTTTAATTAGCGAGGTCTCCAAAATATTTTAGAATCAATTAGCTAGATTATTTTAAAATTGGCTTTTCTTTTTAGAAACCTAAGGCAGGTGTGGCATATACTGATACAATTGTTTACAGCAAAACTTTACTAAACTTTTAATTCTACAAAAATACTTTTATTTTTAGAAAAAAAAACTTTTTTCTTTTTAAAAAGAAACTTGTCAGCGCATTGGCAATCAATCACCCTTTCACTGTGTTTTTACATTAAATTGGTTTATAATAAAAATGAAACTTAAAATTTAATAAATACCTCAATCACGCCACTAGGCTATATATATTCAATATAGGTGGATTATATTCCCACATATGAATTTAAATAATGAATTATTAAATTGACGCTACATTATTACTGTACTAAAATAGTTTAAAAATATTACGCGATAAAATTATACGCTATAACTCTGGCAATATTATTCAATTATAGCGTTCTTTCGTATGTGCGTATATAATGCTGTTTATATAGCCGTGATTGCAATTTTTAGCCTACAAATCTTAATTTAGACTTATTAAACAGGTTTGAACTTAGCACAGACGAGTGGGTTATTAGGATGGTTGGTGAAACGGTGAGGGATTTGAAGACAACCGTTTCATTTCCGTAAACTTAAAAAAAAACAATTAAAAAAAATAACCTTGCCACAATCATGACTTTGAATTTTCGTTATCAATTTGTTAAATAATTTCCTATTTTCCCATGCACCTAAACTTATTTTCTTGCTGCGCTAATGGATTTATTTATCAGTACCTTTATATTTACGACTCTCCCACCAAAAAAAAAACATGCACGCAATAAAATTAATATCAAGAGCAATATACCCACCAAATCACCAATCAATCATAAAAAAAAAAAAACCATACAATCTCAATAAATCTGAATAAATATCCAAATAGATATTTGTCAGTTAGAATGGGATAGACATGTTAGTTTTTTCTTTTTTTTTTTTTTTTTAATAGCTAATAAATTTTTAAGTAGGATCTGGGGGTTGTTTAATACTTGGCTCGTGACTACTAAAGCCAAAACAATATCCCAACAGGTCATCATCATCCTCGGATTCAGATGTCTCATTACATTCGCTTGTTGGTCTTAACAAAGGCTGACTTGGGTGCATTTTTAAGCTTCTGGAAAATTCACTCCCTTCGTATGGGATCTCGTGATTTAATTCCCAATCATCTTCCTCTAATTTCGAACCCCTTTTTGACTTCGAGTCCCGACAAACTGACTCACTATGTGTAATCTTATCTTCCTTAACTTCTGGTTCTTTTTCTATATTTGATATAACGATATTCCCATTTTTTTGACTCGTTTCGCCCAGATCATTTAAATAACTTTCTTTATTCACTCCCTTATTGTTTAACGCGACTGGTGCAAAATGTACAGATTTTTTTTGCTTCTTACTTTCTTTCTCTGACTCACTACATGCTTCTCCACAGTTTGTACTTTGGGCTTGTCTCTTTTTAAAACTAATTTTTTCTTGGTAGACACACATTATACCTTTCTCATAATCGAGATGGCACTGATACATATTTAAAAAGTCATTTCCTATTACAAGATCATGTATTAATTTCGCCATGACCAAAAATGTATGGCCAAGAGTCGTTTTACCCCACACTAGTTCTAACCATACTTGTTTTCTTTCCGTTTTAGTTTTCCTACCGTCGGCTAGTGTTATAATCATTTCTTTTACTGGCAATGTTGGTACCCCAGACGTTCGCTCTTCCACCTCTGCTAGCCATCCTTTTGACACGAACGACAATTGGCTCCCAGTATCCAGCAATGCATCTCTCTTTACTGTATCAATAGTGATCTGTACAATGGGGCATGGCTCAAGTGGAACCCCTGGACTAGTCTCCTCTGCTTCGATAATTCCTGACATTATTAATTCTGGAGTTGTGTCCCTTAAAGCATCCCTTGGACTCTGGTAGAAGGAACTGACTAGCGGTGTCCCCTGTAGTTTAACGTTTTATTTCTATAAGGTTCTTTCACCCATGTCTGATTATTTGATTCCCATCTGGTAGGCCTGGAATATGTTTGGCCATCCGCCATCATTGTTTGACACCTTGGGGCTTCAATCCTACGTATTTTCTCTGGTGGCTTTTTTGGACTTGGCGTAAAATCAATGGTGGTTAAGAAACCAGCCATATCTTCTATTGCACGTATTCTGCATCCCATCATCAATTGCTGTACTCGAGCAGGCATGTTTTGCTGTATGATACAGATCATCTGAGTGTCAGTAAATGGAAACGCAGACAGGGATCTAAGGGAGGCTATTTGTCTCAAGAAGAATTGAGTGTGGGTTTCCTTCCTCACTGATCCATAGGTTTCTTTAAGTATAGAGTGATAGATTCCCTCCTGGCATTCCTCACTCCAGAATGTCTTCTGTATGGCTTGTGCATATTTCTCAAAGTTCTGGGGTTTTTCACTACAGCAGTCCCACCAAGACTTTGCATATCCATGTAAATAATGAAATGGCCAATGCTACCTGATCAGCTACTAGGACCTTTTGAAATCTGAAGAGTTCCTTTAAGCTTTCTAAATGTACCTTTGGATTTTCTCCCACTTCTCCCTTAAAAGCTTTTACTTGGATAAATTTAGCCAAGCCCATGGGTATATTCATTGATGATGTCACTGATTCATATATAGTTGGTTCTCTATTTTCTAGTGTTAACTCTAAACCACTCCTGCATGGGATAGAACAGTGTTCAGATTCTTTATCCATAATGTTTTCCATGTTGATTTTCATCTCCCTTATATTAGAAGTATCTTTTACACTATCTGTAGTCTTACTAATATCTGGTACAATGTTTGTCTTGCCCTGGTTGTAGGTTTGGGAACCAGTAGTTAAGTTACATTCTACAATGTCCATTTTTGCTTCCCTTATTTGTGTAATTTCTCTCTTCAATTCTTGGATGTCTTCTGTAATGGCATTTTCTTCTTGGGCAAAAACATGATTTCTATAACTCCAGTTTTCTTTTAACTCAGAAATCTCCTCTCTGATCTGTTTCTGTTCCTCTTCATATTCTTCAATTTTGAGGCAGATATCTTGCCCCATTTTAGAGACTTTCTCCTCCATAACCATTTCCTGATGCTCGGTCTGCCCTCTAACATCTGTGAGTTGTTCTTTTAGTGATTCTATTTCCTTGTTGGTTTCTTCTCGATTTTGACCTAATTTTTTTGTGACCTCTACTTGAAATTCTTCATATTTTTCTTGGCAGCTGATGGACAACTCCTGCCAGCTCCTACATAGCTTTTCTTCAAGTCGTTGGCCTTGCATTTCCATTTCTCGTCTCACTTCTACTATCCCTTCTTCATACCGTTTGTTTCCCTCTCTAATTTCCTTTCCCAACACCTCAAATCTCTGCTCCATTTCTAACTTATTTTTTTGATCTCTCTCCTCTAATTTCTGACTATTTACCTCGTCTCTCTTTATAAAAATTTGAGTCATCCTCTCCAACATAAAATTCACATCCCGATTTTTATTTTTGGACTCTTCCACCTGTTTATATTCTATTTCATTATTTACTGGTTCTTCTGAGATAATGGCAGCTTCTCCTGTAGGAATTTCCTCATCAGGGCTAAGGCTCACTTCCCCTTCTGTGCTGCTGCTCTCTTCTGCGATCTTTCTCCCTGACCTTAACGTGATCCCTAAACATTTCCCTTCTATTTCCTTCTGTACTTCTTCCCCTTCACTCATTATTTCTTGATCCTCCTCCATATTATTGTTATTTTTTTTTTCTTTATTAAACTAGATCTCAAAACAATACTGATTAATTTACTAAAAAAACTTTATTGAATATACGGCTGATGGCTAAACTCCATGAACGAAAGTGACTGGTTCACTTCCCATCCTGTTATGATGCCTAACTCTACTATGATGCCGAACTTTATACCGCTATTATTTTTATTTTGCAAGACCCGCCCATTATTTCATAACTTTAATAAATACAATTATAAAAATAAATAATGAAAGTTGACTCACCCTCGGTTTCTTCCAGCTGCTTTAAAATTTAATTTTAAATTCGTTCATGATTGTAACAATATTTTGTTTTATACATCTGTGCCAGTTTCAAACGGTAAAATTTATATCTGACCCACTTTCCAATTTCATTCTCATTCTTATTCAATCCAATCCATAAAGTATGATTTACATTTAAAAAAAAACAAACGGTTTTTTCTTTCCCTTTAAATTACAATGTTTTCCCTCACTACCCCTGATGACAAATTTATATGAGGATGACCTATAGCTTATTTAAATCATCCTCGGGCGCCAGTCACCAGTGAGCAAGAAAGCTTAACAAAATCAAACTCAATATTTACTAAAAGTCATTTGAAAAAAAAAAAAAAATTTTTTAATTTTTTATATATATCTGATCATTGGTCTCTTCAGGGGTGGCATTGATCAAAAGCTCCACGTTTGGGCATCCATAATCGGGGAAAAAAATCCATGTACCGGTCAAGCTAGCACATTCGCACAACAGAATCCAGAGTCCAAGCAAAGATACCAAGCCGATCAGGATGAGATGATTAGATCTCGAGACTGACCGCACTTCTGCTCCTTCACCTGTGCTCCAAGACTCACGACCCTACGGATGACCACCTTGAAGATACATATAGATATCATTTTAACCACGAGCCGACATAGGTCAGGGAGAAGCAATGAGACTCATAACAAAAAAATGGAATTTATCAACTCTATATATTTAAAACTAATTAATGCAAAGGAAATCACATATATAATATAAAGAATTTTGAATTAGATTGAAATAAATAAGATCGAGAGCAAAGTAATTGATTAAATTGTATGTTTATTTTTGCAGATTAAATTTGACGATTTTTATATATACCACTTTTGCATTTTACAATCAAAATGCGCGTAGCATCTAACATTTTTGGAGAGCGCTTTAACCTTCTCTCCTTACAATTAAAATTATTTTACATTTGTTGTGCTATTTGATGAAATTAAATATTGTTTTCATCATTTGCTTTATTATCTTATTGATCAGTCACTGCATTGTAGCTATGGGGCAGATTATGCTAATCCCTCTTATTTCATGGTTTTCAGCTAAGTAATCAGACGAAGCCTTGTTTTCACATATATGTAAAACATTTAAAGTCAAATTTATCTATAATATTATTATTTCAAATTATTGTGCATGAGACCGAAACTAGCTCTTGAATATGTCAGACAATGGCTGAAACTTAATTTAAGGGAGGAAGAGTTGGCAACAAAAGAACCAATGCACTATAGCGCTGGTAAACAGTTATAATAAATGTTGCTCTACGGATGGATTAATATTTAGGGTTTTGTGATCAACACCGGAGCCCTATGACCGATCGCCATGCTGCTAAAGAGGGTTGGGATAGCTAACACTATTGCCTGGAATTTGACGTCAGGTCTTATTCGTGTGCGACCCAAGGAGTGTAAGAGGGATGGCCGTTCCGAGTCCCATCTTAAAGAAAAACGCAACATAACAAGAAAGTTTAAATGTATAATAAAATTATCACATCCGCCAAGCAAAAGAGTTGAAATAATTTAATATCTAGCCATGAGAACGATAGCTAATCAGTGTAATCATTAGCGCCAACTCTAATATAGCATTTTAATGATCAGATGCTATACGTGGGCGTACTTTTAAATATTCTTTGCTTTCTAGTTTCACTCTCAAATAACACATTTGATTACGCGATTAATAAAAAAAAACAAAGGGGGAAAAGTATATTTGGAGGGCTTTTACAAAATGAAATAAATAACAAATATACTTATTCAAGGCTTGGATATTGCTTAGTGAAAATTAAATTGAAATTTACCTTGGGTTAAAACAAGATTCCCATTTTACAATTGCCAACAAATAATTAAATAATCAAGGTCAAAATAATAATCAGCACATAGACCATTCTTGACAGTTATTTAAGAGGGTTTCGAAACAGCGTGCATTAAGTTACGATAAATAATTATTAAATGAAGAGGGGTCATTCTCTCTTCTCTTTATTATTAATATTGAATGCCCGCTGTTTCGAGGCATTAGCATGTAATTTATATTTTAAAATACGAAAAAAATAAAGAAACCATAGTCACAACTGCAGTGAGAAAATTGAAAATAAAATTATTAAAATCATTTAGTTAGGAAACATTGGAAAATAGGTCAGAATTATATAATTAAACTTAAGAATAAAATTTTACATTTAGCAATCTACTTGAATTAAAGATTTTAGAATTAAAATAAATTTTATAAGTCTAGACTTAAAGAAAAATTAATATATTGAACTGCAGTTACAAATGGTGATGTTACCGGTCATCTTGTAGTATTTGAGCTGGAGTTACGGGAGTCTTTGTGGCAGCTTGCGGCATCATCTTCTTCCCACGGTTAGAGCGGAGATGTTATGGTGGCATACTGGTGATGGTGGTTTTTGGATGGAAGTAAAAGCCCGTCGCCTTCACCCTGGAGCTTAGCCAAGGTTGCCTGTTTTAGCCCGACATTTTCTCTCGAACAGATATAAAAATTATTCACTTAACTGGATGTCAAAATGTTCACGGTTGCTTTTGGTTCAGGATACACGCTGGATTCAAAAGCTTAATGATGATCAAAGAAGGCAAAAATTCACAGATGTAGCATTCAAGCTGTATAGATTTCAAAAAATTCAAAGCTGTCCAGGTTTCAAAAAAGTAAAGATCTAAGATGGCTCCTCCACTTTACATGGCCTTTTTAAAAATGATCCCCTTATCAGCCCACACACCTTGGAATTTCCTCTCCATCAAGATTACAAAATTTTTTATTTGCTTATGAAATTAGTGGTTGATTTCAAACATGCTGACATTCCTTTTAGGTGTTATAACTTTTCTCTGATTATCAAATTTTTAATTAAATCGAATTTTAATCAGTTTAATCCGATATTAGATTTTATTTTAATTAGTCAGGAATTTTGTTCTGATTTTATAATTTATGTGTAAAATCTCTGCTGTAAACTTATTTTTAATTAGCGAGGTCTACAAAATATTTTAGAATCAATTAGCTAGATTATTTTAAAATTGGCTTTTCTTTTTAGAAACCTAAGGCAGGTGTGGCATATACTGATACAATTGTTTACAGCAAAACTTTACTAAACTTTTAATTCTACGAAAATACTTTTATTTTTAGAAAAAAAAATCTTTTTTCTTTTTAAAAAGAAACTTGTCAGCGCATTGACAATCAATCACCCTTTCACTGTGTTTTTACATTAAATTGGTTTATAATAAAATGAAACTTAAAATTTAATAAATACCTCAATCACGCCACTAGGCTATATATATTCAATATAGGTGGATTATATTCCCACATACGAATTTAAATAATGAATTATTAAATTGACGCTACATTATTACTGTACTAAAATAGTTTAAAAAATATTCCGCGATAAAATTATACGCTATAACTCTGGCAATACTATTCAATTATAGCGTTCTTTTGTATGTGCGTATATAATGCTGTTTATATAGCCGTGATTGCAATTTTTAGCCTACAAATCTTAATTTAGACTTATTAAACAGGTTTGAACTTAGCACAGACGAGTGGGTTATTAGGATGGTTGGTGAAACGGTGAGGGATTTGAAGACAACCGTTTCAGTA